>CM068302.1:63857769-64265225 GCA_034768395.1 Linum lewisii | reverse complement strand
AGACGGGTGGAGTGTGGAATCCAGCAGATTTTTTGGAAGGATAGATAGTAGCAATGGAAGAAGAAGAAGAAGAGCACAAGCTGATTGAAGCAGCCATTCTGCAAAAATGGTGGGATATTCTATTCTATTCTATCCTATCCTATATTCTTCTTCTTAAAATGGATATGTGGTTACTGGTTCTTGTGGAGAAACTACTCAGAGTTGATAAATATAAATTAAACACATCATAGAAGACAAAAACAGCTGCTCAATTTGCTTGGACATCACTATGACACTTCTGAATCCAGCAAACAGATAGGTTGGTTCATGTAGAAATATTTTAGGCACTCTGGCTTTGTGTGGGCTGGTTTTGTAGTCCAGTTCCTGGATTTTGACGAGAACTTCTTAAGCTGCATTCTGTTGTGGGAGCATTGACATTTGATGCAATGATTATCATGCATTCATAAAAATAGAAATAGAACTTGAATGTATTGATGCACCCTGTACAGATATCAGGGTGGATGATTTCACGAGAGGGGTTTGAGGTGCTGAATTGAGACTATGCCACCCGGACCAACTTGATGACAAAAGTTTTCGGTATTGATGCTGTAGAGTGGTACTTCGAGAGTTTACCGCTCTTGATTGCTTGCTGGTCATAAAAAAACGTAGGCATCTGTTGAATGATAGTTGTTAGAGCATCTTTCATCCATACTTTTCATTCACAAGTCAAGACTTTTCCAAGTTAATAGATAGGGTTTCATGCTCTTTCTGTTTAACTATGAACCTTGTTTTCATTGCTTTCAGCATAGCTCTCGAGCAAAAAAGAAAGAAACCCTTTCAAGTCCATATGAGGATGTGGGATCAGTGTTCACTTGAAAGAGTGGATCGGGTCTTTTGCCACGCTATCCATAAAGGATTTTATATCTGTTAGCTCGACAAGAGGTACATTTTATGATTCTAAGCATCATTCTCTCTTGATTGTTATGCACACAGTTGCTGAATTCCGAGTATATATTTTTTCCAACAATGTGTGGTAGAAAGATTCAGAATTTTTTTTGCCAGATAAAAAAGGAACAGTGAAAACAAGTTAGTTTGACATTCTTATTTGTTTTCATTCTAAGGATCCCAAACATGAAGAAATGATCGTATATCAATCATCAAAGTCATCGTTCTGAACTTCAGACACTTCACTCATCTTCTAGCAATCCATCGAAGCCGCTTGTGTGGTAATTGTCAAGGCTGCTGACTACTACTAGCTTTGCATATTTGATAGCAGAAGATGATGCTTGTTAAAGATTGTGCAAGTAAAAGTGTTTTTTTATGCAATTCTAATTCTACCTCTTTCTATGTTGATTTAGCAACATGTCCTCGTTGTAACTTTGGGAAGGCCCTGCAAATTGGATCAGGTGACAAGCCAACCACCACATTTTACTTCTTCCTCAATGATTAATGTTCAAGAATGCTCAGTCCGAGCTTCTGCCACCGAATGACAAGCTGTTGGACTAATCTTATTCAAGTCTGAGGTTGATGATGTAGATGACATATATTTACAACTGAGGTGTGTTTCTGTACATTAATAAGCAGAATCCTGTGCGTATAAGCTCTGTTTGAGCTCAAAAATTATGTCCCACAAACAAGATCACAGCTAACTCAAATAGTTTAATACTCTAAATCATTTATATTTTTTATCTAGCTTTCCCGGCATGGAAGATCTACCCTCGAACCAGCAATTTCTTTACAGTCCTACTGTATCTTTTGTTCACTAGTTGTACAAAAAGACATTATCAATGGCTTTTAGTTCTTGAGTCTGTTTAACCACACGTATGACCTTATCTCTTCCAGGAAAGCTTCTCCAGTTCGCGAGTCTCTTACTCTTCATGTCGACTCACTGAGCAAGAATGTGCAGGATTTTTTTTTTCTCAGAGAAAGATGTTGGCAAGAACAGAGCCCTCTTCAAAAGTTGCAAGAACTCAATAACACTGTTGCTGTTTCTGCAATAACGACTAGTTTGACAAAGGAACGACTTTCTGATTTCCAGGTACTTCAATTGTTAAATTTGTTCCATATTGCTGTTTTTATGATCTGTAAAGCACGTCTATTTGATTATTTCTATGTATATTATTATGTAAACTTGGAACAGTGTCTTCTATTTTCTACATGGCAATGTCAATCTTTAATATATTCTTGTTCTTGCTATTTCTCTTATTCTATCATTTGAAGTATTAACATCATTCCTTTGTTATAATAGATGTACTTCTCCTTTTTTTTTCCCTTAACTGAATTTCACTTTTTCTTGTTGATTAACTCATCTGCTATTTGGTCTCTGATGCTCTGCTTGTATTTGCAATTAGATTTGAAGATTATTTTGCTAATCGGGTGATGCAATTGATTTACACATTCCCGGAAGATGACCTGTAACAAGTACTAGTGTTCCATTTTCTATTGATGATCCTAGCCGCCTCCATTTTGTTATGGCGGAAACATTTGGCATTCCAGTTCCTGACTGGGTCAACAATCCTCACCAACTTAACAGCAGATATGCTCTGCAGTGCTGTCAGAACAATAACAGCTAAAAGTAGTTAACTTGGTCGCTTGTACTTCGTACCATGTGGCCTCAATAAAACCGTTTCAAGAGTCGTACTTTTCAGTGGTAATGATTAGGTTACAAAGATGCTGATAGTCTTGTGCTCAGAAGCTGCAAGTCTGCAGACCAACTGCAGTTTACAAGTCAAAATTGGCAGCTTATACACGATATATTGATCGAAATTTCGAGTATACAGATCGCAGAATTTCCCCACCGAGGACATCCGGGATGAAGGGCAAATGCAATGTAGCACTAGTTTCCCAAGTTAATAATAAAGCTGTACATAGTGCTGATTTCCCAAATCAAAGACGGTTAAAAAGAGCAAAGAGAGAAGAGGCAAAACTGCAAAACCGCAAAACAGAAGCTTCATCCTCCTGTCAGAATCAGTTGAAAAATGTACTTTTCTGGAACTCTCACACACTCACTCTCATTTATTATTTGATGCTCTGTTCTCCTCTCTTTATATTTTGCCATATAATCTTACCAGTTTGCATTAAGTTTTGCCTCATGCCTCCGTTTGCAGGTACCTCTCCACGAGGGGTGAACTCCGATATGAACTTGCTGAATTCGACACTCCCGAGAAAGCGGAGCGTAGTATTGCTGACTCTTTCCGAACTATTGACGAGCTTTTTGGCTTACACCTAGCTCGAGATGTCCCGGTTCCCCTCTAGCTCTGCTTTCTTTTCCACGTCACGATCTTCCTATATTTTTTCTAATCATTCAATCTCTGCCTTCCCGTTAGACGGGGAGATTTCGCTGCAGCGCCACTATAATGGCCATTGAAAATGAAGATGGCTGGTCTTATCGTGGTTGTGGTGAATGTTCCTGGAGTTTGTTTGCCTGGAGTTTGTTGAAAAGGTTGGAGATCAGCTCCGCAGTACAAAGACAAAACTAATCGTGTTCCAGGTAAACTAACCAAACTGCTCGGCAGTACAAAGCAAAACGAGAAACAATACTAAAAAACTAAGAGGAAGAAGAAATTCAATCCTCTGAAACTTAATATGTGTGATTAGACAGAGATTTTATTAACTCTGAAAGAATCCATAACTTGGCGGAGATCATTCTCTTCCTCCAGAAACACACTCTCGGGAGCTTGAAGCCTCAACTCATAAAGGCAGTTGTTCTCGACTCCGAGAACGGAGAGGTAGCGGCGATCCCATTCAAGACGGACAACTCTGTCCTGTGGCATAACTGCAAGCTCATTGTTGCTGGCGAAGGACTTGATGTTCACCTCCACTTGGTAATACAGCCTTCCATCATCGGCAACTCTGGATGATGTGGTAAGAATGTTTGATTCTCGCCTCACTCCAAGTCTCGTGGACATGAACTCGGTAAGGTATTGTCTCATCACCTTGGTTCCGGCTTCTTCTGGGGATCCCAACTCCTCTACGCTCTTATACCTTGACAGAGTTGAGAGTTGAGAGTGGAGATATATAATATATTATATATATATGAATGGATCGTCCAATCCCAGAATGAAGAAGAATGTACATAATAAGCTAGTACCTGGAGGAAGAAGGGGAGGAGAACTCGACGGAGAGGTTTTCATCGAGGAAGTAAGGGTCCCTGAAGAAGATATCTGCGCCGGCCCCCCGCACCTGAATCCAGTTGCTAGGATAATTGAAGGAGTAACCGTCGAAGGTGTCTATGTATTCCCTGAAGGAAACAGCAGATGGCAGCGCAAATGCAGGGATAGTAGTTGATTCAGATAACAAGGAAGTAGTAGTGGATAGGAGGATCAAGGATAATGCTTTTCTCCTCGGAACTGCAAAAGCTTTAGTCTGATTAATCAAGAAGAAGGAGAAGAAGAAGAAGAAAGGAGAGGAGTTAAATAGAAGATATATCATTCCAAGACCAAGGGAACCACTGGTACCGCTACTTTTGAATTCCATGAGCAGAGGAAAGGAAGAATGAACAAACTACCTGGTAAAGATCGGGCTTTGAAGCGCAGAGGATTGACATGGGTGATCGGAGAGTATAATTTTGTGATGAAAGACGGAATCTTGGATGAGGAGGAGCAAGAGAGTAGAAGACTAGGGTCGACATTTTCGCAGATGGATAGGATTGAGAAAGGGAAGAACTCGATCGGTTCGGGAGTGTGGAACTGTGGATTAGAATTAGATGAACAAAAAGATAAAAGTGGTAGGAAAATGCCCTGTTGTGGAGCCTTTATTTACCATAAAACCCAAACTATTGTATTTCTTCTTACTTATTCCATTATTCGAGTCCCAGTCGTCTTCTACGGCAATGGAAGCTCAAGGTAACAGCAGCAACTCTCGAAAAGAGAAAAAAGCCAAGCGCCAAGAGGTAGTAATAGTATCATTCATACGAAACCTGAACAGGTAGATGATTCTTTACTCTGTTTATATTTGCTTTTCAATCCCTTCCTCCCGCCTCCATGTAGGTTTTAGAGAAGAAGAAGAAGAATGATAAATTGATACAGACAGCTTATTCCGAGGACGACCATCTATCTGTATTCCTTCCCTTCCGTCGCTTCCACAGAAATGGTAATGCCGCTTTCCCCCCTTGTGATTCGTCTCCATTCAGTACTGAAACATTTCTGACATTGTAGGGTTGTGCGTGGTCTTGGAGTCTGGTAGAGGCGACAAGCTTTCCGTTCCTATGAAGCAGTACATTCAGAACCTCCTCAAAGTAGTCTTCTTTCCTGGTCATAAATCCGGATCTGTCTTTTTCACTACTGGTGTTACTTATTATCAAGTTTGGCTTCTCTTTTTGCAGGTGAATATGGAGGGACCGTTTGGAGCTGAATGGCCTCAGGAAGAGAAAGTGAAACGTAGGGAAATGGTGTCTCCGGAAGCACTTTACATTTTCGTCCAGGAGGAGGACCTTGATGATAAAGCTGTACCCTTGGTGGGGTTTGTGCATTATAGGTTTACCTTGGAGGAAGAGATACCTGTTGTTTATGTTTATGAGATTCAGCTTGAGTCTCGAGTTCAAGGCAAAGGACTGGGAAAGTTCTTGATGCAGCTTGTCGAGCTTATTGCTCGTAAGGTGTTGTGTCGTCCCTCAACTAATTGTTTTGGCATTTGCTTCTGCTTATGCTCGTGTTGATCATTATGGTTTGCCTTGTGTAGAATTGCATGAGTGCTATAGTTTTAACTGTCCAGAAAGCAAATGTTGCAGCAATGGACTTCTACACGAACAAGATGAGGTAAGCATCATCTAGTTGAATATTCTTATGCTCTGGGAGAGTTGACTTATTCCAATTGTTGTTACAGATACGGTATATCAAGCATTTCACCTTCACTATTTGATCCCATGGTATGAGATTGCTAAGCTGTCCCTTAAATCTATTACTTATAATGCTCAGCTCAAAAGGTTACCCAATTGCACACTTACGCTGCAGATGGAAGCTGAAAAGAGCTATGAGATACTTTGCAAAGCATTTGATCAGGAGGCCAAGGCTGCATTGGAGGTACAACTACATACTTTAGTTCTGGATGGTGTGGAAGCCCATCTTTTATCAGCTGACTGTTTTGGTTCTTCCTCATTTTAAGGTGCCCCGTTGAGCTGGAGAAAGATGATGGATGAGCCTGCCTGCATCTTCAGTCGTTTTAAGCCACTGAAGCCAAATCAAAGGTGCAAGAAGCCAAGAACAGCATTAATGAGTAGCCCCAACAGAAGAGATACATTATTATTAGTCCCTAAAACTTGACTAATCCCGACCCTTAACCCTTTGGTGGGTTGTGCTAGATGCTAAATTCATTTGATTTAAATGTTCAAAATTGTAAGATTTCAGACATAGCAAGATTGTTCATCATAGCCTTGGAGTCTGGTAGGACGATAAGCAGCTTTCCAGACCTATGAAGTAGACTTTACATTTTCAAACCATATAGTAGTTGAGTTTCTACATGTGCGGCTGCAACTCAAGAGCTCCATCCCACCTTAAAAATATTGAACGAGAGAAGAAGTTTTCAAAAAAAAGATGGAAGAATGATGGTGCAGTTACTTGGTTCTGGTCTTCTGGACCCTCTTGAAATCTAAGAGGACTAGTTATTTCATATCAGGAAGGAAATTATTAATTCATTATACTTAGAACAGAGATTGATAGCTAGCAGGAAATTCAAAAATGGTCCTAGTGTTTCATTTAATACTTGATAGAAACCAGTCTGTAAACATGTGGCATGCGGTCGGTCTTAGATCTCAATCACAAACAAGGTAAAGTCACCAGCCTTTCGATACTTGTCCTCCTCCCCCAAACTTCCACTGCAACATCATCATCATGCATGCATGCATGTATCCATCCTCCTTTGTCTTGTCATTTCCATTTACCAGACAAATGGCCAAATCACACTTGTTTTGTATATAAACGCATTCCCATTTCATGACTACACAGTCCGTCATCAGAACTCTGAAGCATTAATCAATCCCCAACAAGATGAATCAGAAATAGTTTGTTTGTTTTACTATGTAAAGTCAAGCAAACACTCTGACTCTGACAAAGAGAGTTTGGCGGTTGTCTTTTCAGTTGCATCGCATCATCTTTTTAATTTTAGGACATTCCAGAGAGCTGTTCTTTGTTTTCTTCCTCCCTCCCCCCGGTATAAAAAGAAGCGAGAAATGATGAATCCAGTCAAGACAACACAAAGAAAAGCAAATGACATGGCTAAAAAGATATCAAAATTAGAATCTCTTATCTTGCTTCCCAAAACCTTCATCGCCAATTTCTGTTGCAAACTCAATCTCTCCAGGAAACTAAGTAACCTCCACACAGATTTCTCAAAATTACCAAGCAGCAGCCAGGAAGATTCAGGCCACATGCTGATGTTTAACATGGAAGGAACTCTACTTAGGTCACCTTCACTCTTCCCCTACTTCATGCTGGTGGCATTTGAAGCTGGTAATCCACTGAGGGCACTCATCCTTTTGCTTCTCTACCCTTTAATCTGCTTAACTGGGGAAGAGATGGGATTAACAATCATGGTCTTTGTGAGCTTTACTGGAATAAAAGCAGAGAGATTTATGGTTGGAAGAAGCGTGCTGCCCAAGTTCTTCCTCGAAGATGTTGGTCTTGAAGGGTTTGAGAGGGTGATGAGATATGGAACAAAAGTTTGCGTAACTAGCTTCCCTAGAATCATGGTGGAAGGCTTCATGAAGCATTACTTGGGAATTGAAGCTGTTCTAGGCAGAGAGCTGTTGGTGGTTCATGGCTACTTTTCTGGTATAATGGAAGAAAGGAAAGCTAATGAGCTGAGTTTAAGTAGTGAAATCATAGGCTATGATTGCTTTAGAAATTCACCAGGCCGCCTCTTCCATCTCACCTCAAGGTTGGTGAATATATACATATGATTTATTCCTCTCACTCTCTCTCTCTCTCTATATATATATTATCTATGCCTCAAGTTGTAAACTTTATTAACGCAATGTATGTATGCTTGGATGTTACGCTAGGCACTTTACTTTATCACAGAAGCAGAAAAAACAAGTTGGCAAACTCTTCCAAGAGAAAAGTATCCAAAACCACTCATCTTCCACGATGGAAGATTGGCATTTCGACCAACTCCATCTGCAACCTTGACAATGTTCATTTGGCTGCCCTTTGGTTTCTTCCTCTTCGTCATCAGAACCATGATTGGAACCCTTTTGCCTTTCCGATTCTCAATCCCTCTGCTACACTTCACAGGAATGGGAGGCTTTTTCTCAAACTCAAACAATACTGTTCATGACAAAGCATCGAAAGGCACCCTTTATGTCTGCAACCACAGGACCTTGTTCGACCCTTTGTACATTTCCATGTGCATAAACAAGCCCCTCACAGCTGTCACATACAGCCTGAGCAAGTTCTCCGAGGTGATGGCCCCAATCAAGACCACTAGAATTACGAGGAACAAAGACAACGATTTGAAGCTGATTAAGGATCTGCTATTAAAAGGTGACCTTGCACTATGCCCTGAAGGAACAACTTGCCGGGAACCATACCTACTAAGATTTAGTCCAATGTTTGCAGAGGTGGGGAGAGACATTGTTCCCGTGGCCATTGATATGAAGAGCAATATGTTCTATGGAACAACAGCTGGTGGATTGAAAGCCTTCGACCCGTTATTCGTTTTGATGAATCCTTGTGTTACTACTACTATCAGAGTTCTTGACAAGTTGCCTGAATGGATGGTTTCGGAGGATGCTAGAGGTAAGTCCAGGGTTGAGGTTTCTAATTATGTGCAGTCACAGATTGCAAAAGCTATAAACTTTGAATGCACCAGCTTGACTAGGAAGGATAAGTACAGGTTCCTGGCAAATAACGAAGGAACCGTCACAAATTGAAACAAGACTCTAGTTTTCTGTCTATAAAAGGGAAAGGCTATACCTTTGTATACTACTATATACTAACTAAAAATATTTTATTTTAACAATACCAAATTTTTTGTTCAATTAAACTTTGACGAGTTATCCAAGAAAGTTTATGAACTTGGAAGCGGAAAATGAATGTCTGGAAGAGAGCCTAACCTGTCAAATCCGTTCCAACTTGATCAATTGTCTGAGCAGAGTAAAAAATCCGACTGCAAGTTCCTTGTTGCAAGCTTATACCAAAACATGAACAAATATTCTTAAAGGACATGATTTTTTATGCAATCAAAGCTTCATCTTATTCTCTATAACTTTCCGGATTCATTGTAATATACATACAGAAATAAAGAAAACGCTGGAATCTCATAACAAAAATAATTAACTCTTAGCCTGCGGCTGGTAGCTGCAAACCAGTTGTTCCCTTGGGCTTCACAAGGTAAGCAAGTGTGACTTCTGATGACGATGATGTAGAGTCTCCATTTTCTTCTTTGAATTCTACCTCAAACACAAGTGATTGGTACAAACAAACTCATCTTCCTTGCAATAGTATACCTGTGACATAGACATTACTTGCCCATCAATAATCGCTACTCTCAAACCAATATCATTAATTTCTTTTCACAAAAGATCCAGCACTTGGATCATGGTCAACATCTGTATCTCTCAAATTCACGCAAGTAAATTGGATAATAGTACCTTGCACCCTATTTTCCCGGTTGTAACTGAAGCAGATGATCTCTTGTAGTGGATGACAGCAGTTCCTTGTGCGCTAAGGTATCCATCCGAGGGATCAGTTGACAGGGCATCTTCAGGCTCAACATCAACTGTAAATTTACTTCTTGCTTCCTGCATCATAGTTTATGGAAGAAACAGAATGCCAAATTCGACCAACAATTAATTCAGCAGATGACGTGTTATGTGATTGCTTTAAGCAAGAAAATGACCCTTTTTTTAAGGAAGTCTAAAGTCAAGACATGGTAAACCTTTGAGAAATGGTACTCCTCAGGTAATGATATTTTCAGCAATAGCTTTCCCTCGTTGGAGGAAACACCATCGACTTTAACTATTTGCGTGTCGGCTGATGCCCTTCTCCTCAGACGTTTCAACGATCTTGATCTTGGGGTGGGAGGGAGAACACCCTTCAACTCAAGCGTACCAAGTTCAGCTTCCTCTTTATTCAAGTTCAAACACCTGATCACACTGTTGTTTGTATCGGCTATGATCAACATTCCTGCATTTCACCAACAAAAACGATCAAAATCCTATGATCAGTTTTCCTGCATTCTGCTGAATTTCATTTCATTTCAGTTATGTCACCTTTTTCCACTTCAATGATTCCTGATGGTTCAGAGAGCTGCAAAACTCAAAGAAATGCGCTGTTATAAAAAAAAAAAAACTTTAACAAAAAGGGATCAAACAATAGACATATCATATGTGTGGAATCAACCCATAAAATTCACCAGGATGAGTCATCAAGGTTTTTCCTTTAAGGATGGCTTCTCATTAAGAAGCAGTTTTGATGAATTACTGGAAAAATTCAATAACCGCCAATTTTCTGTGAAAAAGTTTGGTAAACTAAATTATGTCTCTAACCTGAGCAGCTATTGCTGTTCCATCCTTGAAACCAGCTTTCCCTGTCCCAGCAATTGTCGTAACTCTTCTAGTGGCAGGGTCTAGCTTCTTGATCTGCCAAGCGAAAAGGAAACTCTTAGCAATCAACTACAATCATATACACAATTCCTGCTAGAAAACTGTCAAGGCATCAACGCTTACAGATGTCATGCTACATGGGCTGCACCTGCATGTCATCAGTTCGTTATAAGTTACCTTGTGATTGTAGCTATCTGCTATGTATATTTGACCATCCAATGCACAAATTACACCGAGAGGATGCTGAAGACGCACTTCAGATCCTACTCCATCACGGTCTCCGAACTGTGTAGTTTCAGGATCAAGAGTGTTGGTTGTGGTGTGAAGCCTTTAGCAAGAAATTTGATTCAAAAAGGATTATTAAATACTGAACAGAATTACCTTGAACAAATTTTCAGGGAAAATTGGGTCTCCACCAACCAGCAACCTAGACCCACCTGTCTTCATATCAAGTGCACGGACAGAGCTACTTTCGCTATCAGCAATATACAGCTCCTTCAAATCTACTTATAAGAATCAAAGTAAACCTCTGATAAAGATACTGTCAATTTAAACAAAGCATTATCTTGGTTATTGAGGAGAGTTCCTAAACGTTCAAAAATCTAACCAGGGGAAAATGAAAGCCCAGAAGGTTGAGCAAATGATGTGCTCTTTGAGCTGTCCCAAAAATGTAGCAAACACATTTATCCCAAAGTTTTTGGTTAGACATGCACATATGCACATACTAACACAACATGTAAAACTTTTAGGTTTTAATAAGAAGTCCATTCACTGTCTTACTCTGAACCATTCAAATTCCTTTCGTAACCATCACCACTAAACACTTTAGTAACACCATCCACTGTGTTGTGCTCCCATATCTGGTGTTGGCCAGCCACAGCAATGTATACTTTTTCATTGATAGGCTCATAGCATACATCCCATGGGGAGTTGAGAAGCTGAAAATAGAGATGTAGATATCCTTAGCATGTCCATTGAGGCTCAGAAAGTTGTATTCCTCCAATCATGGATACCATACAAATTTATCAAGTATAAAAGCAGACGGCCCATCAGTGCCACTTGAAGATGTTTCATAGACTTGCCTGGTCAGTGCCCTTTCCTCCCCCACGATAATCAGAGCCTTTGGTTCCGTTTCCAGCCAGTGTTCGCACTGTATCATCAACCAAATTGATCTCTCTGCATCACAGAAGCTAAAAAATTACTGATCACTAAATAAAAATCAGCATCCTAATCAAAACCTTTCTTCTATGTCATTGAAACATTTTGCTATGTTTTAATTGATATAATTATTTATTCATAATGAGAAGTGTTGATAAACCTCAAAGCATGATTTTCTGTATCTGCAACATAGAGGATATTTTTCTTTGGATTAAAAGCCAGACCCTGAAGAACCATAGGATAAAAGGGTTAGTTCATGCACATGCTAGGATATAGAATCACGCTTCCTTGCCCGCTTCTCTATCCAGAGCTAATGTAAAGTACCTAATGACAATTACTGATTACCTGAGGGCGGTTAAAGGTGGCATTGTCAAAGGAACCATCACGCAACCCTTCCTCTCCTGTGCTACCAACTTGTGAAATAAAGTTTCCGACAAGGTCGGTTACCACCTGGCTCCAACAGAAGTAAACAAGACTGATAAGCCCAATCACTATCGACACCGCATATCTCATTGCAAAACTAAAAAATTTAATCATAAAAAACTAGAATTTAGAATGTGCAACTGAAGAAAAACAATGAAAAATACTATTCGGTTGTGGTTGCTATCTGAGATGAACAACCGGTTGTTAAGCACATCAATTGCTAGCTTTCCAGGAAATTTCAAAGGTGAATTGTAGAGACGTTCATCTCTATCTTTTTCCAAATTTAGAGGAATCGGGGTGCTGTTTAGGATATTCTTCTTGCCGTAATACAGAATAGCTGCCTCTATTAAATCGTCAAGGTCCTGAAACAAAATAAAGAACTTGTTTCATATCAGCCTCCAAAGGCAAGCAGCTAACATCCTAGTAGCACATAGTAAGTGCATTTAATAGAGTTATTGCAATGGCTAGAGTTGAACTCAAAGTACCTGTCGATGGCCTTCTCCTGATATTTGTGCAAGGAGTTTACCGCTAGGTCCAACAATAGCAAATGTAGGCCATGAATTAATACCTAGCTCACGCCACATATACATCTCTCCGTCATTGACAACCTAGAGAAAGAGGATCGTAAAGAACCTTACTGAATGTTTACGAAGGATATAAGTTGAGATGACATAAACCAATTTTTTTGCAAAGAAGCAAAAACTGTGCAAGTCGTGCTCCCATCTCATCTCCATATCAAACATTCTTCTATTATTTATATGCCTAAATTATTATTTTTTTCATAGCAACTAGATCATGGATTCAGGCGTTGCCCTGGAATGATCTCATAGAACTTGGCAGAAGACGTGAAACAGTATAATGTTTATGTCCATATTCAGAACGCAAAAAAGAAAGAACTTCAGATGCATATTCGTTACTTATAATGTTGAATACTGCAGCAGATGCATCCTTGATTTCCAGCTCAGACTTGGGCTATAGAACCCATTGCCTTGGCCATGAAACTACTTTTCCTAGGCAGTACAACAGATGTCAAATTCTCATGGAATGTGGATAATTTATGTTCAAAAAATTGGGTAACAAGATGTTTTTCCTTCGTTTTGGAACTCGACTGTGAATGGCCCAAGTAACATCTTTCTGGAAGATGGTTACACTTTCGCATTTTCCTGTGGAAAAGCTTCGAATCCAATACAGTCTGTCCAAAATGGAGAGCTGTGAAAAGACCCTAACTGTTGAAACTGAATATAGAACTTTTAATGTGTGCAGTTAGTTGCTTAGAGTACTTTTCATTCATTGACACGAAAAGAAGTATTGACATAAATAGTACTAATCACTTACTGGGTGGGATATGTTATAGCGTAGGACTGCATTCTTTATGGCTTCCAGATCCTTCTCATTGTCAAACTTAGCAGAATGTACCCCAACAACAGCAAACTGATTACAAAGAAAAATGAATCAATCTCTCATGAAAAGACGTGCTTGGAGATTTTTTGAAAGCGCCAATCATATAGGGAGCTTCAAACACAAGATGGTAAAACTTCATGTCACTAAAAAGATAGACACTTGTAGGAACAGCTAATACCGGCATGTCTTTGTACTTCCTCTCCAGAAACTCTAGATCAGGCAACACATGCATACAGTTTACGCAGCAGTAGGTCCAAAAGTCCAGCAGGACAACTTTTCCCTTCAAATCCTGCTCAACAGCTCATAACACAAAGTTGCAATATTTTCGTTACAAAAAACAATAAACTGAGATGTGATTTCAAAATCCGACACTTGAAATCATTCACAAGCCTGACATACTCAGCTTGAAGCACTTTTGCAATCAAGGAGGAAGAATATTGTCAAACAAGTATTCATGATTCAGGAATCCAGTATGAGTTAGCTAGCTAGCAGGCATAATAACATTTCATTTCCAGCACGAGGAGGATAAAAGTGATTTGGCTTCAAATTAAAGATTATGATGCATGGGTAACTCTGTCCATGGTTATCAAAGGTTGATTTAATCAACTTACTCTCTGAAATTGAAGCGGGGCAGTATTTAGCCAATCAAGTTTTGATGGGAATTCAGGGATTGTGGTAGTAGATCCCCTGAAATGGTAAATTAAATGAACACAATTGAAGTAGATTAATTTCCATACACTAGCATTTCCATGATACCCAGTTAGATACATAAAATGAATTGGCACATCATAAATGTGCTAATGCAGTAAAAAGAATGATATAATCTAAATCTTTGCTCACCTGGCTTCTAAATCAGAAATATAGTTGACAAACTGTTGGACTCTAGAGAAGCGAGACATGCCTGCAGAGAATCTCACGGCTTACTGAATTTTTCCTAAGAAGACCTAATAGATATCTAAGAAACCCACAATTCTGAGAACTGTGAGAAAACATTATCAATTTGAGGACTAGGAAGACATGTGATGGCAACTTGAAGGGAAGACGTAATGAACACAATGCCATAAAAAAGATAGGAACACTCTGCGGACTTTCATGATAAGGATTTTACTTTAACTCACAAAGTTAATCTGGTAGCATGCATTCTAGTCCTATTTTGTCATAGTTTCTAACCGCAAAGACTAGGAAGAATTAAGCATATACCTGCACTATCACCCTTTTCGAAAGATGGACCGCTAACTCCAAACAATAAGTTCCATATAGCTTTAGGGGAAGCATACTGCATTGCCTGGAAAGACACATCTTTAATACAGTCTGATTAATAGCAACAGAATTCGGATCAACATGACAACATGCATTATTCATTTGATAAATAGGTGTATGGCATCTTCAATACTGTTTGAAGTGACTCACCTTCCAGTTTGTGGCTATGAAATATAGACAAGATAAAGCAATACCCAGACTTCCATATCTCAGTACATCACGCCGAGAACCCTGCAACCTGTCCATAAATTATATCTGCAACTTCAAGCTGAAGCTGTTATATACAGCTTTGTTTGTATTGTCCAGTGATCAACAAAGTTAGGATCACATAAAACCTAGGTATTAAAACCCCAAGAAGGGGTGATTGGGTTCAGGCAGCATTGCCTCGGATGAGTTTCCATGATTCCAGTCAGTTAAGTGGAGATTGATTTTCACAACTTTGTGAAATTGTTATGTGTACAACAGAAACTTACCCGCCAATTGAGAAATTCATGTCACTGGTAGCCATTTCCTTGTTAAGGATTGGGGCATTTTCTTTTTTGGCTGTGACCATGGCTTCTGAAGTCTGTGCAGAAGAATGCATAACCTGAGATTGCTGCATCTTCTCATCTGCAATTATACATTTTAATCAGGTGATAGTGTTCTAGTTTTTCTAGTATCCATGACAGACATTTCAAGAAGAAGAATATAGATGCAGGATCTTGTTTACACTTTTGAAATTCTCTATAGGAAGACAAGTACAAGGACCCAGTAGAAAATATCTTGCAGGTCTTTAGAAAGGCACTAAACAGCTTCATCAGTCTGCACTATTAATGGTACAGAATGACAATTCAAGCATATCCGAAAGATTACATACTATAGGAACCACATCCTCCACTCAGAATATCTTCAAGTGAAACACTTCCTATCTGACTTCTAATGAGAGAAGGACCAGCACTCTGCAGAGTCTCTTGCGCAAGTGTAGTTGTCACAGCTATACATCTGTAATATATAACGAATGGAATACAACAATCAACTTACATTCAAGAGTGGCTAGGGAAAAAATTAAGAAACCCCAAAACAATTATTACCATATCTGTCAGTCAATGCATTTGATATACTCAGTACCCACAGTGCAGAGTGGATTATCTTATTTACCTCATTTTTGCTGCTTGTGCAGCCTGTACTCCTGCCAGTGCGTCTTCAATCACAAGGCACTGGGAATACATTTGCACAAAATAATCTGAATTAGGCCTTAGTATATCATCCCAAAAGTAGAATTCTGATGAACATAGACTGTTAGTGAAATAATTAGGTCTGCCATCGTAGAAACAAATAAGAAAAAGCTAACAAACCTCACTAGGTGGGACATCCAATATTTGGGATGCGGCCAAGAAAATATCTGGGGCTGGTTTCAAATTCTCGAAAGCATCTGCTGACACAATAGCATCAAACCTGGTAATGGAAAGGAAAAGAAGAAAATGAAAGAAAGGCTCGTAAGGACTAATATTCTCCAAACATGCAAATTGAAAACAAGATTAAGCAGCTTACATTGAGAGTGGTAGAGCAGCAGCAGCCAAGTTTGCATTGACTTTAACACGGTCAGCACTGGAAGCAACAGCTACTTTGAGACCCTTATTTTTGCACTATTTAACAGCAGCGTGAAGTAGTAAACAACTAAAACAAAAAAGTGCTTAATTATTCAGCTTACATGGAAAGATACATATTATGCAATGACTTAGTAACAGACCTGAGTAACGAGTTCAAAAGCACCTGGAAATCCAATACCAGACTCTGGTTTTGCATACTGGAAGGAAAGCATCAAATCAAGACAATGAATGTGAGGGAAACAAATCTTACAGTCAAAATAGCATTTGAATGAACAAGCCAGACCTTATTAAGATAGATCTCAAAGAACCTATCCTTGGCTGCGTGGGGATCAAACCCTTCAACTCCCTTGGCATTTGCTACCCCACCTAAAAAGTTTATTTCTCCTGGATGATAGAAGAAGAACATTAGTTATAAGTAATACAGCAGGTAAGAAAAGCAGCAACCACTTAACATTTCAATTGCCCTAGTTGAAACCAAACTTATGTAGCGGCATCTTCATTTGAATAAAAAAAAAATTTGATCTTTGGATTTTATTTTTCGCAATCCATCCAAGAATTAGGGAGAGTATTAGTATTATATCTTCATAATGAAGCACCTAGGATTTGCTTGGGATAATATTTTCTCCCCTTTCTGGATAATTCAATTTTCCAAAACAAACGAAGCAGGAAGAAAAGGGAAGATTACCAGTGCCAGTGAAAGGCAGAAAATCCTCCACCGTGACTTGGATTCCCATTTCAGAGAAGAGATCAACAGCGGCCATTCTAGAGAGCTCTTCACTGTTGCAGAGCACTCCATCCATGTCGAAAAGCACAGCAGAGACTTTCCCCCACTCGTTGCCAATTTCTGCTGCTGATCCACCTTGAGGCAAGCGGTAACAGCCATTCTTTGCCTAATTACTTTGTGCTGCTTCCTCTGATTCTTCTTCCAAAAAGTAGGGGACATTGGATTAGAAACAGAAGCAAGGGAGAAGAAAGAATTCGGAGGCGATAGAGAAGAAGGAGGAGGTGACAGTAGCTTCAAGGCCATGGATAGCTGTAGAGAGAAATGCAGAGTATACACTCTTTCACAAATCCACAATTGAGATTTGAATTGATTTCTTCTGGTTATGATTTGAGAGGCTCGCATCCGAGGAAGCAGGCAAACCGTTTTTTTTAACATCCCATCCTACCGCCAACCAATGGTTTTATGCCTCCTCAGCTTTGGATAGGGGCAAAGGTCCCGTAAGTTTTGACTATTAACAAGGAGGTCCTCGACAATTAAGTATTGGTCAAGAGTTAAAATATTAAAATAAAAAAAGGTATAAGAACCAGTTTGCTAATACTACATAATAGATGGGCTTATCTGGCAATTAAGTATTGATTTTTAATTTATCCACAATACTCTGTACCTGTACTGTACGACGTTAGCCACAAGTAGTGGAGTGTTCTCCTTCCTTCCTCCTCCGGTAGTCCGGTTGGCTTGGGGATGTTCGCCACTGGCAACGGTGGCCTCTCACTCAAACTTAACGGCTCTCGCAACGGTGCCTTGGGGATATTCAGCTTCCGCCGGGAGATAAGCCTCTTCTCTCCTTTCTTGTTTCTCTTCATCGGAAGCAATCGAGTCCTTCATTCCCTCGCCTTCTACAATTATCATTCGCCTCTGGCTGCATGAGTTGGCAACAAGTCTTTCACTATAGACATTCGTTCAAGTGCAGCAGCTGCTTGACTTCGTTGTTGAGGTTAAAGGAGCTGGAGCTGGAGCTGTTCTTGGTGTGGCTATGGTCCAATTCACTCTCTCAGTCTCAGCTCCCAATTTCACTCTCTTCTCCGCACCCGAGGCAGCACCGGCTATTTTGCCGCGTGCTTCCCAAATCAGCTATCGCATTTCTGCTGGAAGATGGTTGAATCGTGGTCCTCGTTCCCCTGCTTATTGCAGGTAACCTGGTAGATTAATCTGATGCAAATGAATGCTTTGCTTAAGTGATATACAGGAAAGAGCGTTTGGCTTTTAATCTATTATTATTAATTACTATATAGAAGCTGAAATGTCTTGTTTGTTTGGTTTTAGGTTTAACAATTTCAATTCAAGGTGCTCGAATGTGAATTCTGATGTCCATTTCAGCCATGTTGTGGCTGATGATGAGTTTCTCGAGGAGGTCTCATCTATTCAAGGAGATTTTTTTGCCCCCATTGTTCAGCTTAATACTGAAATTTTCGAGACTTCGAGTTTTGGTTTGTTGGTGGAAACAACTGATGCTGATGGCCTCTTGTTGACATTGCCTGTATGATCCTGAATTCATCATCAACCTTATTTACCCCCACTCCAAGTTATATATTGTTCCATGCATCGTCGTTTCTTACTGCTGCTTCCTTGACTTGTTAGGTTTTATCCGAAAAAGAGCAGAATGCTCTGGCAGCCACCCCGGCCCATCCAGTTGGCTTATATGGTACTAAAATAAAAACTTTAATGTGTTGGTATCTTCAAGTTTGACTCATTTCCTCTGAATCACTGGCCTTTGTATACTCTTACATGTATGCTTACTAATACTATATATGGTCTGGAAGTGTTATTTGACCAATGGTCTCCAGAGGATCTGAGCATTGTTGGTCATGTTACATCTGTTAGTGTGTGCTCTGTGAACCGCAAAAGGGTTTCTTCCTGTTATCTTCAAGATTTATAGGCACATCTATTGAGTGTCTTAACATATTTATGCTTGTCTCAGCATTTTACGCTAGTGTGGTGGTTGGGAATGTTGTGGAACGGTTATGGGAGTTTTCTTGGCCTTCTGCTATTGCACTGCTTCATCCAAGCCTTCTACCAGTGGCAATCATGGGTTTCTTTGCTAAGGTTTCTTACACTTTTTAGTGTCATTGATTTGAATGAGCATACACATGTGAACAATGTGCAGATTAGATGATTTGCTAACTTATTCTGCAATAAAACAGTCAGCTTTACTTGTTGGGGGCCCTTTGGTTGGAAAACTCATGGACTATTATCCCAGAGTACCCACATATATTAGTCTTAATATTATCCAGGTAATATATAAAAGGTATACATGACCGCTTTTCTGAAACATCTCTTCCCAAGTTCATAGCAAAAGTTGTCCCTTTTCTACTTCCTCCAGGCAGCCGCCCAGTTGTTGTCTGCTGGGATGATAATTCATGGGCATAAAGTGGCACAGACTTTCTCATCTTCTGTAGTTCTCTGTCCATGGTTTACTGTGGTAGTTATAGCCGGGGCTATTGAAAAACTATGTGGAGTAGCATTGGGGATTGCTAATGAGCGTGATTGGGTTGTGCAGGTAGCTTTGCGGTGTTTCAGTTTCCGACACATTATTGTTGGTTTCTGTTAGCCACATTATCATTTCCTGCAACCTAACTTGGTATCCTCACCTGGTGGTGCAGTTAGCTGGGATAAGTAGACCTACTGCACTTGCACAAGCAAATGCTGTTCTTACTCGGATTGATATGCTTTCAGAGGTACGTTTTATATATATATTTTCCCATTTACTAAACTCACCTTAAAGCTGTTGCATAATGAACATGTGTTTGCATGCAGTTGAAAGTCTTTCGGTAATTGGATATGATTGAAAGTTCCTAACTGAAATTAAAGTTTGCAGATAGCTGGAGCATCAATGTTCGGAGTTCTTATTTCCAAGTTTGGTCCCGTGACTTGTGTGAAATTTACTTCCACTTTGATGATTGGTTCATTGCCCCTGATGGTAACCACACTTTTGACATATATCCTCAATTGATTCTTGAGTCCAGTCCAGTGGTCTGATTATTATTTTAATGCAAGTTTTGACACCATTTCTCAGATTGGCCTCACATGTTTAACAAACAAGCTATCCAGTGGGGTTCTTGGTACTACTAGATCTTCCCAATACGGTTGCAGAGACTCCATTGGTGAAGCTACGATTCATGATCACCATATAGGTAAATATAACTCGGTCTCTCTAGCTAAGTATCCATTGTGTTACTGTTTAAAATTTGTTGGAAGCAGTGAATAGATGTCTGGAAACCATAAAGCTCGGATGGAAGGAATATATTCAACATCCAGTTCTCCCTGCAAGCATTGCATATGTGCTACTGTTCTTTAATATTGTGCTTGGTCCTACTAGTTTGATGACAACGTTTTTGACTCAGCAAGGTATTCCTCAACACTTGGACCTTTGTTGTATGTGTGGACATGGAATGAGTTCATCCGTTTTTCACTGATAGAATTATTTGGATGCACTCAACAGGTATAAAACCGTCAATTATTGGTTGTTTCAGTGGACTCTGTGCAGCCATGGGAATTGTGGCAACTTTCCTAGCGGCAACTCTAGTCAAACAACTAGGGATTCTGAAGGTAAAGCAATCTTCTTTGGTATGCTATAAACATGGGGCATGAATGATAGTATATATGCATAATATGAAGATGTCTAGTTCTTCTAAGGATACTTTCTGCATTGCTTTGTCGTTCAGGCTGTAGCTTTTGGATTAGTATTCCAGGCTGCACTGCTTGTCATGGCTGTTACAGTGTATTGGAGTGGACCCCTTTCTCATCAGAGTCCTATTCTGTTTTTCTTGGGCTTGATTGTAAGTAGTAGTATGAAATGTTTCTGCTGTTTTAATAGTATTTGGTTTATAGGGTTTGGTTGAATGAATAAATTGGTTGGAATGCAGGTAGTATCAAGGTTGGGACAAATGTCAACGGTAGTTGTAGGGGCACAAATACTGCAGACAGGGATCCCATCATCAAAGGCAAATTTGATAGGGATAACAGAGGCATCAGTAGCGAGTTTGGCAGAGTCGTTGATGCTGGGGGTAGCAATAATAGCAAACGAGGCTTCTCATTATGGGATGCTAGCGATGTTGTCAGTTACAGCGGTAATCGGTTCTGCTTGGATTTTCTGCAGATGGGCGATGAATCCAACCCCTGAACAAAGAAGGCTTTTTTCTTCTTCGAACCCCATTCCTATTGTCTAAAGCTAAATGTAACTCCAGGGTAGTTGTTGGATAAGTGTCAAAACTCATATGAAGTATCCACTCATTGATTGTACCATATTACCAAGTAAAAGAAATAAAATTTGTTAAATAATTGATACTTACTATATGAATAATATGAATGTTTTTGTTCCGAGATAGACAGCTTGAATGCTTGATCATGTCATTTTAGTATATACTATATAGTCAAGGAAGAAATACAAATAAAAATGTAAAATTTATTCTGACAACCATCACGTGATCCCTTTTTTTTTTCTCTACTTTCCCAATTCCGAATTGCCCCCAACGCAACGGGTACTGTACTACTAGGCGACTTGGGTCCTGAAGCCACCACGGCACGCCCCATTATTCTCTTCTCTTCTCCGTCCTCTTTCATCCTTTGCCGTTCTGAAACCAGAAAATCTCATCCCAGTCTACACTGCTGTCTGCTGGCAGCTCTCTTCTCTTTCCGATTCCACGCCACGCTTCTTCCTCTTCCCGATCTCCCGTGTTTGTGAAGCATCGGTAATCCTTTCCCTCTTCCTAGTTTCAATCCTCCTCTCATTCCTACGCTCGCTCAGCCTTCTTGTCTTTCAGCTATTCCGACTCAAATTTGTGCCTCTAGCTGTCGCTATCTTCTTACATTGTATATATATATATATTGTGTGTAATATTTAATGTCACATACGGTTCATGCTGGCGATTTTGTTCTTGTTCCCTTCCTGTTAGCTGTCCTCCTCCTCTCTCGTTATTTCCCCCCTTTCTGCATTTCATGTAGCTTTCTTAAGCTTAATCTCTCTATGCATTGTTTGAGGCGATCTTGTTTTCAGGACTGATTTTTCAGTTCCCTTTAAAAAAAAAAAAAATTGGAGATACATTCAAGGGTTAGGGTAATCCGTGTGTGCTTCTTCTTTCAGCTTATACATGTATATTATCCAACTTCCAGCCCTTGTTAATTGTCTAATACTCTAGTTCACTTGTTCCCCCCCCCCCCCCCCCCTAACCACTGCATTTGCGTGGCTCAGTTATTGGTGTTCGCTTTTCATCTCAATTTTTTTGGAACAACTTGGTCTAGTTTTATCAGTTTTCCTTCCTTGCTTTGTCAATATGCAGAAGATGGGTTTCATTTCTCGGAAGATTATCCCTTCTTGTGGGACGATGTGCGTGTGTTGCCCTGCTATGCGCTCCAGATCTCGCCAACCTGTTAAAAGATACAAGAAACTGCTTGCTGATGTTTTCCCCAAGTCACCTGTGAGTGTCCCAACGACCAAATCACCTTCTCTTGTTGTAGGATATAGCTCCTGCTAGCTTCTTGATACAATTATATTACTTCATACGTTGGCTGTGTATGAATCCGATTTCTTTTATTTAAAGGCTTGACCTTGAGCTGTACACAGAGGCGTTGTTAGTAGATATTTGAGGGAGCTATGCCGTGGCAGCCATTTTGTTGTTGTTTTCTTTTCCTTTAAAAGTTTCTGACTCTTAACAGAATTCAATTCAGACACCAACAAATGAACTTTGAATTTTGGATTGCTTAACAGTGTCCTTCTCTCTTCTTTTCAGGATGTTGCCCCAAATGACAGAAAAATCTCAAAGTTATGTGAATATGCAGCTAAAAATCCAATTCGGATTCCTAAGGTAGCATTTTGGTGCTTGTTGACAGTAGCACAGATACAATCACGTCAGCGAATTCTTATTTGTCTCTTCTTGTTCTCATAGATTGCCCAGTATCTTGAAGAAAGATGCTCCAAAGAACTGCGAAGTGGCCATACCAAGTTCATCAATGTTATTGTGGAGGCTTACAATAAGTTGCTCTGCATTTGTAAGGAGCAGATGTAAGAGAAGCTTGTTTACCATTTCCATTTTGTGTGGTTATTCCACGCCTGACTACACTTGTTTTTGGCACATAATTGGCTAGTTACTTTCACAGCATCCTGCCACTATTCATTATATTGTTCTAGTGATGGCTTTTGTATCTTACAGGGTGTATTTCGCCACTAGCTTGTTGAATGTTGTCAATGAACTTCTAGACAAACCTAAACAGGAGGCTTTATTGATTCTTGGATGCCAGACTTTAACGAAGTTCATCTATAGTCAGGTAAATTACTGAAATTCTGAGTGGACCACCTCTTGCAGTTTAAGTATATGGACATATCTGTCAGATGGATGCCAATAATTTGTCTAATTTATCTATGTAAATTTTTAATATGCACACGCAATACATTATCCCTAGACATTGACATCATAGTTTGTGCTAATTGGATGGTAATGCTGAACAGGTCGATGGAACTTATGCTCATAACATCGAAAAATATGCTCCTAGAATATGTACACTGGCACGCAAGAGTGGGGAGGATTGTGGTACTAGCTGCTTGAGGGCATCGAGTCTGCAGTGCCTCTCAGCCATGGTACACTTTAAGTGCACTTGTAGGGAAATTGTTTCAGTTTCATTTCACAAGTGTTTGAATCTCACATTTCTTTCCTCTTACCTTCTGTCCTTGTAGATATGGTTCATGTCGGAATTCTCGTATATTTTCCCTGCATTGGATGAGGCAAGTGCTTTTGCATAGATCTCCAGTAATTTTTCAACTTATATTTTCTATCTCAATGCTTGATCTAGTTATTACTATTAGCTAAAAAAGGAGAGAAGAAAGTTGCATTTTCCAATTGTTCATGGATTGTTTCTTAAATTTGGACATGAGAAGCATTAGCATTCGTATTCAGCAAGTTGTTTCTGTGCTATTACAATAGTTTACGTCTACCATCTACATTTCCTTATTGTAATTAGAACATTCAGTTGACCTGAGTTAGCTGCAGATTGTGCATTCCACCTTGGATAATTACGAGCCCGAATCTCCTATTGAATATGATGGCGAGAGAGGGGAAGCACACAATAATTGGCTAAATGAAGTTGTTAGGAGTGAGGGCAGAAGTACAACCGTAGGAAATGATCCTAGCTCCATGTCGATTATCAGAGCACGGCCAGAAAAGAAAGATCCTTCTCTTCTGACTGGGTAGATATTTTTTCTTACATGCTAGTCATGTATCCTGAAAGAATCTTGTAATCCCTGCTTCCTAATGCCTATAAGCTCTTTCTTGCAGGGACGAAATTGAACAACCAAGAGTGTGGGCACAAATTTGTATTCAAGGAATGGTAGATCTGGCAAAGGATAGCTCAACAATGCGATGCGTATTAGATCCAATGTTTGTCCACTTTGACACTGGACATCACTGGGCTCCTCAACAAGGACTTGCTCTGATGGTTTTGTCTGCCATGTCATATTTTTTGGAGAATTCAGGTATCCTAGTTGCACTTGATGTGAATTGAATTGCAATTTGTGGGCTTAGATGTGCACCATGTATCTAAGGGAATGATTGCTAATGTTTTTAATTTCCTATTTCAGGACATCAACAGTCAGTGTTGTCTGCTGTTATTCGCCATTTAGACCATAAAAATGTTGCACATGATCCACTCCTCAAGTCTTATGTCATACAAGTTGCAGCAGGTTTAGCTAGGCAGATTAGATCCGTTACAGTTCTGGCTGAAGTTGGATTTGTCAGTGACTTGTGTAGGCATTTGAGAAAAAGTCTTCAAGCCTCAGCTGAACCTATAGGAGATCAAGAATTGAATTTGAATGCCTCACTCCAGAACTCCATTGAAGATTGCTTACTTGAGATTGCCAAGGGGTAAGTTGACACATTTAAAATGTGTAATACTTGGTTGGTTATACCTTCTGCAGGGCCTATTTCAGAACCTTACATTTCATTATGTAGATTGGTGATGCCCAGCCTCTACTTGATAACATGGCAATGTCACTAGAGAAGCTACCATCCTGTGGAATTGTTGCTCGGGCAACCATTAGATCACTGATGATTCTTGCTCATGTGATCTCATTGTTGTCGGTGTCTTCAACCCAGCAGGTGATGGTCACCCTTGCACTGAATGATGATTTATTCTCTTGCCTGATAATTTAATTTTTCTTCTAGTTATAGCTTCAATTCAATACAAATTCTTTCTGTGTAGGCTTTCCCAGAATCGCTTCTTGTTCAGCTTTTGAAAGCAATGCTGCATGCAAATGTTGAAGTGCGGGTTGAAGCACACCAGATTTTCACAGTTCTTCTCATTCCAAATGCTAGTTGTCTTGGACGGGATGCTTCTATTCGACCTAATTACATTTGTGAACCAAGAAGGTGGCGTTCTGGTACACCATCTACATTTGCTTCAATATCTGCACTACTCGAAAAGCTCCGGAAAGAGAAGGATGGTTCTGAACTGGAAAAACATGGAAATGGAGTTCATGATGACTGCAAAGACAGGGAGAACTTGGAAGAAGATTGGAAATATGGACGGACCCGAAAGAACTCCCCAAACTTTTACAAGATTAGTTCAATTATTGAGAGAACTACAGGGACACCAGGCTTGGCTGAGGCTGCTGTATGCAATTTATTGGTCTGCATTTGTATTGATTTTAATTTTCAAGGTCCTAATAGATATTTTCCTTGACAGGAACCATGTGTTTTGAAGCTAAATGAGGATCAGATTTCACAGTTGCTTTCTGCCTTCTGGATGCAAGCCAGCCTTCCTGACAACACACCTCCCAATCTGGAGGCGATTGCTCATTCCTTTACATTAACGCTTATTTCTTCACAATTGAAGGTACGTTGCCAAATTTCCAAGAGAGATTTCTCCCTATGATTCTCTCTTCCTACTTATCAGTTATCTCTTGAATTTTTGCAGAATACAAATGCAAACCTTGTGGTGCGATTCTTTCAGCTTGCTCTCTCTGTCAGACAATTGTCGTTGGACTCCAATAATGGTACATATGATTTGTCCGTAAGCTTTTGCAGCTTTTAATTTAATTATTAGTTCGACTCATAAGTGCAATTACTTGTATGTTTATCAGGGCTTTTACAACCAGCTTGCAGGAGGTCAGCTTTTGTTTTAGCAATGGGCATGTTGATGTTTGCAGCCAAGACATATCAAGTTTCCGATTTGAACGACTTGCTAAAGCCGATGCTCCCAGAAAACGTGAGTTTGCTGCAAATTCTCTCTTTTTGATGCATTTGCAAACTTAGTCACTGAACTCCAGAATCATTATATCCAAAGAAACATAAAAGTAACTGGTAAGTTACTTATTAGTGAGAAACTGACTTAAAAGTTCATATGTTGCAATTCAGGTTGATCCTTATTTGGGAATTAGTGATGATCTTCAAATATACGTTAAGCCCCAAGCAGATTTGAAAGAATTTGGATCTTTCACAGATAATTCATTGGCTCTGTCAGTGCTAACTGAGTTGCAGAGGAAAATATCTGAATCCGACACAGCTGTAATGAACATATTGGTTCTAAACCTATCAACGACTACTGAGGTACAAATCAAGCTGATTCATTGAACTGCTTTGGTGCCCATCCCTAGTACATGCATGCTAAGTTATGTGTTTGTATACTTGTAAAGATGGAGCTGGATGCAGTGGCCAGGCAATTGTCAGAACCATTCACACCTGATGAGATGTTAATGTTTGGTCCACGCTCCATGCTTGACCACAATCGGAAGGTTTCTCATTCCAAGGAATCACTTTCCTTTGACGAGGTATGTTTCTAGGTGATTTGTCAAGCATTCTTTTTGAATAACTAGAGGAGGTAAATGATCTTTTGAGAAGTTGGAATTTGAAGCCTTGGTGATATAGCCTCAATTGTATTGTGGCAGGATGTTCCATCAAATTCTTTGGTTGAGGATGATGCCACTAGCGAAGCATCAGTGTCAGACCTTTCGCGATTCATCCCCAAAATTCCTTCATCACCTTCTGTCTCTCACGTTATTAGCATTGGGCAGCTACTAGAATCAGTAAGATGTCAATTTTTTCTTTCCAAGTTTCATGATTATGGTATCCAGTGAATATAGAATCTGAATATATGGTTGTTCAGGCTCTTGAGGTAGCAGGTCAAGTGGCGGGATCATCTGTTTCCATGTCACCCCTCTCATACGACTCGATGACCAGACAGTGTGAAGCACTTGGGACAGTGACTAGAAAGAAGCTCTCAAATTGGTTGGCTCATGAGAATCAGCAACAAACCAAGGCAGCTGACAAGTGCCTCTTACCAGCAGTTGTGCCGAGTGGACTTGAGGTACAAAAGAAGAGAATTCTATCATGTCTGTATGTATAGTGTTATGGTATAAGATTAAAAAAAAAAAAAAAAAAACTGTAAATTTTGCATGGTGGTGCAGATGGCATCATCGGTGGAGGGAATGGAGCAGTACTATTTGCCAATGAAGCTACCTCCTGCCAGTCCTTATGATAATTTCCTGAAAGCGGCTGGATGTTAATGTGATTGATTGATCCATCTTTGACTCTCTGGTAGCAGTAGTAGTAGTAGTAGTAGTAGTAGACCCTAGAAGAATGTTGATGATGTAAGTAGTAAGTAGTAGAGACTGAGAAGGTTGTTTTAGCACTGTAGAGGAGGATTCCAGCTTTGGCTTCATCAGACCAAAAACCCGCTTACTTAATTTGGATGATTGTGAAACATGCAAGTTTGCATGCAAGCTTAGTCATTTATATTTTGCGGATTGATCCTTTTTATTAACTTTATAAAGAAAACAATATATTAGTGAGTGAAGAATTGCTTAATTTGAATTGAACCAAATTTATCAACTAATAAACATCCAACCCTACCATACCATTTGATCAACCCACCCATATTATTATTAATGTTTTTGCAACAAATATAATAATGCTTGCAATCAACTGTATTAGTAAGTACACACACATACATATATTATATTATATATACTGAAATTGGTAACTTTTATTATTCATAGAAAGAAAGGTAGCTACTTAATTAGTTAGAGACAGACATATTAATATTATTATTATACTGGAGAAAGAAAGATGGATGCATACATATACATGATGATGATTGATTCAGGAGAGTTGCTCTTCAACAGTCAGCTCCTCCATCATCATGCATCCATGGTGATTGTTTAGAGGCTTAAAAGCAGCAATCTCAGAACACTTGCAAGGAATCATATTATTTTTCAAGGACCCTTTACTACTACTCTGCTGATCATGATGATGAACTACCTTAACCTTGTCTTGCAGTTTACGAGCAATAACCACAGAATTAATCACCTCATCAGTAGGATGGAAAACGGAGAGAAGCTCAAACCCATGAAGATCAGATGAATCAACAACAGGATAAAGAAAACCCCTAGCACCATGAGCACTTCTGAGCATGAGAATAGAACCAGCAGCCATATTGTTACCAAGATGTCGAATCGCAGCAACCTTCATTTCCTTATCCATACCAACAAGAGCAGCCAAGAAGACGACATCAAAGTCCTTGAGGTGATTGTGAGTTAAGTCCATGACATCAGCCGTGTGGAAGAAGATGCGTTTGGACAAGTCAGGATGAGATGAAACCAAGTTGAGAGCCATGGCGTTGGCAGATGAATCGATGTCATAGTTGTGGAAACAAGTGGTTGTGAGGTGTTTAGTGGCTAATACGATGGAAGTGAGGGGAAGTGGACCAGATCCAATAAAGGCAACTCTTTTATAAGGAAGGAGGTCTGAATTTGAAGAAGAAGAAGAAGATTGATTCAAGAGAGTGAACTCGAGATGACTTAGCTTGAGGTAGTTGGAGTAGTAAGGGAAGATGTGGAGATGGTCAATAGGGTTATTGAAAGAAGCTAAGATGGTTGAGAAATGAGACTCTAGATGAGCCTCGGCTTCTCCGCAGAGCTGAATGAGTTTGGACCTCATCTGTTGAACATCTTGGGTGAGATTGTTAACATCGATTGGACTTGGTGGGATGCAGGTGCTGACCAGCTGTGTGAATAGCATGTCCACATCTTTGCTAGGTTTGAGTGAGTTGAGGTTTGAGATTTTCTCATACAGTGTCAACACTTTGTTCACTATAACCTCCTCCTCCTCCTCCTCCTGCTGCTGCTTCAGGCAACCCCCCATGTGGATACTATATATGAGCTACCTAGCTAGCTAGCTAGCTTATGTATATATTCTTCTTTCTTTTCTCTTCAATACAGAAATACAAAGAGATGAAAACAGACAGACCTCTTGCTTGATTTGCTTGAAAACAACAGTAGCTAAGATGAATGTTTTGCTTTGTTTTGTTTCTTGAAGAGAATAATAACCAGAACCAAGTAGTAGCTAGCTAGCTGTAAGTTGAAGAAGAAGAAGAAATGTGGGCATTGATTATTTATGGGCATAAACCATCCCAGCTGGTGGGGTCCATCCAACTTGAATGGGATTGGGCAATTGGAGGGTAGTAATAATTTAAGTAACCCCCCAAGGCCAGGCCCAGCCCCAATTATTATATATGTATTTGCCTCATCCCTGTGATATATGCTATGCGGCGTGAGGGAGGGTTCTCGTTCGATGTTTCCAATGAACCAATAGATTGCTTACATTAATATAATATAATTATATTACATGACATGCATACATATACATGACTGAGTAATTTATTACTCTTTCTTGGACCACACTGAGTGAAAGGATATAGCCAAAGTTTAAAAGATGGGGTGCGTTTTGGAAACGTGATCAAACCAAGGAGAGCAGAGCAGTACTGATTTAAGTAAGTAAAAGTAATTAGGTAAGGCCACCTTTTTCTGCATGAATGGAAAGGTAACTGACTACTGTAAGAATGTCGACATTCTCTCTTCTGAGGACTGCTGATGAGGAGCTTAGCTATGCATGCAATGCAATGCAATGCAATGCATGCTTGCTGCAGCAGTGCTGGTAATGATGATGATAATTTTAATTCAAAACTACTACAACCCAGGTGCATGTAGTAGTTTGTAAAAGGAATCCAGCATCATTTAATAGTTTCACACTGGACAAAACTCATTATTATTCATTTTTCTTTAGTAAATAATCTCATTACGTAACGTAAGACAAAACTAGTGAATCAGGTTTGGACGATTTAATTATTACTTTATTTATTTATATTTTTGGAAGCCAAAATATAATGTTGTTGACTAGCTACTCTATCATCCACTAATGAATTATCTTCTTTCTTTCTTTTTTTCTGAGATAATATATATATATATGATGATGATGAGGTTGCTTTCACGGATCTTCTTCTTCTTCTTGCTGCTGCTGCTGTTATTAACAAATTGGTTCATGTAATTACTTACTTTTTACTACAGAATTAGTGTTGTTAATTAGGGTCCCACGAATTATATATATATATATATATATATAGCTTTAGACTACTGTGATTGATATTTGATAATATAAGACGACAATAGCAAACATATTATTGCCTCCATCAATCAGTTTTTGATTATTATTAATTTTAAGGGCGGCCTTACGTTAAATTGGATGGCCACTTCTAAAATCTATTTGCTACTGTGCTACTGTGCTACTGTGCTACTGCATCAGTAGTAGTATACTATACTAGTATAATATAATGTTGACATTTAATGTCATTTGGTTATTGCTTTTGCCAAAAGAGATAATTAAAGAAGACCATGGGGGTTGGTCTCTAAACTTTCTTTCAACCAATTCCATCCATCCATCCATCATCACCTCCTTCACCTTTTCTATTTACAATGGACACCCATTCTATTGTATTACAGATACAGCAGCTACCTTCAATTCTATTTGTATTAGGATCCTCAATGAATTTTATATTACTTACTACCAGATGGATGAATGGGTTATCTCTCTCTTTCATATGGGTTCTCTGCAACTTCATTTCTCCAGATATATAGATAATTCTACCTTGTACTGTTTTTGTTTTGTTATGCCATATAAAAGAAGCCAACTTTCCTTCCTATCTTCTCATAGCCTAGGTTAACACGATTCTATTTCTGCTAAACTGCAACTTCATCCAACCCTTCAAGTCTTTGTATGTACAAGATAAACTTGTATGGGTCAGTTACTCACCTTATGAGTTGTATTCCTATGACTCTGATTCTCAACTTTCATAGCTACTAGTCCTCCTCAGCAGCCAGCTCTGTGCTCTCATATGACGACTCTGATTCTGAGCTTTCATAGCCTCCTGCTGCTGCTTCATACTTTTCAATCTCACTATCTACAGCCTCAGCAAAATCAAGCAAGTAGTGCACTCCATTAACCACATCATACACCATCAACCCTATCCTCCCACCAATCCAACTCCCCAACTGACTTCCAACCAGGTACCCAACTCTTCCAATTCCAATCCTTTCTTCCCCATACAACCCACCTGCATAAGTACCAAACAAGGTCCCCACCCCCCTCAGAACCCCTTCTGCTATACTCCCACCATAGTATACTGCTTCAAACAAGTCCCATCCCGACGAGATTATAGGACCTATGATTCGTTCGGTTTTCTTACTAGCTAGCTTAGCTGCCTTTGCCCCTTCTTTCTGTGCTTGCTTTGCTGCATCTTTAGCAGATATCCCCTTCTGCTGCATTGCATCATGTATTGCTTCCTCGATCGCCATATTCCTTGCTCTCTCCACTTGTGATGATCTCATATTGTTCGAATATAGCTTCACCCCTTCCTTCACCGTGCACGCCATGGTTCCACTGCTCATGTCGAAGCAGTCAAAGATTGTGAACTTCCCACTCTGTGATGATGATTCTTCTCCCACGAGTAGCCTGCATTTTTCAGCTATATACATACAAATTGCCACAGGAACGGTAGTATCATCAATCAATCCACAACTTCATTAAGATGTAAGTTGGGCTTCTACAGGATGCTGATGATAGATATAACCTCAAAGAAACTAGATTAGACAACACTACTATGTATGTTCTCTGAATAATTGGACTCTCAGTAAAAGCAGGAAAATCAGTCACCAGTTCAAAGATCCAAAACATGCATCTTCATTAATGATACAGATTATCTCATACTCTGTACATCCCTTGAACATTCCTAGCCATACATGTGAAAACAAAGAATAGAACTTTGAAGCATTGCATAGATGATGTATTTTTATCACAAGAAGCACAGGGAACAGTTCATATGCAACTAAGCTAGAGGAATACATATGTGCTTAACTTCAGGATTCTGATAAACAAGAGGTCATAGTACAGGAGAAAAACAGATCAGTTCATTGGAAGGGTAGGTAACAATTGGGGGTTATTGTTGGGAGATCAAAATTTTGAGCAAATCAGTCATTTAACCCAGAAAGGGTATATTACATACAATTCATAGGGAATTTACATAACGATTGATCACATGAAACTTCAACACCAGAAAACCAAGATAAGAATGATTTTTGCGACTAAATGAGTGTACAAGTTAACCACAACCAGTCCCTAAAGACAACAACTTTTCGTGGAAAGAGATTGGAGAAGACCGAAAGTAGTAAACAGTAGACGGAAGCAGAAACAGTATAAACATACCGGCGATGCTGAGAACGATGATCCCGACTATGAAAATCAGAAGATGCACTCGTCCCCTCTGAAAATCCATCACTGCTATCATGAATTTGAGGAAAGTCGTGATCTTTGCTTGTAATTTGGGCGGCTCAGACAATCTTCGGGAAAGAAGATTCTTTGCCCCCAGAGTTCGATTAGGATGGAATATCAATTATCAAGTAATCTCATCTCACGAGCAATAAAGAAAAGAATCGTCCAGATTAAACGACGACGTTTCATGGGAGGGAAAACAGTGAAAGGTGACCGCTTTCTCTCACTTCTAGCTCTGATGAATTCATTCTTTCTTCCCCAAAACCCTACTACTCATTCACCCGCGTCTCATCGGCTCTACGTACTTGCATCCCGCCGGCCATTAAAATGTCAACTTCCGTTGACCCTCCTGAGCCTATCCTCCTTCAAGTGGATTACCCTAAACCTTTGTCTCCTCCACTTCCCGCCATCTCCAAGGAGATAGAATTAGGCAGAGCCATGTCTGCCTCTTCAAGGTCCAGCCTTTTCTCCTTATCAGCATCTCACGTTTTGTATGAAGATCAATGGCTCATGGTCGTCGATAAACCTCAAGGCATTTACTGCGAGTCCGTTCTGGAATCCGTCCCATCTCTTCTTCTTTCCCGCTCCAACAACGACCCAGGTAGGTAGGTAGTATGCCATATTCCCCAGCCTGACGTTTCAGTTATATCATTCATTGGTATCGAATTCCAGTCATGTTGAATCGGGTGTATATGATTCAGGGTTGCCGGAGATCCACCTTGCCAATAGACTTGATCGAGACACTAGTGGAGTGATGGTCATTACAAAGTCACACAAAGTGGCTGCTAAGCTAGTAAAGGCATTTACTGATCACAAGGTTAGAAAGACTTACATTGCCTTGTGCATTGGTTCAGCTCCAGATTGGAACAGGATCACCATGAAATCAGGTCATGGTCGATCCAAATTTGGGGCATGGCGTGTGTATGCAGCTTCTGATGTCGGCCGAGGCCTCCCCGGAGGGTCCTCCGTGAGGGAAATGGAGACTTCATTTGAGGTATTGTCTGTGAATGGGAATAAGAGATGGTTGAATGAGGAGGAATGTTGTGGAGAGACTCTGGTGGTCGAGGACAAATCATTGAAATGTGATAGTGATAGTAGTAAAAAACAGGATGAGATCTTGGTTAGAGCGTTTCCTAGGAGTGGAAGAACACATCAAATCCGGTTGCATTGTCAGTATCTTGGATTGTCCATAAGGGGTGATGTGAAATATGAAGGAGTTCATGAGTGGGAAGGGAAAGAGTATAGTGGACATCAACTCCATGCTGAGAGCCTGTCTTTTGAACATCCTGTTACTGGCCTTCCCATCAAGGTCCATGCACCCTTGCCTTCCTGGGTGATCCAGCTATCGCCTTAACAACTATAGATCAATTCCTTCTGAAGAAGCCATCTTGTAACCTCTTTGCTTCATTTTGTGGCCATGTTTTAAGTTTAGTGGCTATGCAGAGATTCTAACTTTTTACAATGAGTACCAATGACTTGTGTAATATTCTCAGTTTGTTATTGGATAATGACAAGGTTGGTTTTATGCTTCATGTGTGATCATGAGTTTATCCGGAGTTTTCACCTTGCTGCTAAAGTTGTGCATCACTGAGCCTAAATACCCTGGTTGAAGCTTAATTTCCTAACTTTACAAGTCTCTGATGTCTGTTCACCTTTCAACGGTATGTGACATTAACTACTCTTGTTGCCTTTGGATCAATTAAACAAAGCAATCGACATTCCTAATAAACTAACAGATAGAATTCATCCCAAACTAACAAAACTGCAGATAATAGTAATAGCATTCATCAAATGAGTTCATCCCAGCTTCCAAGCTTATTCCTTCTCCATGCCTCCTTTCTCTCCTCCTGCATCATCACCAGTCACTGACACAATCTCCTCCCGACGTAAAGAAACCAGGCCGTCATTGTTTACATTGTCACCAAGCTCGATTGTCCAGCAGTTCGAACTACTAGCAAATTCCCTCTTAAATTTCACCATTGGAGGAGCCAATGTAGCATTATGATCACCAATAGGAGGCAATGACGTGCCCTTCCCAGCAGGAAGCAGTGACAAAACTTGCATCACACGGGAACCATGGAATGGCTTGTACACCAAGTAATCGTACTTGGTTTCTTGCAGTCGATCATCTCCTCCATCCTGCGCAGCGAACCAGCTGTCCTGTAACCAAACCATCTTCCACGAGAAGCCATCGTTGGTCCCTGTCTTGAACTTGCACAAGCAATCTCTGAGATCAGCATCGTAATAATTGACATCTATGATTAGCAAAATGACCTTTGTTTGTATCTTTGTGTTGATCCTCTCGAGCTCTTGGCAAAAGCTTCTTGACTGGTCGATGATGCTCACTTTTATGTTCATGCTCTCAATCAACTTCTTCAATACTTTCCTCCTTTCTCCCCCTTGTATCATGATCATTACATGAGAATAATCTTCCCTTTTCGTAAATGGCCGGAATGTGAGCCAAGGACATTGTTGTCGTTGTTGTTGTTGGCCGTTTACAGGGAGAAAAACATTGAATCTGAAGCAAGTCCCTTTCTCTTCTGCTTCTTTCTCAACAATCTGTAGCTCTCCCTTCATCAGCCTCACCTGGGAACAACACATATATTACGTTAAAAGCGAAAGAAACATGAACAAATAAAGACTAGAGAGATGTATATAATTATGTACTTACCAAAGACTGAACATTGCCAAGTCCCAATCCATACCCTCCCGAGTTATCATTGTTTGTAGCTTGAACATAGTCTTCAAACACCAACTTCCGTCCATCTTTAGGGATCCCTTTCCCTGTATCATCAACCTCAAACACGAATTCGACTTCATCTGGATTCTCATAAACCCCCTCAAGAGTGTTAAGATCATTGTCACAACAATCCTCAGTATTGTGCTTGCCACACAAATCCCACAATCCCTTAAATATCCTGTTGTAAGCAATGATGTCCTTGTTGAAGCTCCTCCTTGTCATGACCGTGGCACGAACTGTGATGTGACCTTCGGAGGTAAACTTGAGGGCATTGTGGAGCAAGTTGGAAAGTATCTGCGTCAGCCTCATCTGGCTGCCACCATGCACACATGTCGACTTAAGGATGAAGGCATGAGATGGATCAAACACCACATCCACACCTTTCTTCATTCCCACAATGTAGAACCTATCAACAACTTCTTCCAGGAGCTTTCCCAAGTTGAAATCTTCTTCATTCTCCAGTTCAATCCTGTTAATATCAAGCAGAGTCTTGTTCATGCTCTTGCGCTCTGCCTGCTGGGTAGCTTCCATCTGCTTTATCAACGAAGCGCAAAGGTGTAGTTCCCTCTGTGTCGATTCTTTCTTCTTCCAGACCAATGTCGCAAGAGACAGAACCACTACACAGTACAACACAGCAGCCAATGCGACCGAATTGTTGTTGTTGTTCACAAGGCATAACTTTGCGAAAACGACTGTCGCCACTACCTAAACAGTAGCAAAAAACAGAGTGTCAGTCAAAAGAAAAACATGGGACTTGGTGATTTCATTTCAGGTGGAAACAGAGTTACTTAACGAGAGCGATGAAGCAGAGAAGAGGGATCATCATTAGTAGTTTCATTAGACCAAGCTTCTTCATGGCCATTGTCAATGTCATAGCAGGCTCAGGACTCTCCATTCGTCGTCTTCTGAAACTGAAGGTGAAACCTTTACTACTTTGTATTTTGATCTTAGTATTTATCTCTCTGTTTCTTTTTCATTATCTACCCAGCTTCTTCCTAATTTCTCGTTTCAGTACATCCTTAATGTTAATCTTAATTCTTTTAGTTTCAGCCCATGGGCCAAGGTGGAGCTGTAATCAAACGCTGCGTTCACCGTTTCTTCTAGAACAATTCATTCGAATTTGGGGATTTTGCATTGCCTTGCCTTCATTTCATTACTCCAGGCTGCTGATGAACTTGAACTCTCAGCCAAAGATGGACTTCCTTCCTTTCATTCCTGTAACATTTATCTTTTCTCCTGCTAACATTTGCTCTTAACACATATTCTTTTTTTTGCATCCATATGTTCCTTGTTAACATCTGCACACGCAAAAAGAATGGAATCAACATACCTGTACCTGATGCTTCCTTCGTACCAGTATCGTCAACATCTAATGTGATGAATACGGGGCATGATAAGAATCGTGCCACAACAATGAACGACAGGAGTAGTAGCATTGATTCCTTGGCAGTCAATCTTCCTAGGATCTAAACTAAAGAAGCTAAGTCCAGTAGTGAGCAATTAAAACATCCATTCCATAACAAAAGATCACTCCTTTCTCAAACCCATTTAACCATGTTTGACTGTATTTCTTTTCTTGGGTTGGTTTGATTTGATTGTGCAGGAGTATGATCCCATCGTTGATTCCTACACACCATCATCAGCAACTGCAAAGAAGACACCAATTGGGGTTAATCCACGGTGTCCAATATCAATGATTTAATCTCCTCCTTACTCCAATGTCAATGATTTAATCTGTTTTTGAGAATGGCAGAAAGAAAGCACCTTCCTTTAGTTAGTTTTCACATCAATTGTTGTCTACATAGTGAATCCTAGGTTGTGTTCCTCTGTATCTGCAGGTTGGCCAATTCAGCAGCATTTAGCTGCCTTCTAGGAGGTATGTCCTTCCATTCTTTGACTAATTTGTTTGCTTCCATGCTTTCCTAGTCTCTTTATGCTTCTTTTTCTTGGAAAATCTAGAAACCTTCTGTTCTTTCTGTTCCGACCATTCGCTGAGGAACAATAGTATTTGTGAAGGCTTTGACCAGGGTTCTGATTGACAACCTGCAAGTCCGGACAACCTCGATAGGATTTTGGTTGATGCCGGGCAAATGTGTATGAGTCACCATAGTCTAAGTATTTTGAGATATACTAAGTAAAGAAAATAAGATAGAGGAGACTACGATAGCCGCTGAGGAGGCTTGTTTGTGTGTTGCTGGATAGCCTGACGGAGAGTTGATAGTCTGAAGTTAGTTGCCTAGCAGAGAAGTTGGTCGCCTAGCAAGAGGCTGTTGCCTAGGCTGAGAGCTGGGCAACTGGTCGCCTAGCTAAGAGGCTGGTTGCCTAGCGTGAGAGCTGGGCAACTGGTCGCCTAGCCTGAGAGCTGGGAGAGAGAGAAGGAGAGTTGGTCCAGAGAGAGAGACCCATCTTTGTGGGATGACCTTTGCTTTTATAGTCCCTTAGAACCTCAACCTAGTGAGCCCTTGTGTTGGGCCTATGAGTTGTTGGATTATTGTAGCTGGGCTTTAATGATAGTTTTGGGCCAAGTGGCCAGGGCCTATCACTTTCCCTCTTCCACTTCACGACTCATAGCTCCTTCTCCTTCTTCTTCCTTTATTTCCTCTTCCGGTCACTTCCCGATTTCTCTTCCTCCTCAGTGCTTTGCTTTTCCAGCCAGCCGTCAATTCTTCTCAGCTTCCCCGCCAATTCTTTCCTCCGGCTGGCAGCTTCTGTGGTTTATTACTAGATTCGGATTGCTGTCGTTTCAGTTTGACGGCGGCTCTTTTTTCGCCCCGCCGACCTCTGCAAATCCACCCTCCTCCTTCACGTTCTTTCCCGGTGCCATAAACGGGCCCGGACGCGCGTGATATATGCAAAGCACGTGGATCCCACGCTCCCGCGTATAAGTACGCGGCGCGCGTGGAGGCCACTCTCAGGCTACATACACGCGCGCGTGCAATAAACTGGGCACGTGGGTGCGCGTAGGCGCGTGTAATACACGCGTGAAACGAGTCGGGTCGGCTGATTTTTCCCGGGTCGGGTCAAAAGCCATATAAGGGTTTGGTGATTAGACTGGGAGCGTTGCGGGCCTGACTAAATATATTTTGGGCCATTTCCTTGTCGGGTCACACTAAAAGGCCCGATAGCCTCAAAACCCACTTGGAGCTGGCCACATTTTAAACAACAGCAAAAAATCGTCAACTGCTAAATTGACGGTGATTGTAAAATAACGGACCAAATACTAAAAAGTAAGGCCATGTGGCTATTTTTTATTGGCCGTTCTCCCCTTTAAGAGTCAATATGTTTAAAATATATATAAAAAGTCGCCGAATATATTCGTTTCCCCCCCCCCCCCACGCCAAACCGACCCGCCGCCGCCGCCGCCGCCCATCAACCGATTGTGATGACGCAAAAAAATAAGCGATAAATTGTTGAATTTTACTCCACCTCCTTTTTTAGAGATGTGAAATCCTACAATCTATTGACCAATGTTTTGTGTCTATTTTTACAGAAAGTAAAGTACGGCCGCAAAAGCAGCTCCGGCAGGTTTCGACGGGAAAGTAAGAAGGGGCTCCGGCTGGTCTTCGTACCCATTGGGCATCTCATGGCGAAGGTTGGTCCTACCTACCGTGCCTTGTTTTCCGGGACCAAGTGGGAGTTCATGCTCAACATCAAGGAACATGTTCTCATCACCATCTTTGCTAACTGTGGTGCTGGAACTGTTTACGCTACTCATATTCTGAGTGCTGTTAAGCTCTATTACAAGCGCCAGATTACCACCTTCGTCCATGCCTTGTTGGTCATGATCACCACTCAGGTACACAACCCTATGTTTTCTCCCTCTCAAAGATTTAGCCTTTTTAATGGGTTTCTTTATTATTTGATGCTAGATACTGGTTTTGGCTCTCCTTAACTTGTTTGTTTGTTCCTATTTGGTTTCATGAAATCTCTCTCAATGTACAGCAGGCCTAAACCTTTTTTTAGGTTTTATGAAACCTTGTTCCTCATCCTAGATTCAGTTCCTACACTCTACTAGTAAAGCTTTGTGTATTACAAACTCGGAATCCAGAATTTGACAAGTGGAGATTGAAGATTGACATGGGGAACAGCCAAGTCGGTCACAATGCTCTTGGTGCTGGACGCATCTTCTCTCAAGGGTAATTAAGATATGCTGAGTGATTTGTCATCATCGTTTAGTTGTGAAGGAATTTGCAGTTGAATTTTGTTCTCCTTAGTGTTAAGTCATTGAACTGGAATTCTCTCACTTATTTGATTCGTATTGATTGAAGCTACATCCAGGATTTGTTTTCTGATGCTTAGTATGTCTTATGTCGCATACTCTGCCTGTTTGCCTAAGTAATCACATGGTTTGATTTCATGACAATCTGTTTTGAATGAACAGTATTAGAATCCTTTGCCCCTCTAATGAAGCACATTGAATGAAGAGAAGAAACCAATGAACCATGGCCTCTATGAATCGTCGTCCATCACAGTATTCTCTCAACCCACCGACCAAAGTTCATCCTCCATCAAAGCTTCATTTCATTTACCAGCAAAGACTTACTATTTATTTACTAGCAGGAAAGATGACTTGCTGCTCCGTCCCAAAGAAAGGAGGATGTGAAAGCTCCTGCTACTACTGCCACAGTGAAGCAGGAGGTGAAGGCTCCTACTGTCAAACAAGAGGAGAAAGTCAAGGTTCTGGCTGGGGGGTGCCGTCTTAAGAGTCTTAAGATGGCTTGGGGATGATATATATGATAGTAAAGAAGATTAAAGCTATGTGTTGCTGGTTACACAGATTATATATTATATTATATGTTTTGCTGGTTAGAGCTATGTTTTAAACTTCTTACAAAGGAATACAAAGCTCTATAGTTGTATTACTTGCCTGTCACATATGCATTCACTTATCAGAAATACTTGACATAAAAATGGTTTTATTGAAGCAAAGAGAGAACTGGAGCATGGAATGAACAGATGCTCCATGGAGAATTCTTTTCTAACTCTGCAATGCTTGGCTTGTTCATCCAATGGCGCTTAGGCCATGTGCTTTCTTAATACTTCTTTCCCTCATCATGCCTCTGACCTTCTCAACTTCATCCCATCTTTCTTCTTCGGCGTAAATGTTGGATAACAACACGTAATTACCAGAATTCCATGGTTCAAGGGCAATGAGCTTTTTCACTACAAGCTCAGCAAGCTCCAAATTGCCATGATTACGACAGGCACTTAGCAAGGCACCCCACAAGGCAGCTGTTGGCTTATGTGGCATGCTACTGACTAGATCATAAGCTTCCCTTACACGCCCATCACGCCCAAGCAGATCAACCATGCATCCGTAATGCTCGAGTTTTGGTTCAATCTTGTGATCTGCAATCATCAAGGCGAAGAAAACCCTGCCTTTCTCTACCAAACCTGCATGAGCACAACATGATAAAACCCCTACAAGCGTGGCATCATTAGGGCACACTCCTTGGTTTGTCATCTCCTCAAACAACTCAGTCCCGAGCTCGCCTTTCCCATTGAAAGCAAGGCCAGAGATCATTGTGTTCCAAGAAACCACGTTCTTCTTAGGCATCTCATTGAATGTCCTCACTGCTGCATCCAAATTCCCACATTTGCTGTATAAGTCTACAAGAGCATTCCCCACAGGAACAGATTTCTGATAGAGCCCACTAGATTCAGCATAGGAATGAATCCATTTGCCTACATCAAGATCGCCAAGCCGGGCAGAAATCGGCAGAACTGTAACCAAAGTGGCCTCATCTGCCTTCACATCTTCATCCTGCATTTCACGAAAAAGACTTAAAGCTTCTCCATCACGACCACTCTGAGCCAAACCAGAAATCATAATATTCCACGAGACAACGCTCCTCTTACTCATGCTCCTGAACAAATACAGCCCTCTATCCACTATCCCACTCTTACAATACCCACGAATCATTAAATTCCAAAAGATTACTTCTCTCTCAGGCATTTCGTCAAACACCTTCTGTGCATCTTGCATTACCCCGCAGGTTGTGTACAACTCCACAACCCCAATCCTTATCGAGCTAAACCCATCAAACCCACGTACCACAATCTCCTTCTGAACACACTGCCCGAATTCAAGGTCTCCAAGACTCGAACAAGCCTTGAGCAGAGGCGCGAAAGTGTACTCATCAGGCCAAATCCCACAGCTTTTCATCCACGAGAACAAACACAGGGACTCCTCAAACGGTCCACAAACCGAATACCCCTTGATCATGGCATTGAAAAGGAATATGTTAGGATTATGGGTCTGGTCAAAGACCCGATCAGCGTGCTGCATCTTGTGCAGAGACCCGCAAACGGACACGAAATGGGACAGTACTTGGTTGCACTGGTTAAGCCCATTGCGGAGAAAACGAGCTTGGATTTGCCGGAGATGATTCCACGTCTTGTGACCGTGGAGAAGCCGCAAAACTTTCCTCTCAATCTCCCTGAAAGATCGGCTCATTTTCACAGCACTATAACAAAAAGGTTTTCACTTGGCGCCGCCAGTGCCTTATTAACTGCATTTTAAAATAGTTCAGTTTCATAATTCAAGTTTCAGAGTTGAAAGAACCGGCTAGTTCCGAAATCTCTTATATATGCTCCTCCCCAGGAGCAGTTACAAGCTAATGAGGAATATGAGTTAAAGTCTACTTCTTGAAAGAGGTAAAGGAACGAACTTTCTCCACCAAATTCAAACTTACAGCAGCCATTGTCGTGAAGCAAGTGGTCTAGAAACACGGAGCAGAAGAATCCAGTTGATCAGATTCGATTCGGAACAGCTAATTAGATTTCTAAACCCCAGAGAGAGAACAATTTCAGGGTTTTTCGAACTGGAGCGCGAAGGAGCAAGAAGAAAGAACTCGCGCCAATTATATAGATGCTTTTCTGTGGATAGAACAAACAGGGTGTTTGGTCTAGTGGTATGATTCTCGCTTCGGGTGCGAGAGGTCGGGAGTTCGATTCTCCCAACACCCCCTCTCTTCAATTTTTATCCATTTACCTAAACGTTTTGATTTCAGCAGGATGCCATTGATGCCAAGCCATCACAAAATGGCAGCTTAGTTAGTCCAAAAACAAGCATCAACACTCCTAGTTTCCTCATGCAACCGCTAACCCAAACCCAAAGCTCTCTATATAAAAAGATGTAAGAGAAGATAAAGTTCCCATGATCGGATCCAGCAAATGTCGAGCTCCCATAAGCTTCTTCCAGTTCTGGCTTTTCTCCTCCTCCTCCTCCTCCTCCTCAATGCAGATGGTGTCTTTGACCTCGGAGATGACAGTTTCTACAAAGAGATCGGCAAAGATAGAGCCGCCCTAGTCGAGTTTTATGCTCCTTGGTAAACGTCTAGACTCGTATCCACTGTTCCAACTTTGAACATATGTTATAAGCAAGCATTATGAATTCTAGCATTTACAGGTGTGGGTTCTGCAAAAAGCTCACCCCAGAGTATGAGAAGCTAGGTGCAAGCTTCAAGAAATCCAAATCAGTGCTGATTGGAAAGGTCCAGATTTCAGAACATACTTCTTTACCCATTTTGTCGTTTAATCCAAGTTGTTTATATAGGTGGACTGTGATGCACATAAGAGCCTCTGCAACAAATTTGGAGTGTCTGGCTACCCAGCTCTTAAATGGTTCCCTAAAGGTTCCTTGGAGCCTAAAATGTGAGCTGTAACCCCTAATGTATACTAGTATTCCTCTCTTTAATCAATGGATATTCTTTTGTTTTATGATGATTGATGATGATGATGATCTTTAGGTATGATGGTGAACGTACTGCAGAAGCTCTTTCTGAATTTGTGAATACTGAAGCAGGTACTTGCATAACCAATTAGTTGCAATGTATTTGTGAATACTGAAGCAGGTACTTGCATAACCAATTAGTTGCAATGTTCAAACTGGTACTTGACTGAACTGGTATTGACCTTTTCGCAGGTACAAATGTGAAGATCGCTACACTTCCATCCAAAGTTGTGGTGCTAACACAAGAGACATTTAATCAAGTTGTCCTTGATCATACGAAAGATGTCATGGTTGAGTTCTACGCACCATGGTTGGTTTCCATTGCTCTTGAGTTCTTGTTCTTTGAATAGTTATTAAACTCATTGGTGTGAACTAGACTACTTTATTTCCATTTGCAGGTGTGGCCACTGTAAAGATCTTGCTCCGGTGAGTATACCGTTAAGGAATGTTATGCAAACCCAATTATGAACCTCTCCCAACAAGGTTGTCATGATCTTCCTGTTCTTTATGTGCTTCTTAGACGTACGAGAAAGTAGCTATAGCATTTAAACTGGAGGAAGATGTTGTGATTGCTAACCTTGATGCCGAGAAGTACACAGACTTGGCTGAAAGGTAAGCTCTTGCTTGATCTTATCGTAAATAACACACAACACCATCTAACAGAATCTGAACTGGATTTTTAAGGTATGGAGTAACTGGTTTCCCCACCCTGAAGTTCTTCTCCAAGAGTAACAAAGCTGGTGAGGCATATGGTGGCGGGAGAGATCTAGACAACTTTGTAAGCTTCATTAATGACCAGTGTGGCACCAGCCGTGATGCCAATGGAAAGCTTACTCCAAAGGTTCTGATTATTTGTTTGTAAGCTGAATTCGACCCTTTTCGATGAATCCATAACTGATCTGCATTCCCATTTCAGGGTGGGATAGTCACATCTCTAGAAGACTTGGTTAAAGAGTTCGTCTCCAACGAGGAGAAGAATGCGGTTCTCGAGCGAATGGAAGAAGAAGTTAGGAAGCTCAAGGGGAACAATGCAAAGTCAGTATCTTTTCTTTTTCTGATCGAAAAACATGGTTCAACTTGTTACTCATCATACATTATAATGTTTCCCCATTGCTCCAGATATGGCGAAATCTACTTGAAAGCAGCTAGAGGGTGTATGCAGAGAGGCTCTGATTACCCAAAGATTGAAATTCAGCGACTCGAACGCATCCTTGAGAAGGTATACATATGAAAAAGACATGATCTTAACTGATGCTTTAGGAAGTTAACTGATAACCATAGGTTATGGTTTGTCATTATGCAGACAATAAGTGAAGTAAAGGCAGACCAGTTCAGTCTCAAGAAGAACATCTTGTCAACCTTTGTTTAAATAAAATCCTTAGAGCTGAGCTGTATTGAGCTGAGTGGGGAACCACTTCCCTTGAGAAGTTGAAGTCACATCCCTTTTTGGCTCTTACTGTTTCAAACTTGTATCAGTTAAGATCTTTCTGTGAGTGTTCCAAGAAAGAAATGTAACCTGTTAAGTGTTAAGCAAATAGTGTAATCACCAGAGCAGATTTACCTCTGCTTCGATTGTCTCCAAGTCTATCATATTTCCAGATTCCTTGGACTATATATCAGGATTCAGGAGTGGTGTGCAAATGAACAACATGCTTGACAGTGTCTGTTATTGTCCAGTTGTGATGAGTACTGATATTGTTTATTTATTTCCAAGTTGTTGTTGTATTATTGAAAGGGTGATAATGTGAGCAAAACCAGACAAAGATTAACATCAGTTGAAGGAGAAATACAATGACTCTTGTCAAGGTTTTTCCATCAAATAATGGAATTGCAGAAAGACATCTGAAAATATAGTCTTGTTTGCATCATCTGAAAAATATACTAGTCGAAACTTGAGGAATCTTGCTAACAAGTCTAAATTAAAACCATAAAGTATAATTCTTTGAATGTTATGATTTAGATTAAAAAAAAAATGAAACAAGGGAGAAAAGGGCTAAGAAGGAAGAATCCAAAAAAAAGAGATAAAATACAAGAAAACCAACTTTTGTATGAGTTTGGGCTTAGGCTTAGGCAGGCTAGGGGGTTAGTTGCAAAGGTTTCTTTCTAACATTAAAACACACAATGTGTTGCTTTCTCTCATTTATATATATTCATTCATGTCCCTCCATGATCTCACTCCTTTATGTCAATATCTAGGAGACAAACATAAACCCACATTCATGGCTTGAAAAACAAACAAACAAACAAACCCTAACCCATTTGCTTATTATATCTACCCACTTTGATTAACTTGAACTTGATATTGAAAATGGAAACCTTGATTGGTCACATCAGCTAAATTCTCCATTCTCACTATTTCTTCACACAATTGTATCATTAGTTGTTTGACATTGAATCGTTAGCAACCAGCTTCTTCTTCACAAATTGATATCATTAATGTGAGAGATGAAGATGGAGCCCTTTTCTGTGTCTGTGTCTGTGTCTGTGTCTGTGCTGTCTGTCAAGGGTTGGTCCAGCCAGCCAAAGAACAGCCAAAAAGTCACATGAACACGTCCCTTCTGAAACATTGCAGAGAAAGAGAGAGATGGGCTCACTTCCCACCTAACTTCATCAGTATTGTTGTCTCCTCACTCAAAGCCCCCCATGTGCTATAACTTATTGCAGCTATCATCCCAGGCATCCCAATAATACAATACAACCTCCCACCCAATTCATCTATCAATGCTGCTCTCTACATCTTACTTACAACAATAACCTAATTTTGGTTTAGTGCTGGTTTCAAGTGAATCAATACCCTTTGCCCTTTTCACATCCCAGCAAGCAAGCAAATACACAATACCCAGGATAGGTAAAGATCCTTGTCGGCTGCCCACAACCCAGATTTCATTCATATAATCATTCATCAATGATATATATATATATATATAAAAAGCTAGCCAAGATTTAACATATATCAGTCTTAGGATACCAAACAAAAAAAGATGTCATCTTTCTCATGGCTTAAAACCAACCCATATGAGAGAAAGTAGAAACATTACAAAACAGGAGGTGAAAGATCTGGCTACTCTCATCCATCCAACTTACTACATACATTAACCAAAAGATAGATTCTTTCTTACTAAGATTTGAACATAATCTATACAAATTATCATCATACGCTTAGCTCTTTGTTGTTTTTTATTTTACCTGGAAGACACTGGATTGAGAGCTCTAGCAAACCCATTCATGGCTCCATACCCTTTAGAACTGAAGCCTAAGCAACCAAGCAAGCCTTGCCTGTAGGGCAAGAAGGTCTTCTTCCTCATCTCCTCAGCTTGAGCTCTGCTTGCTTTGTAATGCAACTCATGTGGTGATGGTGCTGGCACTCTCTTCCTCCCCAACCCATTCACTGGCTTCTTCCCACCTAATAATTTCCCTTTCTGGGTCGAACCAGAAGTAGAAGACCCTTCCACCCCAACATTCTCAGTAGCACAAGTAGCAGAAGAAGAAGAACCCTTCTTGTCCTTGTCCTTGTCCTTGGCTGGAGAGAAGGAAATGTTGGACCAGAACTTGTTATTGCTCCTCCCTTCACTCTTACTCCTGTAAAGAAACTCTTTGAGAAACACCCACCTCTTCGAGTTCCTCCCAGCTGATGAAGATCTCGAGGTTGAAGACGAAGAAGCACACATTGAGTTTGGATCTTCCGCAACAGCTTCTTCTTCTTCTTCTCCTTGTACCTCCTTCCCCTGTTCTTCCTCTTTCCCCTGTTCCCCTCATCTGCTAAATCCAACGACGAGGATCGAAGTGGGGACATAGATCTAGTTCTCCGCCTCAGGGATTTGCTCCGGAGCCTTAGATCTCTGCCCCTGCTCTCTCCGTGGAAACCTTTCTCCACTTCATGTTCTCCTTCCTCCTCCTCATCCTCCAGATCCAGTAACGGAGCCAGAACCTGAGGTTTCTCCAAATGGGAAGACAGCTTCATGGGCCGGATCTTCCCGTTCAAGAATAGCTCGTCGGCTGAGCTCATGGATCCAGTTTGACCCGACCCGCTGGATCCGAACCTGGCCGAGAATTCGAACTCGTTCCCCAGCTGGACGCTCCTGCTTCCTCCTCCAAATTCTTCTTTTTCTTCCTCGTCCGACCTGTGAGCCGCTGCTGCCGTTATGGCGAAGTGCATTGGGCTCGCTGGACAACTGTAGAAAAAACCCCCGCCGGGATTACTCCGGCCGGGGCTAGAAGGAGCGCTGACGAATGGAGTGGAGCAAGTGCTGTCGAAGTCATCGGCGAAGAAGAGGTCGGAGTCGTGAGAAATGCCATCTTTGTAGCTGCTGGATTGGAGCTTGAGCTCCATTGTTTTCACTTATTTTCAGACAGAGAGAGAGATGGGGAGATGCAGAGGGATGAAGTAAGGTGAAAGCAATGGAGCAGAGTGGCTGCTGAATGGGGGAAGAAGAAGAACAGAGTTTGTTTTCGGCAGTACAGTACATATGATACAACTCTATAATAATAATATGGGCCGCTCTTCCTTCCCTTCCATTCCTCCTCCTACTATAAATATATAATAATTTAATATTGTCCAAATTTCTTATCATTATATTATAATAATCTTCAGATTTACATGGAATGGAATGTGGTTTTTTTCTATTTTGCCCTTCCAAGTTGAAGTTTATATCGACTGTGGTCCTTTTTGTAATGTTTTGTGCCATACAAATAAATAAATATCTTTATTTAGTCATAAAGATAAATAAATCATTAATAGGTTGAAAATAATCATGATGTAGCATTTGTGTATAGAGTTAAGTAACATGATTGAATATAAGAGTTTCCGTTCATTCAGTACTTGGGTGACAAAATAATAAAATTAAGGGACTAAAAAAGAAAGAAAGAAAGAAAAAGAGGTTTCATTCATTAAAGAATTATTATCTAAATTCAAAGAGAAAAAAGAAAAAGGCCACATTAAAAGAAACAGGGAAACAGAAACAAGGAGCTAGCTTTAGACAAAAAAAAAAAAAGGAGCTAGCTATTTAGGGTTCATAGGATCCTAATTTTGGGCACCACTTCCCCATACTTAGATCAGTGAGCCAGCCACTGAATGAATGAGGCTAAGCTCTCTTTTATTTAATATAATATAAGTTGGTTTGTTTGTTTGTTTGTTTGTATTGCAGTGGTTGGTGTTGGTTGGTTGGTTACTCTCTCTCTCTGTATCCAAGAAAGTAGAATATTTATGTTTAGTGGGTGGGTGTATGGCTTCTTCTGCACATACTGCATTTCCCTGGCGTCTGTCTCTGCTTTTACTAGTTCATTTTTATGAAGGGAAAACCATGTTCTAACCGTGTTCAACGGATTCTATTCGGTATTCATTCCAGTTATGAATCTGTTTCAATCATTCATCCAGTTGGCCATGGGGAATGTTGTTGTTGGTACATCTAAAAGAAAAGAGGATGATCAGGATCTGCAGAGTTTATCACAGGACAGCTACTACATCTCAAGCTCATTGTCATTGTAATTTATCATACCACCATGATCCAACTTGATACGATTTACTCAACCACATTATGATTTAACATTAATCAACACACAAACGAGCCCCGTGTTGGCACAGTTTCCTTGTGAAGATCGCCTAACAGAATCAAATAATACATCTTTTCTTTCTTACACAACCACTAAGTCACAAACTAGATCATCAACCAAAGAAGCAAGAATCTCCTCCTCAATCTCTACACCTTCCTCAAACGCTTCCAGATCAAATTCAAGCCATCTCCCATGCCTACTACTGCTCATGTCTATGTCCACAAGTTCATCAACCATCAGCTCTCCCATGCTCTTCCACTCTGTCATCTTCTTCTGCAGTTCCTTTGCCAGCAAGCCTTTCCTCCCAAACAATCCCCTCAGTTCAGACCATGCTTTGCATGTCTCCACCGAGTTTCGTCTGCATTTGCTGTCCACAAACTCCACGATGCAATCAAACAGAACCTTCCTCTCTAGGTTGCAGTTTTCGTCGTTTCTATCTAACTTGTCCTTGAAGAGAGTCGGGGATATGATCTTGGAGGTTGTACAGCCCAATGCAAGATCCTCCAGCCTCGTCTCGGCAGCTTCTAGCATGTCCCTAACATAGTCTAGCTCCCAGTTAACTGAGTCCCTGTTCTTAGTTGTGGTGAATGGTTCCATAGTTTTTGACCAGTTCCCTACTTCCATTGTGGAGGAGGTAGCAGAATCTGATAACTCTGTCTCAACTTCCCCATTTGCAGACACCTCGCTGATGGAATTTGACACTTGAGTTGGTGACCGATGATCGCTGCTACCTGCAAATATCAGAGTTTCATCACCAGATATCAAGGATACAAAAGCCTAAGGCTTACCAAATGGGTTGTCTGGCTTGGTTGAGTCGGTTTCGATAAGCTCAAAGACAAAGCAGCCAAAGGAAATCAAGAGGAGTTGTTATCTTTTTTCAGTTTACCCTGAGTATCCGAGCAACTTTGACCCTTCCATGTAAAACTAGGATGTTCATTTCCTCTGTCGCTGTAGCTGCTGCTGCCACTATGGTCTTCCAGTTCTTCTGATTGCTGATACTGCAGCAAGCAGCCAAGCAAATTATATCGACCGATAAACAAGGAAACAAGGAAAGTTGCTGCTTTAGCAATGCAGAAAACACAACAGAAACAAACCTGATGGTCGTGGTTCGAATTCTGCCGTAAATGCTTGGTGGATAAGCATCCACCATTTGCCTGATGCAACACGTCTTTCTCTAAAATAAGGTCAGACACGTTCTCTTCAGCTGGCTTCTGTGAGCTGGCGGTAGGACTAGCACAGTTATCCTCTCTGATCACATTACACCTGGATGACTCTACTTTATCTGTCAACTCTCTCAGCTTTTGTTCCAGAAGAACACCCAAGTCATCACCGCCAATCCCAGGAAGTGAAATCGCATGTCTGCAGCTGTTACCGTTCTTAGTAGAAGCGGCATCAACACTGAATCCACTAGTCATTCTCATTGCCTGGTCAGAGGTTGGGGACTTAGACACATTACTAGCCATAGGAGAAGTGAACGTAAATGAGACAACATCCATGCCATTCTTCCCATTGCTGGTTGATGAGTTCATGCATTCCCCAGATGAAATACTACATTCGATGGATCGCAAGTCTTTGTTATATGACCCCTTAGCAGAAGAAGTACTACTGCCAGATTGTGTATCGATGGTTACTGGCTGTTTCTTCTGAGATGAAGTCTTCCTTTTCTCCTTCTTGGAATTCTTAGAACCGGTCACGATCTTTCTGGACGGTACTTGAGACTTTAAAGTTGTGGTACTAACAATCCTGCTTGAACCAGAAGAACCACTTGAGGTTTCAGCTCTACCACGTTGTTGATTCGGAACTGAGTGTTTCACAGTCGAACTAGAACTATCCTTTTTAGACAGATTATTCTGCTTCTGGTGATTCTGCTTAAGCACATTGTTCCTGATTTCAGTGGGCTTCTTATGTACACTCCTATTCGGCTGGCTCGCTTCGATTCTATCCTTTTGTTTGATCGTGCTATTACTTCTTGTTTGTGAACCATCTGGTCTTTGAACACTGGTCCTTGATTGCACTGTCTGGGAAACGGATTTACCCTTCTCCCTCACACTTTCAGGAGAAACATTTCCTGATACCACAGGCCTCCTGGACAAATACAAGCCTTCTGAACCACTGTTGCTCTTCGCTCTACGTTGACCATTCAAATTCTTATACGTACACGATTCATTCGAACTATGAGGTAGTCTAGACACGCTATGTGCAACCTCCATTTTCTGCTTCAAATCCCGTATCCTCATGGGAACTGAAGGCAAACCAATCGATGGAACTTTAGCAGTAGCCATTGCCCTGGGGCTTGAATCCATAATCTTAGCAGCTGCCTCCGCTATGTAAGCAACATTCCTTGACGAGGTGAATCCAGGAGTCTTAATAGGAGACAGTAGCTTATGATGGGTAGACGGGATCGACTTAGCCAATCTCGGTGGCAAAGTTTCGGTCTTGAATCTCTCGATTGGTCGCCTTGACTCCCCAGAGCTCCAACGAAGCCCTTCTATCCTAGTGGAAACATTTAGCAAGTCCATAGGATTGTACTCACTCCACGTATTTGGGACACTACTATTGCATTGAGGAGGAGGGTTTCTACCTAGGCTAGTAGTATTCAAGTCTAGAGACGAAGAGGATTCGACAACACTCGAGATAGGCATGGAGTCCAAACCCATAAGCCTCGCAACAACACTCGGAGGTCTAGTTCCATATCCATCGTCGCTAGTTACAGACGAGGCACAACTGAACTCACCACTGCTCCCTTTGGTACTAGTAACATTTCGTCTTCTGTCATCCATCTCTACCTGACAACACAGCCAAAGTAAAGACAGCTTAACAAAGACTACCAAGAATCAAACATCACCACTGAGAGAGATAGACACACACCTTATGCAGCTCGGAATTCGAATTCAAATTGGACCCGACATTTTCTTTCCATGGTTTGGGTCCTTCTACAAAGCAATACATGATTCAGATGCATTGTTGATAGATAAGGAAAGTAAAGTGATGTAGAAATGGTTACCGAGCAGTTGAGAATTGTTAGGGAAGAGCTTCTTACGAGACTTTCCATTCCAATCAAACAAATGGAAGAACTTCCCTTTAGAACGCTTCCGCTCTCCCTCCATTTTCACCAGCCAGCAAAACCTAATAAAATAAGAAGAAAACTTGAGATCCCACATCAGTGAAGTCGAAGCACAAGAGCATAAGATCAGCATTGCTCGGCATCTTAACCTGAAGTTCCCTCAAATGCGGATCATGCGAGACCACGCAAACACCCCCAAGGAAGTGGTCCTTGAAAACGTGGGGGGACTTGCAAGTTTCAACCGTCGCTGTAAAATTTCAACGGCGACACATTTATCCAGAGAGCCCTTCTCCCTCCGAAACACTGAAGCAAAGTGAACTGGGATAGGATAGCCAAGCCAAGCAATCAACGAGCAATTAGTTGTGGCGAGAAAAAGAGAATCCCCATGTGAGAAAAGATCCAGAAAAAGGGGCGACACGAGTCGAGGAGGAGGAAACAGCAATGTGAAAAGGGAATGAGTAAGGTTTCGATGAAGCCGAATGGGGTAGTTTGGTGTAATTGAAATCTATGGGGGAGAGGGAGAGAGGAGACAGACACCGTCAAGATTTCAATGCCAGAGAGAAGAGAGAAAGAGGAAGAAGAAGAGTCAAAGCTGAGACAGAGAAGAGAAGAGAAGAGGCTCACATTTCCACCTGCGGAAATCTGGATATTAAGCTCAAAACAAAAACAAAATAATACTGAAAAGATGAAAAATATTAGAAAAGGTTTACAGTAGTGGTGTGGTGGGCCCATTTCCTCGTGTGTTTTCTTTAATTGGGGGAAGAGATTTGAAAATGAAAACTCCATTTTGAAGAAAATCTTGTTGGTGATATTCCCATATTAGCCTATGAAAAAATTAAGAAAATCAAGTCATCTAAACCAAAATATCACATTTTTTATTTTTATAATTTTGGTAATAGTTAGTCTATTCAAAATTGAAAAATATCAAAATAGCTAATATTTTCAAAAATATAAGTTTGACCAGATCAAACCTTAAAATTTTGAAGAAAATCAAGTCAATCAAATCTCACTACCACACTTTTTAGCTTTTGGCAATTTCGATGATGGTTAGGTTACGAAAAATTAAGTTATTTAGAAAATGACTAATTATTACCTCGATGGTATGAAACTTTCTCAAAATCCAATCATTTAAACCAAAATACCGCTCTTTTCAGTTTCTTGCGATTTCGAAGATGGTTAGCCTACGAAAAATTAGAAAAAACAAAAAATGGCTAATTCTTTCCTACATAGTATGAAAATGTTGTAATATAAATTCGCACTTTTTAATTTTTGACCATTTCGGTTATGGTTAGCCTATGAAAATTGGAAAATACTCAAAAATGGCTAATATTCTCCTAGATGATAGTAAACTATCTGAAATATATTCCCAACCACGTTTGGCCTCAAAATTTGGAGAAAATCTAGGCATTAAGCCATAAAATCGCACTTTTCAGTTTTTGTCCATTTCCGTGATGGTTAGCCTATGAAAAATTGGAAAAAAAAACTCAAAATGGCTAATATTCTCAGGAATGATTGTAAAATGTCTGAAATATATTCCCAACCAGGTTTCGCCTCAAAATTTAGAGAAAAACTAGGTATTGAAGCCAAAATGCGGCACTTTTCAGTTTTTGGCCATTTTGGTGATGGTTAGCCTATGAAAAATTGGAAAATACTCAAAATGACTAATGTTCTCAGGAATGATGGTAAAATGTCTGAAATATATTTCCATCCTGGTTTCGCCTCAAAATTTGGAGAAAATCTAGGTATTTAAGCCAAAATGCCGCACTTTTCAGTTTTTGGCCATTTCGGTGATGGTTAGCTTATGAAAAACTGGAAAGTACTCAAATGGCTAATATTCTCAGGAATAATGGTAAAATGTCTGAAATATGGGGTCGTTTATGACAGAGAATTGGTTTGGAGAGAATTCAATTATCTAGAGAATTGAATTCTCTGAGAATTGGGCATTCTAGGCTATTTCGAAAATCAACCGTTTGGATGAGTGAATGTATGAGATTCTTGGGGTGAAAAAAATAAATATAAATAAAATAATCAATGTTAAAAAGACCAAAATACCCAACTTTATATTATCCTCTTTTACCTTCTTTCCTAGGGCTGGAGAACGGGGCGGGTTCGGGTACCCGAACCCTAACTACCACGGGTTACGGGTACCCTAACACTCGAAGCTCATCCCAAACCCCGAACCCGTTCGGGTTACGGGTACCCTAACCCCGAACGGGGTCGGGGTCGGGTAACCCACGGATACCCGAATTTGACTAAATTAATTTATTTTTTGTTTTATTAATTCACTTTTAGAGTACCATGGGTTTGTTAATCATTAAATAATGCATTATTTTTTTCCATACCATGTGCAGCACATGAATTCATTTGTTTGAAATGTACATTCCTCATTTGTCATGACCTCATTTGGTCATTCCATTTCAAACCCAATTAAACAATGAATGTATAATAATAATCTCCTTACCATCAGATGAGAGTCACATTTAAAGGCTAATTGGGGGATTACTTTCGCAACCAGAGGTTTGAGTTGATAAATGATACGGGTAGATGGATCATTCTTTGGGGATTACTTTATGTAGGCGCAGTTGAACAGTGAATGAGTTACAAGTTAATGTCATTATTATAACATTATGTCAACATTACAGATAATATAATTTTATTGTTATTTGGTTCGGGTTGAACGGGTATCTCGGGTAGAACGGGTATTAACCCATACGGGTTAAGGGTACCCTAATCCAAAATTTCATTTCCAAACCCCGAACCTGAACGGGTTACGGGTACCCTAAACCCTCACGGGTTTGGGACGGGTTCGGGTAATCCCATATCCATACGGGTTCATTTCCAGCCCTACTTCTTCCCCTTAAAAAGGGTATTATTGTCATTGCCTCTTGAATTCACCATAGAATGTCACATTCTAGGCTTTCCATCAGAGAATTTGGAAGGGGTCGAATTCTAGGATGGGCCCACTCCTAGAATTCAATTCTAGGCAATTCCGGGCACTTTTTTACGAAACAAACGATGGAATTTATTGAATTTTAGGATGAGGCCCAATTCTAGGCAATTCTCACCATCGAATTCTCTGTCACAAACGACCCCTATATTCCCAACCAAGTTCCGCCTCAAAATTTGGAGAAAATCTAGGTATTTAGACGAAAATGCCACACTTTTCAGTTTTTTGCCATTTCGGTGATGGTTAGCCTATGAAAAGTTGTAAAATACTCAAAATGGCTAATATTCTCAGGAATGATAGTAAAATGTCTGAAATATATTCCCAACCAGGTTTCGCATCAAAATTTGGAGAAAATCTAGGTATTTAAGCAAAAATACCACACTTTTCAGTTTTTTTCCATTTTGATGATGGTTAGCCTATGAAAAATTGGAAAGTATTCAAAATGGCTTATATTCTCATGAATGATAGTAAAATGACTGAAATATATTCCCAACCCGGTTTCGCCTCAAAATTCGGAGAAAATAAAGGTATTTAAGCCAAAATGCCGCACTTTTCGGTTTTTGGCCATTTCGGTGATGGTTAGCCTATGAAAAATTGTAAAATACTCAAAATGGCTAATATTCTGAGGAATGATAGTAAAATGTCTGAAATATATTCCCAACCAGGTTTCGCCTCAAAATTTGGAGAAAATCTAGGTATTTAAGCAAAAATACCGCACTTTTCAGTTTTTGGCTATTTTGATGATGGTTAGCCTATAAAAAATTGAAAAATACTCAAAATGAATAATATTCTCAGGAATGATAGTAAACTGTCTGAAATATATTCTCAACCAGGTTTCGTCTCAAAATTTGGAGAAAATCTAGGTATTTAAGCCAAAACACCGCACTTTTCAGTTTTTGGCCATTTCGGTGATGGTTAGCCTAAGAAAAATTGAAAAGTACTGAAAATGGATAATATTCTCAGGAATGATAGTAAAATGTCTGAAATATATTCCCAACAAGGTTTCGCCACAAAATTTGAAGAAAATCTAGGTATTTAAGCCAAAATACCGCACTTTTCGGTTTTTGGCCATTTCGGTGATGGTTCACCGATGAAAAATTGGAAAAAACTCAAAACGACTAATATTCTCAGGAATGATGGTAAAATGTTTGAAATATATTCTCAACCAGGTTTCGTCTCAAAATTTGGAGAAAATCTATGTATTTAGGCCAAAATGTCGCACTTTCCAATGCCGCACTTTTCGGTTTTTACCATTTCGGTGATGGTTAGCCTATGAAAAATTGGAAAGTACTCAAAATGACTAATATTCTCAGGAATGATAGTAAAATGTCTGAAATATATTCCAACAGGTTTCGTCTAAAATTTGGAGAAATCTAGGTATTTACACCAAAATGCTGCACTTTTCGGTTTTTGGCCATTTCGGTGATGTTAGCTATAAAAATTGGAAAGTACTCAAAATGGCTAATATTCTCACGAATATAGTAAAATATCTGAAATATATTCCCAACCAGGTTTCGCCTCAAAATTTAGAGAAAATTAGGTATTTAAGCCAAAATGCGCACTTTTGGTTTTTGGCCATTTCGGTGATGTTAGCCTATGGAAAAATTGGAAAGTACTCAAAATGGCTAATATTCTCAGGAATGAAGTAAAATGTCTGAAATATATTCCAATCAGGTTTCGCTCAAAATTTGGAGAAAATTAGGTATTTACACCAAAATGTGACTTTTCGGTTTTTGGCCATTTCTGATGTTAGCCTATGAAAATTTGGAAAGTACTCAAAATGGCTATATTTCAGAATGATAGTAAAATGTTGAAATATATTCCAAACCAGGTTTCGCCTCAAATTTGGAGAAAATCTAGGTATTTCAGCCAAAATGCCGCACTTTTCGGTTTTTGGCATTTCGGTGATGTTAGCCTATGAAAATTGGAAATACTGAAAATGGCTAATATTCTCGGAATATAGTAAAATTTGAAATATATCCCAACCAGGTTTCCCTCAAAATTTGGGAAAATTAGGTATTAAGCAAAATGTCGCACTTTCGATTTTTGGCCATTTCGGTGAGGTTAGCCTAAGAAAATTGTAAATACTCAAAATGGCTAATATTCTCTGAATGATAGTAAAATGTTGAAATATATTCCAAACCAGGTTTCCCTCAAAATTGGAGAAAATTGGTATTTACCAAAAGCGCATTTTCAGTTTTTGGCCATTTCGGTGATGTTAGCTATGAAAAATTGGAAATACAAAATGGCTAATATTCTCACGAATTATAGTAAAATATCTGAAATATATTCCAACAGGTTTCGCCTCAAAATTTGGAGAAAATCTAGTATTTAAGCCAAAATGCGCACTTTTCGTTTTTCCATTTCGGTGATGGTTAGCCTATGAAAAATTGGAAAGTACTCAAAATGACTAATATTCTAGGAATGATAGTAAAATGTCTGAAATATATTCCAACAGGTTTCGTCTAAAAATTTGGAGAAATCTAGGTATTTACCAAAATGCTGCACTTTTCGGTTTTTGGCCATTTCGGTGATGTTAGCTATGAAAATTGGAAATACTCAAAATGGCTAATATTCTCAGAATATAGTAAAATATCTGAAATATATTCCAACCAGGTTTCGCTCAAAATTAGAGAAAATCTAGTATTTAAGCCAAAATGCTGCACTTTTGGTTTTTGGCCATTTCGGTGATGTTAGCCTATGAAAATTGGAAAGTACTCAAAATGGCTAATATTCTCAGGAATGAAGTAAAATGTCTGAAATTATTCCAACCAGGTTTCGCCTCAAAATTTGGAGAAAATTAGGTATTTAACCAAAATGTGACTTTTCGGTTTTTGGCCATTTCGTGATGGTTAGCCTATGAAAATTGGAAAGTACTCAAAATGCTTATATTCTCATGAATGATAGTAAAATGTTGAAATATATTCCAACAGGTTTCCCTCAAATTTGGAGAAAATCTAGGTATTTCAGCCAAAATGCCGCACTTTTCGGTTTTTGGCCATTTCGGTGATGGTTAGCCTATGCAAATTGGAAAATACTGAAAATGGCTAATATTCTCTGGAATGATAGTAAAATGTATGAAATATACTCCAACCAGGTTTCCCTCAAAATTTGGTGAAAATCTAGGTATTAAGCAAAAATGCGCATTTTCGATTTTTGGCCATTTCGGTGATGGTTAGCCTAAGAAAAATTGTAAAATACTCAAAATGGCTAATATTCTGAAATGATAGTAAAATGTGTGAAATATATTCCAAACCAGGTTTCCCTCAAATTGGAGAAAATCTGGTATTTAAGCCAAAAAGCCGCACTTTTCAGTTTTTGGCCATTTCGGTGATGTTAGCCTATGAAAAATTGGAAAGTACTCAAAATGGCTAATATTTCACGAATTATAGTAAAATATCTGAAATATATTCCCAACCAGGTTTCGCTCAAAATTTGGAGAAAATCTAGATATTTAAGCCAAATGCCGCACTTTTCGGTTTTTTACCATTTCGGTGATGGTTAGCCTATGAAAAATTGGAAAGTACTCAAAATGACTAATATTCTCAGGAATGATAGTAAAATGTCTGAAATATATTCCCAACAGGTTTCGTCTAAAATTTGGAGACAATCTAGGTATTTACACCAAAATGCTGCACTTTTCGGTTTTTGGCCATTTCGGTGATCGTTAGCTTATGAAAAATTGGAAAGTACTCAAAATGGCTAATATTCTCACGAATTATAGTAAAATATCTGAAATATATTCCAACAGGTTTCGCCTCAAAATTTAGAAAAATCTAGGTATTTAAGCCAAAATGTGCACTTTTTGGTTTTTGGCCATTTCGGTGATGTTTAGCCTATGGAAAATTGGAAAGTACTCAAAATGGCTAATATTCTCAGGAATGAAAGTAAAATGTCTGAAATATATTCTCAATCAGGTTTCGCCTCAAAATTTGGAGAAAATTTAGGTATTTACACCAAAATGTTGAACTTTTCGGTTTTTGGCCATTTCGTTGATGGTTAGCCTATGAAAAATTGGAAAGTCCTCAAAATGGCTAATATTTTCAGGAATGATAGTAAAATGTCTGAATATATTCCCAACCAGGTTCGCCTCAAAATTTTGAGAAAATCTAGGTATTTAAGCCAAAATTCCAAACTTTTCGGTTTTTGGCCATTTCGATGATGGTTAGCCTATGAAAAATTGGAAAGTACTCAAAATGACTAATATTCTCAGGAATTGGCAGAGGACTGGCGGCGGCGGCGATGGCGGACCGGCAGCGACGGTGGAACGACAGCGGCGTCGACGACGGACCGGCGGCGTAGGATCGACGGTGGACCGGCGGCGTAGGATCGGTGGTGGCGGCGGACTGGCGCGGCGACAAAGGAGGATCGGCGACGGCGAAGGAGGACCGGCGTCGGCGGTAGAGGTGGTGGAGGTACGACGACTGAACGGCGACGACGGTGGAGGGTGGCTGGATAGCTTTTTGGAAATGCCTTCCTTGATCCTTCCTTGATGGGATCAAGGAACTTCCTTGATCCCAAGTCGGACTCTTAGGAATTGTAGAGGAGTGTGGTTGTTAACTTTGCATAATAGGAGGAGGGCAAAAATGTACATGAAAAGAAAACAAAAAAGAAAAGGTTTACAGAAAAGACAAAAATGGAAGAACAAAGAAGGCGGGAACATGAACACAGCTGCAACCAGAGTAAAGAAATGAAATTGCTGGGGCGGATTTGGAACGTTGCTTTCGTCTCCCTCGCATTCTCCTTCCGATTCTCCCTATGCTTACGCAACTCCATCCCACCCTTCTCAACTCGCTTCTCCCCCAATATCCTTCTTCTTCTTCTTCTTCTTCCTCGTGGCCGGCTTTTAGGGTTCCTCAGTCCTCCTGGGTTATGGTTCGTCGGTTTCTCCAAGGTGGGTTCTCCGATTGTGAAACTGGGTTCTCTTTATTTTCTCACTGATTTTTCTCAGTAGCTGTGTGAGTTCAGTGTCCAGGAGTTCCTATTCCCTGATGAGTTCCTCCGCACTCTTCTTCTTCGCCGGCGTTCTGGTTGTCCTCGCTATACTGCTCATCCTTCTCACCGTCTTCTGGAAGTTCATGAAGTTGAATCACACAACTACCAAATTGGCCAAGAAAGACTCTCACGAGTCTCAAGGTATAACCGTATAACAACTTACTGAATCGTCATAACCAAGAGAACTATGCCAATTTCATGATCTTAGTTTGAAATTAGCTGAAATCAGTTGTATAAGCTATATAAACCAACCAATTCCCTTTTGTTTTATTGTTTATAAGCAAAATGATTCATTTTCCATAAATTTGTGCTGTTCATTTGGACCAACTAAGTAGGAGGAGGAGTAGCATCTGAAGTCATGAGTGGGACTCTTCGAACGATTCGATACTTCGATTACCAGACGCTAAAGAAGGCAACCAAGAACTTCCACCCAGATAATCTCCTAGGGAGTGGCGGATTCGGACCAGTCTATCGAGTAAACTATATAACAACACATGAATAAAATGGCTTACTAATGTTATTATGATAATGCTCTACGTTTGATTTGATCTTAATTTGATGTAAAATCTGCCTACAGGGGAAGTTGAGAGACGGCCGAGTTGTGGCAGTGAAAAGGCTGGCTTTAGATAAATCACACCAAGGCGAGGCGGAGTTTCTAGCAGAGGTGAGGATGATCACAAGCATCCAACATAGAAACCTGGTTCGTCTCATCGGATGTTGTTCAGACGGGGACCAACGGTTGCTTGTCTATGAGTACTTAAAGAACAGAAGCTTGGATCTCATAGTCTATGGTAATCACTTTAAGCCAATCTTATTGGTATCATCAGTCACTCTCTTGATATTCTTTCCATTAGTTTAATTCAAAGGGGTGTTTTCGTCTTGGCATATTGCCATATGGATGATCTTAGTATAATAGGTTATGAATGAGATTCTTTGAATTGAGTTTGATTGTTCTGTGCTAGACAAGCTAGAATGCCAGTCTAGCTTGGCCAAATTTCAGTATTCATCGTCTGAGGGAACTTTTTGATTTCTTAAACAATATGTTTATCTCTATGCATCCTAACTATTCATACAATATTTATGAAACAAGATAAGGGTTTTAGACCAGACTCGAACTCGAATTCATTGATCCGTATGGTACTGTTTCGAGATTCATGAAATGTGGGGAGTGATTCTCAGGGAGCAGTAATCAGTTCATGGATTGGAACACAAGGTTCCAGATAATCCTCGGCATTGCTCGTGGCCTGCAGTATCTCCATGAAGATTCTCCTCTGAGAATCGTTCACAGAGACATTAAAGCAAGCAATGTACTTTTGGATGAGAAGTTCCAGCCTCGGATCAGTGATTTCGGACTGGCTAGGTTCTTCCCTGATGATCAAACTTATCTCAGCACCACATTTGCAGGAACTTTGTGAGTTTTCTACTCTTATAAGTTACTGTGTTTTCGATTAATCCTCCTGCTAATCGTGTTGTTTCATCAGAGGATACACAGCTCCAGAATACGCAATCCGAGGAGAGTTGTCCGAGAAGGCAGACATCTACAGCTACGGAGTGCTTATTCTCGAGATTATTTGCTGCAGGAAGAACACGGATCTCAACTTATTACCAGCAGAACAACAGTACCTTCCTGATTACGTAAGCCAATCTCTTTTTTCTGTTCAGAGTGTTTATGAATTGAACATTGCTATGTGATTATGTGTACTCTGCGACTAAGAATGTGAATAATGTGATAAGAGAATCTCTGATAGCATAGTAACAACTAACACGATCATGTGCTTTACACCCCCCTACAGGCATGGAAGCTATACGAGAAAAACAAGGTACAGGAGCTGATAGATCCAAGACTTCGACAACACGGGATCATGGAACGAGACGTGGTCCACGTGATTCACGTAGCATTCGCATGCCTCCAGCCGCTAGCAAACATGAGGCCTCCAATGTCCGAGGTTGTAGCGATGCTAACGTGCAAAGTCGAGAGAGGGTCGACTCACGTGATAAAGCCAGCATTCTTGGAGAAGAGGAGAAGAGCAGAAGGTAGCTTCTCTTGGGATGTCATCTCCGAGGCTTTCCCTTCTCCCTTCCGGAGCCTCGAGTCTCAAGCTGCTTCTCGATCGTAAGCTGAGGCTGCTTGCTGCTCAAGTAGTTAAACATAGCGAAGTCAACAACACTCTTGTAACTAAACTAGGGGGTGAATGTAGAATTAGGGTTCATATATAGCAAAGGTATAACAGACAGCAAGCCAAATATAGAGTCAAACAGATTAAATTAGAGTATTCCTATTTTTCTGAAATTAACCCAAAAACAGAATCCTATTTTCAGAAAATAAAAGAACCCCAAAACCCAAATAAATACAAGGATCATCTTCAACAATTTCCAAATCAAAAAGGAATAAAACAGAGAAGAAGAAGAAGAAGAAGAAGGCAACAGATCTTGAGGGAGTTGTTCTTCCCCTGTATTTGTTGTCTAATAAATCATAATACACTAATCCAGTAATTCTTCTTCTTCTCCACAAAAAAAAAAAAAAAAGAAACTAATAAATAAATTCCCAGAAAAACAAAAACAAAAAAAAAAAGCATCATCGAAAATGGTTTTCAGCGGCACAACAGACAAATGCAAGGCCTGCGACAAGACCGTCTATATCATCGAAATGGTCACCGCCGACAGCGTTCTCTATCACCGGAATTGCTTCAAGTGCAGCCACTGCAATGGCAAGCTCGTGGTAAGTTAATCTTCACATAAACATCTGATTGATTGATTCATCTCCGGTTTGATTGATTTTGGTTTCCGGTTTGATTCAGATGGGTAGCTACTCATCAATGGATGGAGTCCTGTACTGCAAGCCTCATTTCGAGCAGCTGTTCAAGGAAACCGGAAACTTCACTAAGAATTTCCAAACCTGTAAGCTCCATTAACACCCTCTGTTTCTCATTTTCCTCTGTTTCTCATTTTCCTCTGATATTTTAAAATCAATGGAAAATGCCTCATTACATCACTAAACTATAACTATCTACACATTTTAATCCCAACGGCTGAATAACAAAACGATGTCGTTTAATGCAGCCGGAGAAAAGAAGAACAACCAGAACAAGTTCGCCGCTATGTTCTCCGGCACCCAGGACAAATGCTCCTCCTGCCAGAAAACTGTCTACCCGCTGGAAAAGGTAAACAGAAAATCCAATCGGCGAGACTAATATGAAAATTTGAAGGTGAATTTAACATTTAATGGGATAATATTAATTTCACAACAGGTGTCGATAGAAGGAGATTTCTTCCACAAGACGTGCTTCCGGTGCGCCCACGGCGGATGTGTGCTGACTCACTCGTCGTACGCCGCTCTCAACGGCGTGCTATTCTGCAAGCACCATTTCAAACAGCTGTTCAGGGAGAAAGGGTCGTACAACCACATCAACCAGAAGAGTGCTGCTCTGTCCGTGGAAGCTTTGAAGGCCATCTCCGAGAAAGAGGGGAACGTTGAGGAGGAGGAAGAGTCCGCCACTCCACGTGCTCCGGCGGAGGAAATGGAGCCGATTGCTCAGTGACAATAGTGGGGGGGCTTGGGGAGTGATGGGTTTGAATTTGTATTTGGTTGTTTCCTCTGTTTTTGGGGTTTCCAAAGATCATTGTTGATTGATTCATTCATTTTACAATGATTCATGTAGTAGTGATCTTGGATTAATTATATAATTTGATGCCTGGAGAATTAATACCCAAGTAAATAGACACAAATCCATCATCTGCGAAACTCAAATCATAGACACAAAGCACACAAGCATCTATAAAATCAACAATTCGAGGAGGATAAGACAGAACATGTGTGTACATCAATGAGAAACCAACACACAAAATCTTATGTGTACATGCTATCGGGCTAACCTAACTAGTACAAAAAGACATGGTTTTTATAATTGTATCGGATAATCGAACCGAGTGTCTAACAACATATAGTTCAACCTCTTACACCATAGTTGAATCGTAACGATATTGAAACTATACCTATTATTGTGAGTTATTATGTTGGCGGATGATTGTTTAACAAATTGATTTATATGTAGTGATATATTGCCGTTTTGGGTAATTTGTATTGATTTTGAAATGTCTACTTATTAGTATACCAAAAAATTTGTTGGATATAGACTTGTAAGTAGAGACATTGATATGTGGCCGGATTTGTGGGCGTTATAATATTATATATAATTAGCAATACACTTAGTTAGCAAGTCATGGTTGGTGAATTAACAAGATTTACCATAAGTTAATGTTTAGAATGTTCGTGGAAGCATCGACGTAGGGAAACTGTTGTGCCGGGAAGAAGGACTCACGCGTACGTAGAAATATGTGCGCCGGAATCTCGGAAGTGGTTCCTTCCATGCTCATTTATTATCCGAGGCCGGCCGCTTGACTTTCATTACTACAGTCGCTGACTTTTGTTTAAATCAATCCTATTCATCTGGTTGGTTGATTAATTAAAAAAAAAAAAAAAGAATATTCACAACACCAAATAATTATTTACCTAATTTCTTAATTAAGATGATTTTCATGGGTTATATATAAGCTAATTACCTTTGCTGCAAAAATTGCTCATTAGGTAGGAATTTCATTTGCTTGGCATTGACGTTGACTATCTCGTTATGGTCAACTGTCACTATGCATTCATTTGTTTTTATCACACCAACTCTCTTTATCTATTGAACTAAAACATATATAAATCATATTATCCTATAAATGGGTAGGATTCATATATCTGATATATTTAGCAAGAAATACAAAAAGAAACGGTTTTAGTATCGAAAAGAGAGCACACATGATGCTAGCTAGGTAAACGTGAAGCAATGGCGATACAGAGGCTCTTTGATTTCTTGAATGAAGTTGGATCGATATACAAATATGTCATGCTCTAGATGGATTCGTATTTTGTAGGTTGTCAAGGCAGCATGGAGATATAAGATGTTATTATACGGAAGTTTGATGATATATATAATTGAACCCACTGTTGTGGCAAAGTTCCAAGAAAGCCACCCAATCAACAAGAACAACGAGCCTATACAAGTTAAGAAATGCAATGAAAACAATAAAACAACCGTAGAAGCTCTCTAATAAATCCAACCAATACTAATGATTTGCTAATGCATTGCTATGGTAACCGAATCTAACCAACATATGCAAACCGAAATTGGCAAGGGATCTGGATCTGGATTATATATATATATATATATATATGAACTTAAAGCACAAGCAACACAAGTAGACGTCATCTAAGCTCATATATATAATTAATCAAATTGCTTAATTTAATCCAAAGTTGTTGTATCTGCTACTAAAGAGTATGGCTTTGTATTTGTTGTTGTGGGCCAATTATGTATTTAATTAAGCCGTATATTGTTTTTCTATTATTATTTAATTTAATTAAATGGCAATAATAAAATGGACTTGACTGACTGACTGATCCGCCAGCCAACGCGGCATATTTTACAATACAAAGACTCAACGGCTAACAGTAACGATCTAGTACGTACCCTTTGCCAAGTGTCTTCTTCTTCTTTGTTTATTAATAGTACTAATGATGGTCTTCTTATCATAATTCATGGTTAATTAATAGTTAAGATGCTACATAGATCCTTCAGAGAGATCCATCTTCTCTTTATCTTGTAATTTGTGCTTCTGACATCGTTCTTCACTTTGTAGTCCATAGAATTATCCATGCAATGCAATCACATTTATGCTCTTACATATTTCCTAGAATATATAATATGTGTAACGTTGATTTTCGCTTCTGATCTTGATTAAGTTTTTCTTTGTTATGATGATGTATGATGGTAAAAAAGTCTCGACGAATAATAGTTAATTAGGCAAATATTTCCAAAAGCAATGTATTTTTATAATAGTGTACATCTAATATGCCTTTATATTATATAGTCGTGGTTTGCTATAGTTATAAGAACGCAGTTACCAAACAAGTTACGCGGTTAGTTCGTTTGAATTATCCTTAATTTTCCAATTTTTAATTTATTCTATTTCTATATAATATTCAAAAGTCATGTCGTTGATAAGTAGGAAGGAGTGATGATGATGCGACGTCGTCCCTCTAGCATACTTCCATTAGCTTGGAGACAAGCAAGAATCATAGATGGCTTATTTAATTAATTAATTAATTTGTTATTGACAATTAAACCCTTGATTTGATTGGACATTTTAAGCATGAAATGTAATTAATTACACTTTACGGGGTCACTTTCTTTCTCAATACAATTGAACAACACCTCTTTTAGTGTGTGTCCTACTCCTCTACATGAATGTTGGTTACATGACAACAAATGATCAATATCCCTAGTGAGAACGTCAAAATATATAATACTTATATTGAAATGGGTTACAAGTTGGGTACATGAAATATCCTTACATAAGCTAGTTTACGGGGGTGGATTTAGGCGTTCTCGTCAGGCCATGTCCAATTCAAAAATATTATCAGTTGTATAGGAAAGTCACTCAAACACGATTCTCACAGAAAACACATTTCCCCATTCCTCGCACTTTCATATAGGCATTGTTGCACCGTTTTCTTTTATCCACAAGTTTGGAACGAGCGTGGCATGAAGTATATCAACTCCCACGAGTTCTTTTTGATAAAAAGGAAACACCGTAAAATGATGGAGATGAATATAATATCCATGACCATGAGCATTTGAAATCCATTTAAAATGAGCATGAATACTAGCAAACACAACAACAAGAGTACAAATGAGAATGAACTTCACAAACATTTTGAGAATCAATACTTTTGTAAGTGAATAAGATAAAGATCAATCTGAATCCTCTCTCAATATATATATTTTTTTTTTATGAATGATAAACTTTGTATTAATCACAAAAGAAACAACAAACTTTACAAGCTGGAGGAGAAAAAATCAAATCCTCACCCCAACCAAGCAAACCGAGAGAACCCTAAGCATCACCAACACCAACACCAACAGCCCACCCCAAAAAAAAAACAGTCTAAGCCCACAAACTTGGCCAAGACCAAATTATTGAGATGCAACAGTTCATAATAACTTTAATTTATTGTTGCTAACCCGTCACATTTGTCATGGCTATCAAAAGTCCAACACATATATAGCTTAAATGAAACAATAGTAGAATTGATCATTAATTAAATACATGTTATACAAACAAGCACGAAATATAGAGAGTATAGAACTGCCGCGTTATTAATTTCTACTTATAATTTATAAATAAACTAAAAGGCCATTGATAACAAACAAACAAACTTTCTTCAACTGAACCTTCCAAGCACCTTCTTCACTTCTTCCCTTCTTCCCTTCCTATATATAAACCTCAATTCCACCATTTCAAAACACAACAACCAAATTCATCTTTTTCTCTCTGCAAACCAAAACAAAATGACCTCAAAGCGGCGCTCTCACAACGACACCGTTTGGGACGACGATCACACCCAACATGGCGGCCAACACGCCAGCTCAGCATCAGAAGATCACCCTTCTCCCAAGCGTTTCCGTAGCGCCGTCAGAGATATCCTCGGCAAGCAGTCAATGTCCGATTTCGCTTCCAGCATGGAGCCCTTCCTCCGATCCGTGGTACGTACATAGATCTCTCTTCTTTGGTTTCTCTCATTCCGCCATTGATGAGCTTAGCTTAAGCTCAGCTTGGTTTGAAGAAAAGTAAGCGTTGACGTTGTCCCGGTCAAAAGTCTTTCTTTATTCACAAATATTGTCTCTTTGCCCACTTGGGGCTTTTTTTTTTTCATTTTTTAATTAATTAAGTATTTAATCACTATATAATCAGCTCTCTAATAATTACAGTCTTACTCTCTTTTTTTACTGTCTGTAGATTCGTGACGAGGTTGAAAAGGCTGTCCTTCGAGTGCTCAGCCGTCAGCCGTCTCTCGGATCGAGGTTCGTTTCGTTACTCCTACTTAATTAATCCAATGGTTTAAATATTTAACGATGAAAATTCAAGTTGGTAATGAATTTTTTCTATGTTGAAATTGACAGAGGTTCGTTAGATGGGTCGAGGCCGAAGAGCGGGCTGATACTCCATTTTGTGAATAAACTCTCCGCTACCATCTTCACTAACAGTAGGATCGAGGCGGAGGATGGAAACCCGCTGAGGATTGTACTCCTGGATGCTGCGACCAATACGATTGTCACGTCTGGTCCGCTTTCGTCCATGAAAGTCGAGATTATTGTCCTGGATGGTGATTTTGGGTCTGATGATAGAGAGGATTGGGGTTTGAGAGAGTTCAACACTAATGTTATCAAAGAACGTGAAGGGAGGAGGCCGTTGGTGACAGGGGAGCTCAGCATTGTGTTGAAAGATGGGGTTGGACAGATAACCGACGTGGTCTTTACTGATAACTCGAGTTGGCAGCGTAGCCGGAGGTTTCGATTGGGTGCTAAGGCTGTAGTGAAGAGTACAGCCGCCAATGGTGGGGAAGTTGTCAGGATTCGAGAAGCTAGGAGCGAGTCTTTCATCGTCAAGGATCACCGTGGCGAATGTAAGTACACGCAATTCAACATAATTTTGAAAACTCCTTTGTTAATCAAGTGAATTCTTATAGGATCCGGATTGTGACTCTAATTTGTTCTAAAATTGCAGTGTATAAGAAACATTACCCACCAAAGCTAGGAGATGAAGTATGGAGATTGGAGAGGATCGCCAAAGAAGGAGCATTCCATAAACGACTATCATCCAATGGGATCAAAACCGTTAAGGAATTCCTCCAAGCCTATAGGGTTGACCAAGCTGCTTTGAGAAATGTAAGCGAATTTTTCATAACTGTAGCTAGATCCAATTTCATCTCAATACCTCGAAACCATATTCATTAACTAATCATTAAAATTCTCTTCAAATTCAGATTCTAGGAGGTGGGATCTCAAACAGGATCTGGGAATCCATCGTGGAACACGCCAACACATGCGTGCTAGACGAGGCCAAGTTCTACGTCTACAACGACAATATTCAAGGGATCAAACTTCTATTCAACTCAGTGTACAAGCTCGTAGCCGCCATGTTTAACGGCAGCCAAAGCTACGAGCCTCTCGATAGACTAACCCCTCCTCAAAAGGTAAGCAGTAATTTCACGATATGAAGTTGATCATAATTATTGACATTGATATCAGAGTCTTACAGTGAATCGGTTTTGATTTTAGGTTCTGCTCGAGAACCCGAAAAGTCAAGCTTACAAGAACATTAAAGAGCTGATCCCAATGGATTCACGATCTGTCTTCAGCCCAAGGCCGCCACTCCCGCCTCCTCCGCCGCCGCCGATCCAATCCGAACTACCTTTCCACCTCCCCACCACCACCAACAATCTTGACTTCCACCAATTGGATTTCGACGACTCGACAAGCTCCTCGTCCTACGTGTACGACAACTCAGCGGAGAGCAGCATCAGCATCGGCAGCCAGCTGGAACTGTCGGTCCCACTCCCACACCAATACAACAACACGTCACCCAATCAATACTTCACCCAAATTCACCCCTCACTAAAGTCAGGAACCTTCAAATTCGGCGCCGGAAGTCACGACTGCGCCGGACACTTCCCCAGGTGGCCGCCGTCGTCGGGCGACGACGAAAACAACAACAACAACGGTTTGATGACTCCATATCAGGCGCCGCCGTCCCCTGCAATGTTCTTCACGACTGGGGATGTGGACGTGAGGGCGATGCTGTCGACGTTCCCGAGCTTCGGTATGAACAGATCATCAAACGATGAGATGCAGATGCAGGGGCCGGTCAGCCCGAGGGGTCAGTGGCGTAAGTTCCGGGCAGCTTGGAATTTCAGGTCGATGCTCGTTGCTAGGAGGACGTGGCCTGGCCGCATTAATTGGTGAACAAGTTCTTTTTTTTTTGTTTTTGTTTTTACTCTCATGGCGCCAGCCGCCATGGATGAGGTTTACAGTCGAAGCTTTCTTTCTTTCTTTCTTTCTTTGTGAATGTTTAAAAAGTGTGGCGGCATTGTTGACATAAATGTAACCGTCGCCCACACCACTCTGTGTTTAATCTTATGTTTTCCTTGTCACGCCGGTCGGAGCATTCGCCGGCGAATTGTATGGTGAATGATGATCGTGCATCTAACAAGGTTTTTACCACATTCTAATTCTAAGCTTAATCTTGGTTGAAATATATGAGTATAGTGTCATATTCTTGGTTGAACTATTGAGAAAAATTTACATACTATAGCTCGTGCAACGGGCTATAACTTATCGTATATTTTTACTTTTTACAGTAATCCGTAAACACTAATCATCTACTCAAGTAAAAAAGTTTCGTATTTTGACCTGCGCACAACGATATTTGAGAATTGCCTTTGGTATATAATGGATAAGTTCATTTGTTGAAAAAACACCACGAAAGCAAAATAACGTTCTTAGATTAAGTATGTACAAACACCATGAATGTATCACCTTAACTAACCTACTTAACATACGAGCATTGCACATCCTTATAGACCAGTACTTATAACCACAAAAAGATCATGAATATAAGAAGAATATGTAAATGTCCAATGTCCAAATAAGAAGAACCGATACGAAGAATCTGCCACAATGAACCCAAACTTTAATGCGCAAAATCGGGGTTGGATACCAAAATGGTCACTGAACTATGCCCAAATAACCCGCCAGTCACTGAATTATGAAAAATTACCCAGCAATCACTGAACTTTGGACCATTATCCAGCCATCACTTCCGTCCAATGACATCCAAAATGCCGTTAAGTAGCTTATGTGGACACGCCAACCGGGATTCCATGTCATTCAAGTCATCCTATGTGGCAGATTTTTACCCAATCAACCTAACCCATGTAACCAACCCTACCCAACCAAATCAAATACCCAACCTCCCAAATCATTCCTCAACCGATTCCTTTCCCTCTTCCTTCTCCTCCTCCACCTAGGCTGCTTCGTCTTCCTCTCTCGAGACAGATCAGATTCCCTCCCCAACGACGACGACTCCTCATAGCTAGCTGCTTCCTAATTCAACCAACCACAATCCTTTTCTCTCCTTCAACAGCTTCCACTCCAATCCTTCTCCTCCTTCTCCACAAAATTCTTCGATTCGATTGGATCAATCAAATGGCTAGGTCAGGGGATCTGTTCCGCGCCAACATTTTCGCCGCCGCCACGGAGGCCGCCGATGGCGTCTTCGAATTCGATGAGTCCGACGTCGTCTGGAGCGGCGACTCCGCCACCAATTACCAGTCCAAGTCCAGGGCCAATAGAAGATCGTCGGCCGCCGGATTCAGATCGGCGTCGAGTATTCCGCAGGTGCCGACGAGCGCGGAGGGCAGCGGCGGCGGCAGATGGTGATATTAGTTTGAGCGAGCTAGGAGATCATCTGGAGGACGACAACGATTGCGATGAGGAGTGGTCCGGCGGCGGCGGGGAATGGGGGGAGGACAGAGTTCCGCCGCATGAGTATTTTTCTCGATCTGGGTATTTAGCTCCAGGATCTCTCTCTCAATTTGGGTTGAAATTGGAAGAACTGATAATGGGTGGATTAGCTGTGGCGGCGGCGTGGTGATTGGGCGGTGGTCGGACGGGAGACGGAGTTCGGCGGCGATGGAGCTGTGGCGGATGGAGTTTCGGAGTGGGTTGAAGACAACCCTAAACCAAAAAAATACCCATCTGGTTTGGTTAATTAGGTCGGGTGGGTAATTGGGTCAAGTGCTTGGGTTAATAGAATCTGAGGTGGCAAGTTTAAATGATGTGGCAATGACTTGTCATCGCCACGTCAGCCAACTAAGGAATTTTGGATGTCCTTGGACGGAAGTGATGGCTGGGATAATGGTCCAAAGTTCGGTGATTGATGGGTAATTTTTCATAATTCAGTGACTGGCGGGTTATTTGGGCATAGTTCAGTGACCATTTTGGTATCCAACCCCGCAAAATCGTGTGATAATCTTCAAATTTGTAATCAAATCAGTTCTTCATCACATACTAAGTACCATGCTACGAACTATTTATAGATAATTTCGAAAACAAGATGCCAAGAAACACAATGATACCATCTATGATCACACGAATCAAAAGTTGGAATCATAAGGATTGAAAATTTGTCACACACATGAATGTTGAAAATGGGCCCAATTGCACATGTCCTCAATCATCTCCCTCCACATGTTATATAAAAGATCTTCCTCCACAAACAAGATGCTCGCATCTCGCCCTTAATGGGCCCATTCATGGGCTCAAATTTAGTTGGCCCAATGTCTAATTAACCCCTTTTGAATATTCCTTCCCATCAATGTACTAAATTAACAAAATAAACCTTAAAAAGGTTTAATTTCCAGATTTTAATGGTGATTAAGGGGTGCTTATTGGTAAAAAAAACCAAGCGGAGAGATGCCACGTAGATTCCAACGTGGGTGATTATTGGTTAACGTAAAAAATCTAGTCCGACGTGTACCAAACTTCTGTTCAATTACGAAATTGTCCTATCCGGATCAAGAGATTCAAACCCCTTGATGGCATTAGCCAGTAATTAATCGAAACTCCCGCCCCGATTTCGCACTATAGCCCGCGAAAATATCTAGCAGGAGGAAAATAAAAAATCCACATCAGAGATCTCTCGAAGTTTCCACCTTCTGTACTATAATCCCCCTTCACAGCCATTGGAGATATTTTCTCTCTCTCTCTCTCTCTCTATGCAGAAACAACTGTTTATATATGCAGCTACACGAAACCCTTTCTCTCTCTCTCTAAACAGCCACCATTGAAGACCTGATTTGATTGCTTCCGTCCAGACGAACTGTAACTCAACTCGCCAGTTCTTGCTCCGTCGATTGGATTCTTCTCGTATGAGTAGGTACCAGAGAAGAGAGAGCAGATCAGGAAGAGGAGAAATAATGGATCGGGAAGGAGGTTCCAACGGCGGAGGGAAATCTTCCTACTACGCCGTCCTGGGGATTCGCAAGGACGCCTCCTCCTCCGATGTCCGATCCGCCTACCGCCGCCTCGCCATGGTAAAAAATTTCGACAAGAACACCATCCCCGATTGTCCAATTGATTTGTTGATATTAGCAATTGTTCATCTCAATTGAACGATCCCGTGTTTCGATTCTCCAGAGGTGGCACCCGGATAAATGGTCGAGAAACCCTGGGCTCGCCGCCGCTGACGCGAAACGCCGGTTCCAGCAAATCCAGGAGGCTTACTCCGGTGAGTTCTGGTTTCATCTCTCTCTGTTTCAAGTTTCAATTAGATTGGGATTAGGTATAGATGATTCGGGTTTAACTGTGGTGGATTCGGGTACCAGTTCTGTCCGACCCGGGGAAAAGGTCAATGTACGACGCCGGCCTCTACGATCCTACGGAGGAGGAAGACGAGGTGCGTAGCCACACAAAAATAATTATCTTTTTTTTTTCTGTCTCCTTTGAAACGGCGTCGTTTAGATGTATAGTTAAGGGTCCGTTTGGTAACCGACAGAAATAGCTTCTTCCTCTGTTTCTGACATCTAAAGTCTCTGCTTCATACAGGAGTTCTGCGACTTCATGCAAGAGATGATCTCAATGATGAACAATGCCAAAGACGAGGTAATAATTAAATTTAAAAATCTAGTCTAATCTAATCATTCTTCAATTATTTCCTCAATTCTGCAGCTAATAATTTCCGTTTTGATTGTAGGGAGACAGTTTCGAAGATCTGCAGCGGATGTTCGTGGAAATGGTCGGCGACGGAGGCGGCGGCGGTGGGACTGGAACCTTCGCCCCGACCCCGATTCCGACGGACGCCAAGAGGGCACGTGTGAACACATCGAAAGGTAACCCTGCGAAGCGCAGCTCCACTCGATGCTGATCACCCCCGCCGCCGTAGCGGATCCAAAACCCCGACCTTTAGCTTTGATGATTTTGATGTTGTGTAAGCTGGTTTTGTATGAACAAGCTTTTTAGTAATAAAAAATCTTCATTTTACCCTGTTCCCAATTCGCTTAAAGTCGATGAAATAATTAAAAAAATTGTAAAGATGGGATTTTGCTTTATTGATTGATGGATGTTTCTAGTTGCCATTGGGAAAGAACCAATCTTTAAACTCTTCAAAAAAATCTTGAATTGAATTGGATAGAGTTTTAAATATAGACAACTCTAAAAACACCAAGTACGTCTTAAGAAGATCGGTACTCGTATGATTATTCGTCGCTCTGTAAATATGAGAGATATGGATCTCTCATGAGATGCTGATGATCTCGATCAATACTCGAAATGGTGATCATCTCGGGTCGGTGACCTCGAATGTAGTGCTTGTACTCTTCAAATTTCTCGTTAGTTGTGTTTTAGGTATTGGAATGTTGAACAATACGTCAGGGAACCAGTGACGTTTACATGTTTGTTTGTTGGATTACCTTCTTTATTTAGTAAGTTACTTTAGATGCCTAATATAGCATAACATGTCCCGAGGGCCAAGCCGCCTTTTCTAGTCAATGGGCAATGCTCACTTCATTATGGGCTCGGACCGTCGTTTTCAGATCAATAATGGGCCACGAAACAAGTTTGCTCCTTGTTGGGCTTATAACTACACGGGCCTTTAAGAAATCACCTTTCTTTACATAATTATGTTTCATAATTCAAAACTTTTAAAGAAGACATAATCATCCCAAATCTATCTTTTAAAATCTAATCAATCATTAATCACCCGAACGAAGTTAAGAAGTGTTGAGTCTTCGTCCTCTTAGCTTTTAGTTTTCGCTGCGATCCCTTGTATAGGTCTTGGCAAAGCCTTTTGTCGCTGATCGGAATCTTTAGCGGATTCTGTAAAGTAGGATTACGGCTCTGGATATATGAAAACTCGTACAAATTTTAATTCTCGATATACAGTTGAGCTTCTTCTCGATAGTCATGTTGATCGTTGCCAATAATCACGATTCGTTAAACTCGTTTAATTGCAAAATAAAAATTGTATTGTTGTCTAATAAAAAATAAATTAAATGGCATAAGTGAGAGAAGGGTAGAGTAGTAAACTATCCAACAACCAGACTTGAAAGAGAAACATAACGACAACCGGTAATCCCACCTTCATAACTTGGCGGGCAACTTGCATCACTAAAAAGGAGCCAAAAAAAAAAAACCCTAGTCCGAGGGACAATTCCGTCATTTCAACAACCCCCGAATCGCTAGGGTTTATGTTCCTCCCCTCCCTTATCTCCTCCACCGCGCGTTCTAACAGAAATTCGCCGCCAAATCAACAGAGCCCCCACTGTGTTGCAGAGCACAGTAAAACCAGACCTTCACAACATTATCTCACCTCTCTCTGTCTTTCTTCATACGAAAATATCTTCGCCGCAATCATATCCCTTCTGCTTTCTTCTCCCCTCGACACCTCTCTGCTTCTGATCGTCGAACGATCCCTGATCCTGAATTCCTGATAGTTCATTTTAGTCCTCAATGGATCCGAAGAACAGTATGATCGAATCAAACCCGCCGGTGGTAAGTTAAAATGTCGTCTTGATCTGCTCTGTCTCTTCGTGTTTTTTTTCCCTCCTCTGTTTTGCTGAACTGGTTTCTGGGTGTTGCAGGTGAAATCGCCGGGAGTTGGTAACGAAGATCATGAAGGGAAGAAGCTTTGTAGCGATTGCAAGACCTCGAGGACTCCCTTGTGGAGAAGCGGACCCGCCGGCCCCAAGGTTCGTGATCTGGGGTTTGATCCATTGATCAAGTTTCTTTCTTTTTCTAGGGTTTCAAGTCGTGATCTGGGTTGATTGATTCCTTTGTTCTTGTGTGATTTCCCGATCTGGGTTTGATTAGGGTCTAGGGTTTAATGTAATCCAATCTCTTTGCTTCTGATTGCAGTCGCTGTGCAACGCTTGTGGGATCAGACACAGGAAGAAGAGAAGAGCCGCCGCCATGGCTTTAGAACCCGCCGCCGCCGACAACAACAACAACAACAAACGACCGAAAAATCACAAGATCGTCTCTGTCTCTCCCTCCGCCGCCGCAGGAACAGACAGCACGTGTACCAGCGAATCCACCACGACATCGACCGACACAGCCAAATCCTCCGCCGCCGCAGCTGGAACCAACTCCACCACCGCCGCCGCTGGTCCAGTGAAGGTGAGAGTCGTGTACTCCGGGAAGTCATCATCGACGACGACCCAGAAGAAATCGCCGCGTCCAAGGCGCCGATCCCGCAACCGCGGCCGCTGATCGTGGTGAAGAAGCAGAGGTGCCAAAGGAGAAGGAAGCTAGCGGAGGAAGAACAAGCTGCTTTCTGCTTGATGGCTCTCTCTTGCGGCTCAGTTTTTGCTTAGGTTTTTACAAACCCTCCAAAGGGGGGAAGATCGGAAGAAGATAACGGCGGCGGTTTTGTTCTGTTCGTCGTTGTAGCTCTGTAGCAGGTAGTATGTTCTTTGTAGAGAGGGGGTTTCAGTAGTTGTGTCCTGTGGGGAATTTTGGGAATCCATTTTTGTTGAGTAATTGTAGTAGCATCTTTTCAGTTCACTATTAATGAAGTAATATCTCAGGATCTTTTGAGTTCTGCAATTTCCCTTTGATTCTTTTGCCACTGCTGCTTTCTGGGTATTGTTCCTTGTTCTTCAGGGTTGACACAAAGTTCCGATCTTTCGAAGCTAAGCTACGAGTATTTCGATCTTGTTCAACGGTTCTACATTGCTCGAATGAAGTGAGAGGTTGACAGCAATCAATGGAATTTCAATAGAACGTTTCACAGTAAGGAAAAAAGAAAGGGCTGAAATGAGGAATTAGCTCTATACAAATCAATCAATTTACCCTAATATCAGATGTCCGTGTTCTGCTCTTCATCTTTGCCCGATTTGTACTGTTCGAGATAACCAGTTCTTCTTGTGGAGGAGCATGAGCGATGCTAAATTCGTGTTTAGGTGTAGCTCACATTCTCAGAAAAAAATCTCCTTGAGGATCAGAAGAACCAGCATGATGAAGCACATGATCACAAGCACGGTTGCGCACATTACCATTCCGCCTTGCTTCTGCGTTCTCTCAGCCTAAGGATTCATCCCAAACGATTCGGTTCAGCTACGAGATTGCGTATTGAAATGAGTCTATTGAAGGATAGGAAAACTGTACCTTCTGCAGCTGTTTAAGCCCTTTCTCAACTGTGGTTGCAACGGTCTGAACGTTGTAGTCTATTCTATCGACAATGGTACCCTGGTCTATAACGAGTACCGACAAGTCCTTCATGATTTGTGCAAGTTCATTTACAGATTCCACAACCTAGAAATAACAATGGATAAGAGAACTGATTGAACCGGATTTTAAGTTTAAGATGTCGAAATTAAGGGGGCTTCAGCACTTGCCTGTTGAATCTCTCTTTCCCTTTCTACTGTGAATGTCTCGGTCTTTTTAACCCTGGCCATTTGGCGCTCATTGAATACCTGCAGTAGGTTTCCTCAAAACGTTATTTCTTCTACACACAGGAAGGAGATGGTGCCATGAACTAAGGAACGGAGCGAGTTCATATAGCAGCATAGCATAGGTAAGAATAAGGTTCCTTAACAGACTGTACCATGCCATCTAAACTATCATCATCAACTCTGGTTTTGTTACCATTAAGGTTCATCTCCAAATCAACCCCATCTCGACCCTGCATCGCAAGACAAAATCGTTGAAAATGATTGAGAGTATGATGGAAACAAAGGCTAAAGTTTGGATTTTGATCGATAACAGCAGTTGTTACTAACCTCTTTCTGCTGCCTAAGGCGCTTCAAGTAAGTCGATTGCTTCTTGCGAAGCTCCATTGAAAGGCTTTGAAGGTCTGTAGCAAGGGAACGCTGTGCCACAACACACTTGCATCAGCACGAAACTTCTGCTATTCTGAAAATTCCACCTATCAACTAAAGAACACATCTGAAGTATATAAATTGCAACCAAGACGTATTACCTGGACATTTTTCCTAATATTTGAATCTTCTGAAGGACCACCTGCAGAAAGCCTCCTCAGTTTCATCTCTGAGCGTTTTATATGGCCAGTTATCTCCTGTGTTAAAGTCTCGATCGTGTACTGGTCTTCTTTACCATCTCCAAACGAAGGCATCAAAGCGTTGGCATGAGCCTTGGCTAGCTCTGCCATCTTTGTCCGAGCTCGTTGCACATTGGCTGCTATGTCTTCCGATATGTCAACCCAAGCAGGTGGTAAACCAACTGTTGCTGCACCTTTACTGCACAAATCAAAACGATATTCAAGCCAATTATACAGTTCAACTTGATCATCGAGGTCAATACATCGTTTAATCCTAATGTAGAAGCTGCCATTGTTACGAAATTACTATCCAAACAAGTGATCATCCATAATTGGTCTTAGAAATGAGAACATAACTCTAATTGCTGGATATACACAAGGGGAGGAAACGATGATCAAGCCTTCAGCAATTCAGCCGCATTTCAATGTATGACCAAATCCAGAGTAATAATTCCACAAGTTGATACCTGGAATTACCAGGATCCTCAGTACTGAGAGGAGCATAGGATCGATTAGGTTTGCGGAGCGAGCTTCCAACCATCTCAATCACCGGACCACCAGCGGAGGAGCTCGTCGAAGCACCAGACAACGGCTGCGACGCCGACGCCGACGACGAAGAAGAAGAGCTGGTCGGGATCCTGACGCTCTTCAACGCGTCCCTGTACTTCTTGAATGCCAATGTCCTATTCCTCGTCGCCATTGCTACCGTATTTAACAAAATCTACAGGGAATAGAGATTCATGGAGAGCTGGAGAGATCTGGATTCATTTCCTTCGCGATTATGAAAAGAGAAGGAAGGGAGGTCGGGGGATCGGCGATCGGATACGGAATCATGTAGCAGCTGGCCGCGGCGGATGGTGAAGTGGCCGGCGGCGAGTATTGGGGGCGAAAGGCGAGAAACTGCGACGGATGTATAGACGGAGAGACGACCGGAGAGAGGAAATGAATGGAGACGTATAACAGAAAAATGGTCGTTTCGTTGGCGGGCTTAGTCCAACAGTCGTAATGGGCCCAAATTTAATTTATTGGGCTTCAAAGTTTGCCTATTCCAGCCCAGATATAGGATCATTGTCTAGCCCGTTGTGGATATTGGTGGGCTTGGATATAATCGAGTCGAAGTAGAGATTGACTCTCTTCTCGTAACGCAATTGACAGAGTCGAAAAATATTACAGGTCATCCCTTGGAAGCGTTGATAAGAGATATTTAGAGGCTCAAATCGGAAGAATGGAGATGTACCATTAAACATATAGAACGCTAGGCAAGCTTTGTGACTGAGAAAGGTCACAAATTCAGGTGTAAGATAATTTAGTGTTATGTTTCTAAAATCTCATTGGTATGGACAGATAGATAGGCAGTACTAGTCCTATATAATTATGATTCGATTTATAATCATTTCAACTATTAATCCGCACATAATTACACTGATCGGTTTGAATCATGGAAGGATTACGAAAACAATAATTTATATCCTAAAGATTGATGGTTTCAAAGTCGTGCCAACACATCAAATTTGTCCATCATGGCCAATAAACATGTTTATTTTCAATTCGAGCCTTGGAGGATCTTGTCCTCATTGCTATGACAACATAGATTTGCCTATTGATTCCTAACATTCACTTGAGAAGAAGACTGAAAACGTAATTCTTGAATCTATAATATCCGATTACATCTGGTGTTAGATTAAAAAACCTAAAAAATACTATATGTAACATAGAAAAACATAATTGGAAGCCAATGATAAGAAAAGAAAGGGATTAACATGAGTTTGATAAGATAGATTATTTGAGACCCCCAAAAAGGGAAGACATAGTTTAGTTAGCTTATCTTTATATGTCTCTTTCTTTTAGTTTTCTCCAAACATGGATTTATGAGTTGTGGTGGACATATACATAATAATTTGACAAGTCATTTGGGCAACTATTCATGTGGTTTGCATTACTTTAAAACTAAAGGGATTCTTCTTCTTATAGAATCATTAACTTATAGCCTAAGTAGATTGCCTTTTTTGTTTATGATCGATGATCGACTACTAGATATTTGGAGGTACAATATAATGGATGATCAACCTGTGTCACGTGGGAGTCCAATTCCAAGTGAGATGTCAAAGGAGTAGTCAATACTGTGATCAACCAGATATGATCACATTTGATGATATATTCCAAACTACTTTAGTATGGATGGATGTATCAAGACTCAAGAGAATAAGCCTTTTCTACCTTACTAACCAGATGGTGACACGATGTAAAAAGCTGTTGAACATAAGTTACTTGTTTCCAGATTAAGTTTTGTTAGGAAGAGTAGGAACATGATCATAGATATCATGTGTTATTTAGTCGATCATGTTCATACCAGTGAAGTGTCATGCATCTTTGATTTGAACGTCTAAATGATACGATAATAACACGAGTAGAGCTCTTAATTACTTGTTAAAAGAATGCCAGCCAATTGATGTGTTGTCAAAACCCGAGCACAGCAAGCTTCTCTAACTAGCTTTCGGCCCCCAACAAGTATCCATCATTAGCTAGCTTAGCTTAGCTTAGCTTTGTATACATATTTTAATAATCTTCATCGCCGTCAAAACAGTTTTAACAACACGACAAAAGGAGACCAAACACACAACCAACAAATGTTGTAGCTTTGCTTCTCTTTAACCAGCCCGATGGGCCACCTTCATGTTGGGCCGAAAGGCCCACTCCCATGACAACTATGCAACCAAAGGTACTCTGGGCCCCCACTTTCCTCCCATTCGTCTGGAGCCCACCACGGAATATATATATTATTTTATTTAAGAAATATTAAGAGGTATAATTAATTAATTAATTGAACGATCCAATTTAAAAGACAAGATTAGTTTAATTAATTAATTAGTGGGCTCCTATCTATATGATCATTTGATGTTACTACATCCATCTACAATTACTACTCCTTAACCCATAATGTAAACATCCTAACTCATTAATCACATTATTTCATTTTCTCATCATCATCGATACGTTGTATAACCGGCTCACGTTTTTGTCTCGTAATCGATTTAATCACTTCAATGTAAGAAAATTTCTCAGTTCTGCATTTGTTACCCTATACCAAATGAGATTATGGAGGGTTTAGACTATTGCTTGGTAGTTACAGACGAGACAAGTGCAAAACATGTGTTAAAACCAATCACAAGACAAAATCTTGACTACGATACGTTACCATATAATTAAATTAATTTTCCTAATTACCAAAAAAAAAAAGTCAAATATGAAAAGATAAATACAATTAATGTAACTTAACCTCTCTATTAAAAAATTAGAGAGAGAAAAAAAATAATAAAAACGGAAAAGGCAAAATATAGGCCCCGAGAGGCTCGGTACCAGCTTCGGCTAATGACTCATTTTCTACCCCATTTCAATATATTACCAAAAAAGAAAAATGGAAAAATTAATTTTAAATTATTAAATAAAGAACTCAAAAAAAAAAAAAAAGGAAGCCGAGGGAGAGAGAGAGAGAGAGAAAGCGAAGGAAAGAGAGAGTTTTCCCTCCCTTTTCTTCTCTCTTCATCGTCTCTTCGAGATCTTCTTCTTCTTCTTCTTCTGTAAATTTTCTTCAGCGGATAGTAATACCTTCAATTGATTGATTGATCACGTATATATACGATACACGCACAGGCTCTGTTGGAAGAAAGCTTTCAAGGAGGGGAAGAATGGCGACAGAGGAAGCCGCTCCTTCTCTGTCTCTCGTTTCCGTTGTGGAGGATGTGCTTCAGCATCACGGGATTCGGAGGACGGACATTGTTTCGAAGAAGATAGATGAAGCTTGTAATGAATGAATGATGTGATCTGCTACTTTTTTTTTTGTCGCATTTCGAATTGTTGAATCCGCTAACGGAGAAAATTTGGTTTGAAATGCAGCGGCGAAGAGGTACGAAGCAGCGGATTGGCTGAGGAAGACGGTTGGAGTTGGTGGAGGGAGTAAGGATTTGCCATCGCAGCCGTCTGAGGAGGAGTTCAGGAATGGATTGCGGAGCGGGATAATTCTGTGCAATGCAGTGAACAAGGTTCAGCCAGGGAGAATAGCTAAGGTGATTTGGTTTTATCACCTTCCATGTGTTCGATCATTTGCCTCTGAGAGAATTTGAATATGAATATGAATATGAATATGAAATTCCTTGTTTTGTCCGGTTAGGTAGTAGAAGGTCCTGGCGATTCGTTCACGACGCCTGATGTGGCGCCTCTTTCGGCATTTCAGTACTTTGAGAACATGAGGAATTTCCTTGTAGCTGCTGAGGAGATGGGGCTTCCATCGTTTGAGAACTCTGACTTGGAGCAGGTTCTTGACGTTCATTCCTTTTTTTTCTGTTTGATTTCACTGTCTTGAATTGTAGTCTGTAACTTCTTTGAGGTTGAATTGTTATCAGGGAGGGAAATCAGCAAGGGTTGTGAGCTGTGTTCTGGCACTGAAATCATACTACGAATGGAAGCAAAGCGGGGGACTGGACAATGGAAGTATGGTGGAACTCCAAAACCAGGAGCATCACCTTTTGGGAAGTTTACTAGAAAGACTGCTGAGCCGTTTGTGAATTCTTCTTCTCAATGCTCATCATCGCCTGGTGGTACTGATTCTGGGAATGACAATACTGAAGCTGTCAGTGAGCTTGAACTTGTGTTTTGAGCTTTGAGATCCCCATTGTTATGTTTGGACTCAGTCTTTTGCGTGTTGGCTTTCAGGCTGAGCCTCGTTCCTTGAACACGTTAGTCCAGGCAGCTCTTTCACATAGAAACCAGGAAGAAGTTCCCAATGTAAGTAGTTTCTACTCATAAATCATTGTTATTTTAAACGTCTATCTGATTTTTGTAACCATATGCATACTCGAATGATGAACAGATTGTAGAATCAATGCTAAGTAAAGTCATGGAAGAGTATGAGCGTCGTCTAGCAAGTCGAAGTGAAGTGGTAAGAATGTGCTCCTCTTAACCATACATGAGTTTTAGACACAGCAATTCAGAAACTTATCTTTCACCTCTTGGAATTCTAACAGGTGAAGACAACCGAGAAGGAAGTGACAGTGTCGAACCTGGAATCTTCACCTCCACAACCTCCTAGTGATACAAAGGTATGGATAGTGCTTAGTGTAATATGAGGTTTCTTCTTTGTTTTGCTTTAGCCAATAAAATGACATATGGCTTTACTTGTACTATGGAATTCGAAAGATCGAAGAAGATCAAGATTCTCCACATATGAATAGGGAGGAATCCCTTGACAGGGAAGGTGGTCTTCGAGAGGTATCTTTTCCTGAGAGGGAAAATCTGAATGAAGAATCTAAAAGACAGCGTGTGAAACAGAAAATGTTTGTTGAACAACAACAGATGAATATTCAGGTAACCACTGATGCAAACTTACAGATGATCTTACCTTCTCTCCATTAAAAAAGTATCTAACGTGCTGCTGATGTTGGTGCCTGTAGGAATTGCGACGAAACCTCCATGATACAAGAAGAGGAATGCAGTTTTTTCAGACCAAGTACTTGGAGGAGTTCAACAGTCTTGGTAGGGATTAAAATCTGCATGTACTTTCCAGTATCAGATGAATTTTTTAAAATTGGCCCTCAACCTATATCGTTTTTGTAACAGGGATGCACTTGTATAGCCTAGCTCATGCAGCTTCAGGTTATCAACGCGTCCTTCAAGAGAATCGCAAGTTATACAATCAAGTGCAAGACCTGAAAGGTATGATTTGGATCAGATGAAAATCTTCATCGGCTCTGATTCCTACATAAACATGACAGCTTATCAACTGCATTTGTTCAGGAAACATTAGAGTATACTGCAGAGTGAGACCATTTTTGCCCGGGCAAGCAAGTCGCTTCAACACAGTGGATCACATAGAGGAAGGAAATATAACGATTGCCACGCCATCAAAGTACGGGAAAGAAGGAAGGAAAACTTTCAATTTCAACAAAGTTTTCGGACCTATGGCTACTCAAGGTGAGAAAAGCTTTCACCCTGCTTCATTTCTTCACAACATCTCCATAAGACTATACTAACTTGTAAGATGCATCCGTTTCTGTTTGCAGCCGAAGTATTTGCAGATACCGAGCCATTGATTCGCTCTGTTCTCGACGGGTATAATGTCTGTATTTTTGCGTATGGCCAAACAGGATCCGGGAAGACTTTTACAATGGTAAGAAGATCAGTACTTGTAGTCACCAAATCCAATACATTATATGATTGACTTCTGTATCAAATAAATTGATCTGACTTCACCTGATTTGTAAACCAGACTGGTCCCAAGGAGCTAACAGAAGAAAGTCTAGGTGTCAACTACAGGGCATTGAGTGATCTTTTCCTCATATCAGAACAAAGGAAAGATGTTATAAGCTATGAAATTTCATGCCAGATGCTTGAAATCTACAATGAGCAAGTGCGGGATCTCCTCACCAGCGATGCTCTCAACAAAAGATATCCTTTCTCTTTCTAACATTTCCTCATTTCCTCATTAACACTTAATCTATGTTCGTTCTTAACATCTGCACACATTAGAAATACGAAACAGTTCCAACAATGGAATCAACGTACCGGATGCTTCCCTAGTACCAGTATCATCACCATCTGATGTCATAAACTTGATGAACACTGGCCATAAGAATCGTGCAGTGAGTGCCACAGCAATGAACGACCGGAGTAGCAGATCTCACAGGTCAGTCTTCTTTGTAATCCGTTGCCTTTTGTTTCATTTTAACTTTCGAGTTTTAACATATGACGCAATCAAATGCAGCTGCCTGACTGTTCATATCCAAGGAAAGGATCTTACATCTGGAAGCATAATTCGCGGTTCCATGCATCTAGTAGACCTGGCTGGTAGCGAGAGAGTTGACAAATCTGAGGTGACTGGAGACCGACTAAAGGAGGCTCAACATATCAACAAATCCCTTTCCGCTTTAGGAGATGTCATTGCTTCTCTTGCAGTTAAAAGCACACATGTCCCTTACAGGAACAGTAAACTCACACAATTACTCCAAGATTCACTCGGTAAGATCAGCTGCAAAAAAAAAAAAAAAAAGCTTAGCTAGCCTTTTCCTTCCTCTACTGCAAACTGTTCTGAATGCTCTTAATCACCATCCGACCAGGAGGCCAAGCCAAGACACTAATGTTCGTCCATATAAGCCCCGAGGCCGAAGCTGTTGGAGAAACACTCAGTACATTGAAATTCGCTGAACGTGTTGCTACAGTTGAGCTTGGTGCTGCTAAGGTTAACAAGGACAGCACAGAGGTTAAGGATCTAAAAGATCAGGTAGCTCATTCTTTCTCTTTCGCTTCCGTTCCTCTTTCCCATTGCTTGATACACAAGTAACTCACTGTCCATCTCATTTCCAGATTTCCAGCCTCAAGGCAGCTCTAGCAAGGAAAGAAGAGATGGACCAATCCCAACATTCCGGATCAAGCACCCCTGAACGATACGGATTGAGAACTGGTGGAGCTTCTCCTCCCCAACACAGCTGGCATGGCGGTATGTCCAACGCTCATTTGCAATCCGACGAAGCCAATAACATCAAGGTAAGAACAAGTTATCACCTTTGCTGCAAATGGAAGAGAAAGAAAAAAAAAACAAAAAATTCAACCTTGCTTTGCACTCCACTCTTTGCAGGGATCGAAGAACTCGCTATTCATGCAACGCAGACGAAGCCTGGACCCCCACTATCTACGAGCAGAAGACGAGAAGGAGTCACTCTCGCTCTCATATCCAGGTGAGTGGGTCGACAAAGCAGTGTTAAACAAGGAACCCACCATTGATGAATTGGAAGTAATGGAAACTGCAGATCCATCCCACCCTGGTTTCGCTCGGATCTATCCTGAACAACAATCCTTTGATAAACCTGCAGAATTATACAGAAAGGAAACCACCACCAACCAAGACTTCGACGTGATGTCGCAGAGGAGCCGGTGTGAAGCAATGTCCACAGACGGCTCCGACGATCTCGATGCCGGAACCAGCGACTCCTCCGACGTGGAGCTGACGTGGCAGTCGAATTCAAATCTCCCGAGAATGACCACCAGCAGCAGCCTTCCTACTCTATCAGGTTCGAAGCTAAAGAAGCCAAGTCCTCGTACGACAGTGAAACCCGCCACAGAGACCAGGTGAGAAACCAAACAAGAAAAGATTAATTCCTTTTTGAAACAATGTTTGAGGCTGTAATTGTCTTGTGGTTTGCAGGAGTATGATACCGTCGTTGATTCCTTCACCAGCATCAGGAACTGCAAAGAAGGGAGCAAGTCAGGGACTGAAGAAGGCTGTGAAGCTGGTTGATGGTAAGAAGAGGAGAAGTGGGCTTGCCAAGTGAAAAAGGATGACCTATACTTATATACTGTGTGTAGAAAAGAATATATATATATATATATATTTTTTGTGTAATTAAGATGAACGCTGAATCACTGGGAAGCAGAAAGCTCCTTTTTTTTATGATTCTGTTTTAGAGAAGAATGAATGAAAGAAACGCAGAAAATATGAAAAAAATGTTTGTTTGTTCCAGATAGTTCCATTTCTCCTTTTGCTTCTTGTTGAATGAATCTATGGGGGCGGCTGATTTCTTGCCGCCTTCACAGCTTGTTAAAACGCTGCGTTTCGTTTAATCATACAATTTCTCCAGAAAAATGAAGAGACAGAACAGATAAAGGGTAACCCTAACCCTTGGCCTTGACTGCTACATCTTTCTCCAGAAAGGAATCAAGTTAAGGCTTTGGCTGAGTCAGTCTTCGATCTGGAGAAGCACTGTTTTCGTAGCCCTTTTCTCAGAGAAAGCTTGGCTCTTTACCTTCCTTCTCACTAAGTATGATCCCATGTGACATATAATCATCTTCAACTAGCTAGCTAGGTCTGCTAAACTCTCAGACTAGATTGGTGAGGAAAGCACCATAAGCTTCTATCAGATGGGATTTCATGTTCATCATCAAATTCTTCTCTTCACAGTTATCTTATCTATTACAGCCTCCATCATAAGCTTTGACATGAGTTTCCTTTTCCTCCGTTTTGCAGCCTCTGTTTCTGCATATCCATCTCTTGTTCCATGTCACCACTACTACTTCCTTTCTTTCTCCCTTTGCTGCTGTACGATTCTGATCATCTAAGTCTGCTACTCAGACACAGACTCTGGAATGAATGAATGAATGCCCCCCCTGCTTGTTCATACTGTTGAGCTTTGATTTGGACTGCAATTTTATGAATTGAATCACCACACCTTATATTCTTATTAATAAATCAATTTTTCTTTGGTAAAAAGATAAGGGCAACGCCCTTAACAAGTGTTATTAAAAGAACGAGGAAGGCAAACCCCAACAACATCGTATCTCAACCAATACAAAGAGACTCGTTCGGAGCCGAAAAAACATGGGTGCCAACATCAAGAGAATGAGCCATTTATTAATAAATCAATCCTTACAAAAAAAACAAACAAACAAATAGTTTGTTTTCTCATATTAACCCCAATTTATATATAACGTACTAAATTAAAATCGTCAATTAAACGATCTTAATATACAATTTTTTTTCAAGGGTTAGTCACTTACATTCAACAAATTACAAATTCAATAATTTTCCAAATCACCGTCATCACTCCGTTAACTCCGTATCAACCCGCCGTGAAGTCGCCGGCCTAACCATATACGACACATACGGTATACCCGTAGCCTTAACCCACGGGTCCGACCGAATAAACCGCTCCGGACTAAAATCAACCGCACGTGCCAGAGTCATCTTCTTAATCCCCTTCCACGTCACCCTCCCGCTCGTATCAGCTCCCGGCCCGTAGTTTCCGTACTCTCCGTACCAGCACGTCTTCGTTCCGGCGGTCCCCATCCACGTCACCCACCCTTCTGGGTCTATGACGTCATCGATGTACGACTCCATTATGATCGTCCTCGAGAAGTTCTTCACCGGCTGGCCGAGATACGACTTCACCTTCGCCTTGTCGGGGTCGGACTTCAGCTCCGGCGAGGCGGTGATTGTGCCGTTCTGGATGATGATCGCCGACGGCTGGTGGCGCTGCTTCCTGCCCTGTGCGGTGACGACGCAACTCTGGTTGTCGAGGGGTTTGCGGATGAGGAAGAGGCAGTTTTGGAAGACGGCGGCGGCGTCGCCGGTGATGTAGTCGACGGTGCCGGAGATGGTGCAGTCGCGGTAGAATTGTCGCTTGGTGTGGGTGTAGAGGGTGTCTTCGTAGCCGTCGAATGTGCAGTTGTAGAAGACGGCGAAGTCGGCGGAGACTCGGAGGGCGACAGCTTGGTGCTTTTCTGGTCCGGCGCTGTTTTCGATGCGGAGGTTCTTGGCGAAGAAGTAGTTTCCGACGACGGCTGAGAGGAAGAGGTTTGAATTAACCGAAAAATCAAAATGGTTAGAGTCTACAAAATTACTCGAACCGGTTCATAACTAATTAAAAAATCAACAACCCAATCCAAATACCCTGCAATTCTTAACTAGATTAACCAAACCTAGATGAATTGTGATTTAATTTAAACAATAATTCAATTGGTTCGTGACTCAATCAACTCGTAACCCAATTCAATTCACCAAATCCAATAATGTGCAACCTAGGGGTCGTTTTCCGCAATAAATTGGTTGGAAGATTTGATAAATTCAATAGAATTTGATTGCCAGAATTGTCAATTCCATCAGAAAGTGAATTCGTTATTATTATGTTTGTTGACAATCTGGATTTGGAAGGGAATTGCCAATTCCCTTCCATTCAAAATAGATTTTAGGGTGGCGTTTGCTTGATGGAATTGGGTCCATAGAAGGGTTTCAATTCCCGGCCCACTGGGAATTGAACCCAAACAACTGCACTACAATTCTCAGTGGGCCGAGAATTGAAACCCAGTTTCATCAACCAAACCACCCGTTAGATTTCTGTTGAAGCTGAATTTGAAAGAATGAATGAATGAAAAAACATGAAATTAATAACATGGATCAACTTACCAACTGTGGGTGTTTTAAAAGTACCAACACCATCAACGAAGCTCTTGTCGCCGGTGATCAAAGTCCGATCAGCTCCATCTCCGATCAACACCAAATTATCAATCTTCTTCTTCACCTCAACATATTCCTCATATATCCCTTCCTTAATATAAACCACAACAACCTCCCCAACCTTCTTCTTCTTCTCCAAAATTTGATCCAATGCCTCCTTCACCGTCTCGTAATTCCCGCTCCCGTCTGCCGCCACCGTTATGTCAGCAATCTCCGCTGCCGGCTTCGAAAAATCCTTCTTCTCCTTCGCCGCGTTGTCCTTCTTCTCCTCCTCCTCCGTCTCGTCGAGTGGACCCTCCTTAACATCCGTCTTCTTCTCCGTCTCCGTCTTGTTGTGGGAATCCTCTTTATGGCTGTCGTTCTTGCTGGTGTCGTCGGAATTTTCCAGAAGCCTTCGGAACCTGTCATTAGGGTGGGAATCGGTTAATTCGGTTATTAACTGGTCAAAATTAGTTAACTAATCTCCAAGAAGTTTAACCGACAAAAAAGGTTGACAATCGACCAACCAAAAATTAACCGACCTTTTTATACCGAAATAATTTGTTATGTTTTGACCGACTTAATCAATTTTGACTGATTTTAGCCATTTTATGTGACCAAATTTTGACCGATTTAATCTATTTTTAATTTTAAAATTCTCTGCAAATGAAATAATATCATAAAATATGCACCACGTAAATAATCACTTCCATTAGAACTCATTATTGCATTATTATTTTGGTCAAGAACGATTAACCATATTAATTTTAACTGTTAACCAACTTGCAAAAAAATGATTAATCATCCCTCAGTCGATTTTAACCATTAACCTTAACTGAATTGATCACCCCTACCTATCGGGTACCCAAGTCGGGTACGGGGTGTCTCCGTGCCCGAGCACCGGGAGGTTAACGACGCTTCCGTCCTCAGCGGTGAGAAGGTGGCGGTGACTCCCGCCGGCGATTTCGGGGTTGAAGGAATTGAGCAAGGTGTTGAGTCCAGTGACGATGTCGAGACCGTTGGTGGTGAGCTGCATGGAGACGTTCATGAGCTTGTGCATCTTGTCGCCGACGTCGGTGCTGACGTTGACGAAGCCGTCGAGGCATGTTTCCTGATACGTCATAGCTGCGCTTAGCCACGTGGATAGATCGGCCATGTAGTCGTCCAGCTGGGCGAAGTCAAGCTGCTCCTCCACTTTGTCCATACAGTCTTGAAGCTCCGCTATCGACATGTTCATCAGTTCCTTACATGTCTCTATCGCCTGGTGGGTCCTACACAGTGCTCATAATAATAAGTTTAAATATTACAACAAACAAATAGCCCGCCTCGACCATTTGCCCTCCAAGGTGAGACTTACATGGGATGGTCGTTAGGCTGAATCAACGTGTCGGACTTCAACATGGCCTCGCCGATGCTCTTCTGGGCAAGTTTGAACGATATCTTAACCAGATCATTAGGATCGCTCAGGTTTCCGCCAGACTTCTGCAAGCTCTCCTCGCACGATGCACGAAACTCCGCCGGAAGGCAGATCGACGATATAGACTTCTTCGAGGAGGACAAGTCATGACCACCGTCGCCGCTAGCTTCTTCGACGGGTCCCTGCTCGATCCCGATCGTCACGGCGACCACCATCGCCACAAGGAGGAGGGTCGAGGCTCCGAGGACCGCCACGCGCCTCTTCCCTGCGTCGTCCGACATTTTTGTCGATTTGCTATTTTTTTTTTCTTCTTCCTTCCTTTTTTATATAATTAATTAATTAATTAATTAACCCCCTATTTTAAGGAAAAATAAAAAACGGGGGGTTTATTTTAATATTTTCCCTTTTAATTTTAGGGATTTTCCTCTTCCTTGATTTGTAAGAATGATTAAAAAGCTTTTTTTGGGGCTTTTTTTTATTTTTCAAGGAAGAGGGTTATCATTTTTTGTTAATTGAAAAGCCTTCTTAAAGCTTTTCATTTTCATGATTAGGAAGAACATAGCTATTTATAATAAAAAAAAATTAATTTTTTTTTTGTGGTTTTAAAAGTTAGTTAAGTTAGAAATGTGGCGGAGATTGAATTAAGGAAGATGATCGAAAAATGTGGCAGAGATTGTTTGATTTAAACGATTCGATCGGAGTACATATTGATTAAATTGTTTGTCATATTAGATAAATAAAAAGTAGATATATAATCTTATTTGTAAATTCAAAGTAGTAGATTTTTTTTTTCCGAAGATAACTCCCGTGGAAGAAAAAGAACAAGTTGGAATGTGAACAATAACATAAATTAAGCTAAAAACCAAAACATCACTAAAAAATGTGCAATCAGCTGACCAATTTCAAATACTAAGACAAACCAATCTTGTCCTTCTAAATGTGTGTCCAGGCCAATGAACGGCCACGATGTCGTTCAGCACGGATTCAGTTTAAATCCAGTTTGACATCTGATTAATTTCCGTCGAGATCATAACCAAGTTAACTCGAAACAGACCCGGTCACGTGTCTTGAGAACCGTGGCTGCATCTTTCGGAATACTCGTCAACTCCTCCTCCTCCTCGTTCAATGTCTTGTGTCATTATCTTCACATCTTTCACTTCAAGCTGCCAACTGCAGAAATTCTGGAACTCTTTCGAGCTGGATGGATCGTACCAGTAACGCGGGATCATCATATTCTCAAAGACCTCGCACATCTGCTTGTAACTATATGATTCACCATTAATTATTGTGAAATATCTAGGACGACAAGCCCAGAAAACACCTTCCAGAAAATTTCCACTGTTCCAAGAGAAGCACGAGTTCATATCGATATGAAATGTCAAGTGCTTGATTGCCGCTGGAGGTGTAGTAATGGAGTTCACTTCTTCCCTTTCGAAATTAACCTGCAAACACAATGCATTATTGAAGTTCACTAAGGGGTCGTTTGGTAAGGGTGATATTCAATTCAATAACACCCAATATCATGCTAAATGTCAATATCATTGTTTTTCCAATTGAGTTTAGCTAGCTAATGGGTGCTAATTTAGGGGGGTTTTAAAATCATCCTAAAGAGGAGGATTTCTAAAGTGGGAGGGGGATATTAAAAATTTCGGACAATTTTACCCTCTTATTACTGTTTTATTACATGCCCTCATGATTGCGTTTCCCTCTTTCCCACCTTCCTACCGACGACCACCATCTGAGAGCTGGTTTTGGATTCACCCAAAGGAGAGAAAAATTCTGACCAACTCTCCGACTCATATCGGCCGGCCGTTCACCAGCGTTGACGGAGCAGCTTCGGAAGTAGGTCCTTTTTCGTTCGATCAATCTATTACCTTCTACGATCAGTCGATTTAGGGTACAACCAGCCGTCGATTTTCTACGAGTTGGGTTTAATGTTTCCATTGTCTGTATCCTGGTATGCCATCCACGAATCCCAATATCGAAGTTAGAACGGAAGGACCAAAACGGCAAAGTGTTCAAAGTACGAGGGGTAAAACGAGCGATTTATAGTACAGGGGGCTATTTGTTAAGTTGGCAAAGTATAGGGGGCCAAAGAGCCGAACCTAATAATGGCGCCAAATTCTCTGATTTTTCACGAGATGAACAGTTCCCGGTTCCCCTAATTATTCCAATTAGCTTTTCAATTATAATCAATTCCAATTACGAAAGAGGAAGTAAAAAAAATTACCCACTAGCACTTTTATATAATTTAATTACTGTAGAAGCAATCCAGTAGCGAAAGGGACGCCGGTCGCCGGCAGCCAAACATCCCCCTGAGTGAAGTTAACCACCGTGAAGTTCCCAGCGTCGGTCTCGTTAATCAGCCGGAACCCTGGCCAATTGACCCTCCCGTTGGTCCTAGCTCCGATCCCGGAGTTGTTGAACTCAGCGTAGTAAAGCGTATCCAGCGACGCCGACGCATTCCCGGACCACGGCGACCAGCCCGTCGGGTCGATGAAGCTCGCGATGTACGACTGCATCACCACCGTCCGAGAATACGGCTTCCACGGCCGACCTAGGTAAGATCTTGTGGTTCCGTTGCTGGAGGCTAAGTCTTTTGCTTCTTTGATGCTGCAGTTCTGGATCGAGATCCCGGTGTTCTGGTTCGGGTCGGTTCGTCCCTGTGCGGTTATGGCGTTGAACTGGCTGGGGAGAGGGAGCCGGGTCATGATCCGGCAGTTCTGGAACACGGCGGCGGCGTTCCCGAAGATGTAGTCGATTGTGCCGTAGATGTCGCAGTCGCGGTAGAATTGACGGAGCGAGTGGACGTAGAGTGTGTCCTGGTACCCTTCGAAGCTGCAGTTGAAGAACGCCGACATATCGGCGCCGTTCCTCACGGCGACGGCTTGCATCTTCGTCGGCCCGGCAGTGTTTCTGAACGTTATCCCCACGGCGACGAATCCTGGAGAGACCACGGCTGCAGGAGATAAAAGAGGAAGAAATCGTCAGTTTTGGGTACGCAGTCCAAATGTTCGACAAAATGCCTCAAAGAGATTGAAAAAACAAATGCTACACAGTACATACCGAATGTGGAGGAATTGAAGGTGGTGGAGTTATCAACAACGCTTCGATTACCAGTGATGGTAGTCTTTCCGATTCCATCTCCGATCATCATCAAGCTCTGCTTGTTCTTAGGTATGGAAATGTACTCTTCATACAAGCCTCTGGTTACATAGATAACAAAGTAGCTGCTTCCAGGCATTACAGAGCCGGTCGTGGAATTAGGAGCTGCATCAATGGCGTCATTAATGGAAGTGAAGTTCCCAAGTCCTTTCTTCTTATTCACAACCACCATCTGGCTCACCAACACTCCACCATTTGGTACAGCTTGAAGAAGCTTCCTCTTGCTAAACGACTCGAAAACTCGACGATCTTGGTTCGACATTCGCAATGGCAGTCCATGGCTAAGATCGTATTGATCGAAAACATGCCCAATTGGTCTCTCACTAAGCACTCTGTCACCACCCTTCTTCCTCCTCGGAGGTGGAACCCAACCATGAGCGAAGAGCGCCAAGGAGACACTGCAGTACTTGGTGCCATTTAGCAGAGGAGCTACAAGGTTGTTGATCACAGTAGAGCTTGAATCCTTAGCTCGAATCCCGTCAAAACACGTGTCGAGATTCGTTAACGTAGCACTCAGCAAGGTCTGCAAGTCACTAGCTTGGAAGCTGGGGAGATTATCCTTGGAGTTGATTGTGTTCATCGTGTTTGACAGTGAGTCCACATTCAGCTGAGCTAGGAATTTGCAGTCCTGAAGTGGTGGAATCAGCGTCTGAAAGGGTTTGGATTTGGTAGCTGTTCTGAGGAGGTAGTTAATCAAGCGGAGGAACTGCCTTGATTGTGACAGAGACTGCTTCACTGATTTCCTTGTGTAGTCATGGATGGTGCTGGTTCTGTTGTAAGGCAGAGTCGATCTGCAGAATGAAGGGTAAGGAGTTGTGGCTGCAGAAGTTCCCTGGTGCAGCGGCATTGGTCGTCGGTGGCCTTGCTAAGGTAGCTGGAGATGAAGGGACAATGAACATGAAGATCAACAGAATGGCGGAAGAGAAAGGCAGCAGCTTTGGAATTGAAGCAGCCATTGTCGACAGCTCTGGAGAGAGCTCAGATTGCAGAGTTTCAGGCTTTTGGGCAGTAGTGTTAAAAAAAGGTACGTTCACTTTGCTTCCATTATGCCTTCCTATATAGTCTACATATCTAGCTAGAGTTAGGCTTGGCAACGGTCCGGTTCGGATAGTAACACATGATCGGGTTTAGGGTTGTGATCTAGGATGATGATTAGACGAGAATAGAGTCTGGGGTATAACGGGTAGCCTTCCTGTCCCGAACGGGTTTCTGCCTTATGAGGTACCCGTTTGAGACAGGACACGAGTATGAGTTTAGGTTTGAAATGAGTATGATTACCCGTTTGAAACAGGACAAGCCGTCGCCCACCCCTAGTACTTGGTATGTACTCATCTCGGTTTCCGATTAACCGAGCAATCAAACCAAGCCCCACCCCCCACCTTAATCATGTGATTGTTTTTGAAAACCGCGTCCAGAGATTAAATAGAGTTAACTTATCTCCATTGATTGAGAGAGGTGGGCAAGTGGGTATATAGTTTTGTCAGAACTCAGAATGCTGTGTGTTTATGTGTTTTGGAGCTTGCTGTAGACTTCTGGGATTGGGATCCAGCATCAACCCATTACAGGTGGGGTAATAGTAATTGATTAACAAACATACCGACACTCCACTCTTACTCAAATCGAATTGAACCAGTTTCGTGATCTTAACCTGATTCGGTTCATGTTTGCTAAACAGATCAGAAAATAAAGTAGCAGCAGAGCGTGCCGATTGGATTTGGATTTGTTCTCTTTGTCTTTGGTGATGTTCTTATGCTCTGTGGGGGCATGGCTTTGTCGTGAGAGTGACGGTACCAAAGCATCACTACTCCAAGGTATAATTTTTCCTTCCTTTCTTCTTTGTCTTTTGTTTTCTTGTCTTTAACTGAGATCTCATTTATTCAAACTAGTGGGCTGGTTTGACGAATTCTGACCTCGAACTTACCTATTATGGTTAGCTCGAGGAACGTATGGGTAGGATCGTGATCCTATAAACCTTCTAGTACATTTCGTTCTATGAAAAAAGAATATAAGCCTTACGAATGGGTCACAACATTTCAACTAGTTAAGCATAGTTCTAGGCTCATGAGAGATTAGGCTATCAGGGAAGAATCAAGACGTTGTCACATCCCAGAAACGTCCACTATATACTTAGAAATTTCACGATTTTGACTAGTTAAGCATAGTTCTAGGCTCAGCTCAGGAGAGATTAGGCTATCACGGAGGAGTTAAGACATTGTCACCTCTCAAATACACTTACTAGTAGTTAGGAATATCACGATTTGAACTAGTTTAGCATAGTTCTAGACCCGGGAGAGAGAACTAGGCTATCGTGGAAGAGTTAAGACGTTGCTCGTCCCATAAACGTCACTATATAGTTAGGAATTTCATGATTTCGACTAGTTAAGCATAGTTCTAGACTCGGGAGAAAGAACTAGGCTATCAAGAAAGAGTTTATAAGACGTTGTCACCTCCTAGAAACACAACTCTATAATTAGGAATTAAGGGTGACATGTTCGTTCTTCTCCATTAGGGATTAAGAGGACAATTAAGATTAGATTAAGGTAGTTGTTGGAATAATTAGGCTCATAATTTGCTGGAAGCTTAGTGATCGGCGCCGCTATTAGCCACCAGGCATTCTTACTTTACCTAATCCATTTTCCCAGGAGTCCAAATTTGACAACCCAATCCCATGCATAATAATAACTAATAATCAAACGTACGAACGTGTTATTCTTAAGCTAACACAAATTAGTCAACTTCTCGATCGTCTAAACACAAGTTGAAGATATGGTGGTGTTGTTTTTATAACAAGTGATTAGTTTGATGATTAATTTGTGATTAATTTTAATACATTATTACTTCTTTTATTTATCATTTCATTGGTGGTGGAAGTCTCCATCTGCCAGCACAGCTTTAATTATTCTAAAAAAAATGGAAAACAAGGCCCAGTCCCACGTGGCCTATGATTTCCACTTTGACTTTCTGACTCTATTTAAATTAATAAAAGAATATTAATATTCACCAAATATAAATAAGCTAAACGACTTGACTCAGTCAGTCAGTCCAAGTCAACTCGACGACTCGCCACCGCCACCCAATTGGGCTTAAACAATACAAATGTCGGTGGCCCAACACTAAATGGGGCCAGCCCAATATAAACAAGTCCGGCCCAAATAAATAATAGGTTTCGTGATTACATCTTTACTCTATTAGTTGGTAAGACCAGCCGTGAACTTCACTCCGGTGGCCGGAAGCCAAGACCTCCCGTCGATGAAATCCCCCACCGTGAACAACTTCGCCGTCCCGACATCTCGAATAATGTGATACCCGGGCCATTTGACCCGACCGGACACCGCCCCACCCGGCCCGTAGTTTCTATACTCACCATACCACAATGTACCCAACCCAAAGTTTCCGTACCACTCTAGCCACCCTCTAGGTTGAACCAACCCACTCATGTAAGTGTTCATGTACACGGTTCGAGAATACTCCTTCCACGGTCGACCCAAATAACTCGGTTGGGTCGCGTAGATGAAACTGTCCTGGATAGAGAACCCTGTGCTCTGGTGAGGGCTCTTCCTGCCCTGAGCAGTGATGCTCACCTTTTGTAGCGGTAAGGGGACTCGCGTGAATATCTTGCAGTTTTGGAAAACGGCAGCACCGTTACCGAAGATGAAGTCAATTGTACCGTAGATTTCACACTCACGGTAGAACTGTCGGAGTGAGTGCGCGTAGAGAGTGTCTTGGTAGCCTTCGATGCTACACCGGTAGAATGTTGATTGGTCTGAGTCGACTCGTAATGCGACTGCTTGATGGTTTCCGGGTCCTGCCGTGTTGCGGAATGTCATGTCCCTTGCTATGAACCCTTTCCCCGATACCGCTGCAAGAAAAAAAAGATTTAATGACCAAAGTGAAAACTGAAAAAAGTTGAGGGGTTAAATTGAAATTAAAACACTTACCAACGGTGGCCGTTCTGAACGTGGTCCAACCCTGCATGAAGTTCCGGTTCCCTGTAACGACGGTCTTTCCGATCCCTTCTCCGACGAACATCACATTGCTCTTCTTCTTCTTCATGTCAATATTCTCATGATATATTCCCTTCTTTATGTAGATCACGTACCGCCGGTTACTATGCGGCGGAGCACGGTCAACAGCATCACCGATGCTCCTGAAATGACCACTCCCATCCAATGCCACAACCGCATCAATCCTCATCCCACCAGGCTTCCCCTTCACTGCCTTCCGGTCACTTTCCGTCATCCAATCGGGGAATTCCAGCCCAGAATGAGGCGTAATCGGTTTTCGGAATGGCAACCCGTGAAGATCGGTGTACAATTCGAGCACATTGCCGATCAACTGAGTGACCTCCTTCAAGCTACCCCTAATGAACTTCTCGACATGCCTGTCCGTGCCCTCGAACCCTTCCAAGCACGTGTCCTGGTTGCTCAGGGCGGCGCTGAGCCACGCCTTGAGGTTCCCCTCCGAGCTGGAGAGATCGATTTCGGAACCGGTCTTCCCAGCTCGAACCAAGTTCATCTCCGCCAACGACCATGCCAGCTCTGAGACCGAGAGGTCGAGGAGCTCCCTGCAATCCTCGACCGCCAGCTGCTCCCTGTAGCTAAATGACAATGCAGTGAACTTCGTGATTGTGTCAATAGCGGATCGCGCTTTTTTAAGCGTGTTCCTAATAGCTTCATTCACGATCGAGGCAGGGGTCCTCCTCCCTGTCAGAGGACCTCTGCCTCTGAGACTTGATAGGCAAGTCTGAGGGTCCCGAATTCCAGCGCAAGCCCTCTGCATCCACAACTCCGCGGAAAAGTTGTACACAACGTATGTCGGCTCGAAAACCGGGATCGAAACAGGGGAGGCTTGGAGGGAAGGTGGTGGTTGTTGTGCTAGGGTTATAATGAACAGGCAAATGAGAAAGACTGCCATTTTTTTTGTTTCAATTGAAGGAATTGTTTATGAAAATCAAACTTTATAAAGAGAGGAATTGTTTAATGAGAAAGGAATTTTAGTAATTTGTCCCAGAAATGGAATACCTTTCCTGAAGTTCCAAGTTATGCTTTCCTTTCTCATAGGTGTAAAGCCTCAGATTCTTTCTTCCCTTCAAGACTTCTGCACATTCGTACCAGAAACCAGAACTGTACCAGTTCCGAGCCGCTTATTTGAAATGAGTCCAGATTGAGTCAGGATATGCTTTAACTCGACAAGGATGCAACACCGATTCTAATCCCACCTAACGATGCAACCCTTACGATGCAGTATCTCGAGTATCTCACACGAAAGAACGAGCCTAAGTTCAGGAACCAACTTCACTTTCTTGATCCGACCACAACAAGCCCTCAACGCTAGCTCGAACCCTCCTACTGTCACGTTCGGCAGGTTCACGAGCTTCGCCTCTTGCAGCCTCGTCAGGTTCCCCATCACCATCGACAATGCCACGTCTGAGATGCTGCACTGGCTCAAGTTCACCTGTCTCAGGTTTTGACAGTAACATGCCAGTGCTATGAACCCAGAATCGTCGATATTCTCGCAGTGCTTCATATCCAGATCTGCAAGTCTCTTCGACATGGTCGCGAAGGCTGTGAAGCCTATACCGGTCACGTTCCCGAGGCTTCGCATCTCGAGGTCGAGAAGCTCCTGCAAATAACCTAAGGACTTGATCCCTTCATCTGTTATCTTATTGCAGTATGAGATGTTCAGCTTCTTCAGTCTTTTGCATCCATTTGCCAATGCTGCTAAACTGCCATCTCCAATGCCAGTACAGCGGTATAGATCGAGATCACGGAGATTCGAACAGTTTGATGCTATACACGAAACACCCTTGTCGGATATCGTATAGCATAGCCCTAACTTCAGGGTTACGAGTCTCGAGCATCTGGAAAGCCATTCAAGCCCTGTACAGAACAACAGAAAACAAGATCCTTTTTTTTTTTTTTTTATCAAATGATCAAATCAAACCCCAAGTAATCAGTATAACTGAGATATATTACCCGAATCGTTTATCCCGCTGCAATCAGTGAGATCAACCTCCTCGAGCATCAAACAACTCGACGAGAGGATCTCGAGACCCTTATCAGTGACCAAGAAGCAAGACTCTAACTTCAGGCATACCAGGCTCTTGCAAGAGTCAGCCAATGCATGAATTGCAGCATCGGTTACTAGATCGCAGCACGTCAAATCGAGAGTTCTCAGCTCCCCATAGCTGGAGGAAACTAGCTGCACAATGGCTGAATTCGTCACTCCTACGCATTTACTCAACCCCATCTCGTGTAAAGATCTGCAGCTTATGCTTATAGCTTGAAGAACAGTATCATTGACTTGTGTTCCAAGAATTACAAGTCTGGTTAGAATCTTCAAGCTCTTCAGACTGTCCAGAAGAGCTTCAGAAATTTCCTTGACACCAAACAGATCGATCAATACCTTACTTCAACATAACAGACTATCAATCTATCATACTAAAGGAAATCAACTTACAGGAAGATAACCGACACTGATCCGCGCAAGGTTACAATGTGCTCGGATTATTGAAACCAAACCAGATGAACTAACACCTTCACACCTTGATATATCAATTTCCTGCAACAGATTGTAACCTATGATTCTATGAACACACATCATAGCTTGATTCAACACATTGACATGATACCTTAAGCGAATAGCTTCTCGACAGGAATCCCAACCCAGAATCATTCACCAGAGGACACCCCACCATTGTTAATCCTTCAAGCTTCGACAATGAAGCAATCGAACGAATCGATTCATTCGTCACCTAATTCAACACATTGACCATGATCAAAAACTCTCTCCAATCATCTACACTGTAAACTTTCTTCATGAATAAAGATCAAACCTTGAGATAAGAGATGTCAAGAGCCTTCAAGTTACAACACTTGACACAGAGGAGATTCAAACCAAGATCAGAGATCTCTATACACCACTTCAAGCTGAGCGTCTCAAGCTTATGGCAACCAACGGCGATCTTCACCAGCCCAACGTCGCTAACTTCCAAACACTTATCCATCTTCAGCTCCTTCAACGATACAATACAAGAAATCGCCGCCGCTTCCCTGTCGCCGAGCCTGCAATTGTAAGACACGTCGAGCCTCTCCAGCTTCGGACACGCCGACGCAATCAGCGCCAGCCCTTAAACGACATGCCGTTTGCCCTGCTCAGATTCAACCCAGTCAAATTCCACGGTGGGCGATCCAGAAGCAGAGTCAGCGTTCCGTCGTCGACACGAGGGCAGACGGAGAGGTCAAGCTCCTCGACGTTGGCGAAAGTTCGGAGCAATGAGAAGATGAAGTCGGGTCGAAGGACCCGGAGGCTGGTCCGGGTCAGAGAGTCGACCCGGAGGAATTCTTTGCACACCAGGCGCCAATGTTTCCGATCGGAGTCGTGCTCCAGCTTGGAGTTCACTCGGATTAGTAGATCCTCCGTCAATACATCGAGGATCGACATTGCCATTTACTGAATCAAAGAAAGAACTAGGGGAAGAAGAGGATTAATGGATTCAGGTGGGGACGAAGAGGAAGAGGAGACGGAGGTGCAGGAGGAGGTGGCGGATTGGTTTGGAGACTCTGCAGGAGAGGAGGAGACGATCCGACCATTTCGACGGCGGCCGGGTCACCGGAGAATCCAACGAAGCAAAAAAAGGAATCCTTTTTCCGATCCAGAAATGTGCAGATGATAAGAAGAGAGTTCAGAAACTGAAAGAGTGTCAGAATAAATTTTTTTTTTTTTGGATAAAGAGTGTCAGAATATATTATTAGTTTAACTAACAAAAGGAAATGAACCGCTCAGATCATTTCCGGGATAGAAGGAGGAAGAGACGAAAAGATTCGTCGGCGGCAGAGAGACGCATCGTGGAAAAAACCAGAGAAAGAGGGAGAAGAAACGCAGGCGCGTGGATTACACGAAAAGCGCGTGGACAACTCGCGAGTGGATCACACGTGCGCGTGGGCGTGAAATTCGAAAAACTTTCCCCACTCGCAAAAATGGAGCGTGAGACGTACGCGCGCGTGTACGTCACGCGTGAAACTTTCCGGGTCGGCGGTTTTTGGCCGGGTCGGGTCAAAACAATATAAGGCCTAGGCCTTTTAGGCGGCAGCATTGCGGGCCTGGCCCAAAATTTGTCGGCCAAATCGAAGTCGGGTCGGGCATCTTTTCAAAAACCCACAAAATGGGGTCGGAGCTGGCTCCTCCCAAAACAACCTCCGAAAAAAACACCACTTAGAAAACGACGTCGTTTTGTGGGAAAGTGCTAATGGGCCTTATGTGCAGCAGCACTGCGGGCCTGGTTAAAAACGTACTGGGCAAAATCGAGTTCGGGTCAGTCTAATATTCGGATCCGATCGGGGGTCCGACAGCCCTCTGAAAATAACCCACGCTGAACGACACCGTTCTGGGTAGAAGATAACTCCGCCGCTAAGAGTTTCAGTTCCGGCCTCCCTTGTCGCCGGTAATTCGGCCGGAAGAAATGTTCATTCATTCAGTGAGAAAGAAACCAATTAACTGAGTACTGCATTCAATTCGAGCACGAATTTCTCACATTATGATCCCTTTCTTGTACAACTTATCCCCACCTTCAACCAACGAATAGCTCGAAACCGCCGGCTGCTGTTGCCGTCCGGCAACACCGTCCTCCCCTCGATCAGAACAAACCGCGATTTCCGCATTGCCGTTCAAGTACCACGGCTGGAGGTAAGCCGACGACGACGATCCGACGATAACTGATCCCCAATCTCGATCTCCCATCTTCGCTTCTCGAACCCTCCTCCTTATCAGCAGCTTCCCAACATCTTCCTTCCTAATTTCCGACACGCTTCTCACGATCGCAATGCATATTAACAGTACCAAGACTGCATCTTCTTCAGGCTGTGATTCCATGATCAGCAGCTTCCAGTTCAGTAAAGCTGTTGCTTTCCCAATCGGGTCGTCTTCCGAGTATCGAACCAGGGTCACAAACCCGGTTTCTGCTTCTGATTCTGCTTCTTGTTGTTCATCATTGTACTGCATTTTCCTCCCTCTCAGCAGCTTTACTGATGATGATGATGGTGACGATGATTGGTTCGAGAAGCGGAATCTGAGATCTGGGTTTGAATTGGAAGACGATGGTGATGGTGATGGTGATGATCTGGAAACTAGAAGCTCATCTCCTGATGAGAAAAGCCATGCTGATTCCCAGTTCTCTGGAGGTTCTTTAGGTGTTGCTGTTCCTACTAGTTTCTCTGTACTAGATCACAAGCAACAGAACAATCATAACTCGATTAATGTTCGAAACAACATCGAAATCATCGAGCTAAGAACGAGGAGAATGTCGAATAACACCCAACATTAATTGGATCACAGATGACACAAAAAAAAAACATTAGGACATACCAGGTGCTCTACCGATCGAGCCAGCAACGTAAGACCATGACCCTTCGCGAACCTCGACGATCCTGTCGTCCCATTTCACTGCTGAAGGTGTTTCACCTCCTCTTCTCCAGAACCCTCCTCCCACTCTACACAAAATGAATTGTAATCCAAATTTAAGCATTGAAAAATGAAACCCTAATTAACCAAGGATTCATATTCATACCTCATTCTCACAACAAAGCACTCCCTCCCAGCATGATCAAGAACAGTCCTTGACAGCCACCTTCCTTCCTGAGGCTTGTAATTGTTCATCCTCAAGATCACATCCGAGATCATAGCCCCTGAATCATCGGTCACTCGATCGGGGACACACTTCAGCAAGTATGGAGCTTGAACAGGAGGTGTTATGGAAGCAACAGCTCTGAACCCTTCTTCCCCTAACTTCCTCTCCAAGCTAAGTGACGGAGCTCGAAGCAAATCGTTCCATAGAAACGTAACCGTATCATCCACTTTCATCGACTTGAAACAGATCCCTCCCCCCTTCCTACGAAGCTCGACAACAACCCCTCTCGTACCAAACTCACAGTACAACGACGGTCCCAGTTTGCTCCACGAATCGTGGAGCAAACTGGTACCGGGGGTGTCAATCTTCAGCTCCTTGTGACACCTAACCATCCTCATCCTGAGGAACTCGTTCTTCGTCGTAAATGTCTCAGGCCTCACGAAAACACAGACCTGTTATATATCATCGAGAAAGAAAATACCGTCAGCTTCACCAATTCGATCTAATTCCATGAGATTCTCGGGTATTTACGTACCTCCAGGAGAAATCTGGGATGGAGGGACTTGTACTTGGAGTTGACATCATCAGTATCAGATACTTCCCAGTAGAGTGGCGGCTGCTTTACTACAGTGGCTCCACCAGCCTTCTCGTAGGGCTGATCGAATGCCTTGTCCCACAAGTTACTTGTTTCTTGCACGTCTTGTTCCTCAGCTGTGTCCCACAATCCCACTACTGTTTTAACCATATCAGCAGCTTCAATCTCCTTCAGATCTTGTGCATATAGTGTAGGGTAACTCTGCAAGTAGAGAAACCGAAATCATAACCGAAACCAACCAAATCAGAAATTAAACCATTGCATCCCAATAACAGTTATGGAGAAAGCCTAAACTTGATCTTTTACATCATACAATCACAACTCAAACCCGAAGCACATGAATCATCTCGAAAGATACGGTCTTTATGCTCATGGATTCCAATAGAATGATCAGTTCATTGTCAATAGGTGAGGTTCACATCAGTATCAACTAAACACAATGCAACAAACAGCTAAAAGCCAAAAGCTTGATGCTGAAATCAAAATTCCAAATGGTCTTCAAACAAATATCTCAAACAGTCAAACCTGGTGTGTGATCCACATGAGCAAGATGTCCAAGCTAGGAACCAACCTCGATCTCGAAGAACGATCTCTATTGCCATCGATGCAACTCTGCAACACGAACAAGAACCCTTTGTAGCGTTGCTTAGCAGCGATCAAGTACACAATTTCCGAGACATAAGGCCAGCAGAACCTCTTGTAGATGTGTCTATTCTTAGCCACCTCATTCAACAGCTCCTCTGAGACCGATTCATCTCGTGACTCGACAGCTGACTCGGACGCCTCGTTCTCAAATGGCTCATTTGGGTACTTCTGGAGCCATAGCTTCTTGCATCTAATCAAAGCGTAGTCTTCGTTCTCTTCATCGAAGATCGTTGGCTTCCCGATTAGCCTCGAGAATCTTTGCTCACAGTACTGCCTGTAGCTTCTCTGGAAAGGATAAACGATTAAGGAAGAACCAAACTGAAACAAATTACTAATGAAAACAGCAGAAAGCAACGATCTTCTCCATTTCCCCCCAATTTTTTCAGCTAGGTCACAAATTTCCCAGAAACAAAGATTGAAGCTTTCTTACCGGATTCAAAGAGTGACAGAACCAGACCCACTCAACATCAAAGGGAGGAAGAATCATCGGAACCGTTGACCCCACATTGCTACTCCCGTTGACCGTCAGCTCAGAAATTAACGGCATCCAAAGCTCATCATACCTAAAGCCAGAAAGAACAGAAAAAACAGAGTCATGAACAGAGAAATCATCTACTTACTTTCAATCAGTCAACTTCCTTTTTGTACCAACAAACCTTCTTACAGCTTCGGCTAAGTAAGCAGGCTCGTGAAGCCAGAGCGAGTCATGAACGTTCCTCAAGAACGCGATGGTCCGGCGGGCGGCGGAGACGATGTCGAAGCTGACCCGGATGGAGTGGAGCTCCGGCAAGTCGGCGAAGGATCTGGTGGAGGAGAAGTGATCGGAGAACTGGGTGATTCTGGCGGAGGAGGAGGATCCGTTCTCGGTCGCCGGCATAGTGGGTTAAATCAGTTGTGGTGGAATGATGGAAATGGAAGAGCTGGGATTTTGGTACAGAAATGAATCGTTTGTATTTGAAAATGGGAATTTAATTGAAAAAGAGTGGAGAAACACTGAAACAGAGATGTCACGACAATTTCGGGTTCAGGTGGTTCTGGTCATGCACGTGGCAAGTTGTGATTGTTATCTTAAATTATACTATGCTATACGATGATTAAGCATTGCGTTGTGGCGAAGGTCTTTAGATGACGGCTAAAGTAATAACAATGGGTGACAAAAGTTTAGTGACAACGACCAAAGCATGGTCGGATAATAACAGCACGGGTGCCGGTGGAAGTCTGGAGGTGGCGAAGGTATGATGACGGTAGAACTGTGGCATTGGTGGTGGTTAAGTCTCGACAGAGGTTCGACACTAAGGAGGTTTGGTGACGAAGGATGACAATGATAGATGTTCAGTCTCGATAGTCTTGCAACAACTAAAGTAGGCCAACGTTTAGGGACTCCCATGGGAACCTTATCTCGGTATTCTCTGCTAATCTCGGGAGATGCTTGATCACCAGAGCCGAATTACGTGGTATTGTTGAAGGTATGAACATGGCGTGGGAGTGGGGAGCTAGGAAGCTGACAATCCAAAGTAATTCAGCTTGTGCTATTCCGCTCTTAAGCAACTCGGGGAACCGAGACCACCAACATGCAGTCTTGTGTTGCAATTTGATGAGTTACGGAGGCGAGATTGGGAGGTTAAAATCCAGCATATTTACAGAGAAGGTAACTGTCTTGCAGATCATCTTGCCAACATCGGTTATCTCTTTTTCCTTGGTCTACAACTTATTGATAGTAGTACTCCTGCAATGACACACTGGCTTGCCTATCTGAGATCATTCCAACCTCGGTTGGTGCTGCGTAATTTGTAAGATGCTAAGCGCCTCTCTCCCACCCAAAAAAAAAAGTATGCCAGCGTTAGAAGTTTGACACTGATGGAGGTTCTTGCGGTGACGAGATAGTCGGTCACATCTTAGTGGACATTCCAACCATTATGTCAATGAAACGACCATCAAATGTATTGAATTTGTTAGCCTAATCAATCGAAATGACCAAGACTAATGTGATTCAAGTGGTTCAAATGTTATCAAGAAGGTGACTTTATTAACAATTCTTCTTGGACAAGGCTATTGCTTTTCAGCAGCTGTTGTTTCTTAATGGTGGGGATCGAAATGGACAAGAAGAGCATTTGGTAAAGTCAGTCTACAATACAAAAACTGACTGTACATTAACAAGTGATGATAGGCAAAGTGGAATGTGAGCTATGATGATCAATGGTGGGTGGGTTCCCACTATCTCTTGCTTCTAAAGGCATCACCATCTACCTAATGCTTGGCCCATCCAAACCCAGATTCTTGAAAATACTAATAACCAGTTCGAATTCTCACAACAGATCTTAACCAGCATCACAATTCTGGGCATCTATTTATGATGAAACAAACCAGTCCTGCAAATCCTCAGATTCCACTGATTGCCATGTGGTTTGAGGAGAGAATCTGAGTCATAAAGCTGCAACCAGCCAACCACCATCTGAACACACCATTTGAATGCCTAATTTGTTCTTGAAGGAATCACGCAATACCAATCACATGATCTGTCCTCTGTTCATAGACAATCTTTACCAGTTCTCCAAAGATCAAATCTTTCTCTGCACAAAGATGAAACCTTTCCAATGTTTAGAGCTGATACTCGAAGCAATTTCCTTGCAAGGTTGGTTTCGTATATGGGCTTCTATCTGGTATGAGCATTGAACAAAAACAATCAAGGAATCAAAGACTTGTTCTTTGGTTCATCGTATCTAAGTTCCAGTTCCAGTTCCAGTTCCAGTTACTGATTCAAAGAAACAGTGATGGCAATACAGATTAGCCTGCTATCAGGATTAAATTGAAGTTGGAAAACAGAGAGCAAGATTACAAATTTGAAGAATGTTCGTTTGTTCCCATCAGCATAGACGATATAGAGTTCATCAACAGAATTGATCAGCATTAGCATGGTCAAAATTTTGATTCCATCATCAGGAACAACATAAACCTTCTTCTTCACCACCACTATAATCAGATCAAACAAAAACCCAGAAGGGGAAATCAAACAGCAACAGTTCCCTCAGGAGATAAAATCTGATCGTCAAAAAACAGAGTCTCGGATATACATTAGCATAGGTTTTAGATTTTTTTTGAATTCATCACTGGGAACAAATCAAAACTGCAAAAAGAATCAAAACCCAGATGGGAAAAAGCTATGAAGCTCAGATAAATATTGGAAAAACAAGTTTAATTCCTGGACCACAAAAGGTCTCGTAATGAGCTGGGTAGTTCCATTTATCATCATAGCCATAGCCAAATCCACCTCAGAGAAAAACCAGAGATCATCAAAAGTTGAAAACACAGATGAAAGAAGGAATTGTAACGAAAAAGAAGAGATACACAGCGCAGTCTGGAGAAAGAGGTGGATGAAGGGATGAATTTATATGGCTGGTGGCGATTAGGGTTCTTAGGTTTTCAGTGATTCTGCAGACTCATCTATTGGGCTGTGTAAGCGCCAAGAGGGTTTACCCGCCAATTTTCAGCTCTTTGAATTTGGGCCATCGGCCCAATTTTCTGTTGAAGCTTGGGCTTTTGAGCCCAAATTTGGATTCTACTTGTTTATTGTTTCGTGTGAAGGTTTGCATTAAAAAAAAAATCAACACAAATAATCAAACCAATTCACCATTTCATAAATTGAAATCGAAAAATTAATTACAATATTAAGCATAACTCAAAATTTAGGTCTAATCTCAATCCCCTCAACAATAAGCCCACCTTTCAAATGCACACCATCAACCTCTTTCAAGCACATCTCCATCTCCTCACCACTACCACAACCTCCTTCATTGTAGAACCTCCCTAGTTCAACCTCCAACCACCCATCCTTCCTCTCGACGGGCACTTCGTCTCCGAACTTCAAACTCACCACCCTCCTCATTCCCCCAGATCCCACTGGAGTCGCCAGACCCTCTTTTTTATGGTTGCATCGACGTAGAAAGACTTCACCTTTAGACTCAAAGAACCCAACTTTAACCGACACGTGGGATGGTAATGTATCAAGCCCATAGGCCCGATCAGCCAACCTAACCACTAGGTAGGCCGCGTAGGTCGTGTTTGGAGACAGGAACTTGGTCGGGAAACGGGCTTGGATTTGTAGCCAACAAATCGTCCTAAGCTCCAACACCTCTGAAAACCTTGTCCTTGTATGGAAGGGCTTCCATGTCCAATATAGAGGGTTGTCGGCCCAAACTATCGATAGCTCTCTTGCTCCCAATGCAAAATTCTTCTTCCCACTTGATCTCTCTATCCAAAACATCTATCGAAAAAGTTTAGTAACACCCAACAAACCATCATACGAAAATTTTTAGTGATCATGATATACCTTTTTGCCTCCATCAAGCAAATGTGGGTGGCATAGCTCGAAGAACAGCTCCTTCTTGGACGAGAACTTCAATGGTGAATCCATTCTCGACACGATCTCTGAATAATCTGACGGTAAGAACCTCTCCCAAATAGCGTCTGAATTAGCTGAAGACCGGATCGAAGATGAGACGAGGGAGGCATTGCAAGCATCTCTAGGGGATGTGAGGGATAGGATCTCAGAGAAGCAATCATCCGGCAAGGAGTCCAAGTTGACCATCGTGGATTGGTAAGGTGTTGTTTGGTTGGAATGAAAAAACCCAAAAGAACAAAATGAGACAATTTTCAATCTTGTTTCATGAGAACTATAAGAGGACAACCTTATATTTTTTGGGTAATTTGATTGCTTTGTTTTGGATATCGGCACGATGTCGACATAGTTTTTGTAGTGTACATAATGAGGACATCTTATGATATAAAACGACATTTTTTAGGAATTATGAGCACATTAGTTTGCTAAGGACAATGACAAGGAAATGGAAATGTATACGGAATTCATTTTGTTTTTGTGAAAGTAATTGGTATGATGTGGAAATGGGATGTTAGGCGGGTCGGGCTATGGGTTAATCGAGTTGTATATCACGGTTGTAAATGTAAGGGGGCGCGAGTTTTATTGTGTTTTGGGTTGTTTACGTGAAGAATTATTCAAGGATGTGGGTCTTCGTAGACTTTTCAATTTGACGAGTTACAAGTTGTTGATTTTTTATCAATTTGGATCATGGGTTGTAATGAGTCCTCCATATATTATACATATCAATTGAGTTTTTTAAACTTATAAGTATGCACATAGCATCATATTGTTATCCTAGAGCGAAAGATGATGGCTTGGATCAGGTATTAAGCAGTGTCTCAATTCTCGTGCATTTTTGTTCAAGTGGACTCTTGACTCCAGATTCGAGACATTATCGTTCATAATTTATGATTATCAAATTCAAGACATTATCGTTCATAATTTATGATTATTAGTCATTTCACATGGTAGCTCCCTCATACCTTATGATGAATTAATGGTTATGACCACTAATAATTCACAAGGCCAAATTGAATGATGTTATTACATAAAGTTCATGTTGAGAGTTTATTTTTGTTATTACATATATGGTGCTTGTAGCATGAGTATTTTGTTTAATTTCTTGATGTGTACTTATTATTATTTTTAAGGGAAAATAACATTTTTGTCCCCTCTACTAGGCCAAATTAACAGATAGTCCTCTATATTATAAATTGCTCTTTTTACCTCCTCCAACTTCGATCACTTTGCCGTTTGGCTCCTTCCGTTCCAAATTTTGTCTTCCTAACGTTAAATTTGGACACATACACACCCAACATAGATAGATACAGGATGTAGGAGGGGAAGAGTTGGTCATGAAGGTAAATTGGTGAGGTATCATGAAGCATATGATGAAATACAAAGGGTTTTAAAATCACACATTTTATTCGTCGATTTTATCCTATTTAATTATATATATTTATATTCCCACTTAGAAAACGCTTACTAAGCTAATACATGACTATTGGAGCTAACATGGTGCACCAAATGCGCATCAATTAATGTTACGAAGATGAAATTTGGAACAAAATGACCCAAACAGCAAAGTGGTCGAAGTAGGAGAAAGTAAAAAAGAGCAGTTTATAGTATAAGGACTATATGTTAAGTTGACAAAGTTGAGGAGACCAAAATGATATTTTCCCTATTTTTTATATAATCAAAGTGAAAAAGTCAACATATGTACAAATATATGTCACAAAATTAAATAACACTTCTTTTTGTATTTTTTTCCTCAAGCTATCTTAATCAATTAATCCCCTTCTCTTCTCATGCATTCCTCTCTCTTGAACAATAAACCTCTTCTTCTTCTTCAAATTCCCACAATTGGAAAATTTGTAGGTAGGGGACACCATAATCACACCAACCTCATAGAGATCGCGGCGAATGCAGCAACTGCAAATCGGCACGAACCAACTTCTGCCAGACGTACATTGTCAACATGTTCACTTGCTGAAAATACCTACGAGTTTAGGCTGATCAATTACCTATACAAAAAATAATTTCAAATTATCAGTGAATCCAAAATTTTACATTTAATTATAAGCTAATAGGATTAATTTATGGAAAGAACAAAGAAGAGATTGATGAGTTGAGGTTGTTGCACTAACAACCTCCACATATTCAATCATTCATCCTTACTAAATACTAATCTAAACATAAGCATGGTTTTATTTAATTATCCAAAATTAATTCATGAGTATGCTTTAATTATTAAAAATAAATATACGTGTGAGATTAATTCGTACCTTTAATAGGTATGATTTAACTTCCACATGTTGACAATATACGTCTGCCAACAATTGATTCGTCTCGATTTGCAGTTGATGCATTTGCTACGATCTCCGTAAGTTTGGCGTGACCATGGTGTCCCCTACTTGCAAATCCCCCGTTCGCATAGATAGAACAAGAGACATGATTGACGAACAAACGAAGAAGAGTTGAAAACTGTTAAAACTTGACTGATGGCTCGATTCTTGACACGGTTTGTACGATTATCTAGATGAGACAACAATGAGATAGGTCGGAGGATGAGAGAACCATTATTGGAGGGGAGAAGTGAGGGGAATAAAGTTGAGCATCGTAGTATCATATAGGCGGCGCCGGCGCCGGCCAAGTGTTTGGTCGGAAAGACTTATAAGAGCCTTTAAGATATTTGGAAACAGAAGTGAGTATTGGAGTTTGGGTATAGTAAGATGAACAACCTTTTTATAAATTGGTCTTGTTGGATCATATGGCGACATTTTGTGGCCACTTATTGTTAGGCTATCATGGTGTCGACATTTTGAGTAGTCACACTCACATGACCTGACTCAATAAGTGGCCAATAAGTGGAAGTGGTCCAATAGCCAAGTAAAATTCGGTTTCTCGCAAGGGATAGAAAGTGAGAGTAGTAGTCAATTCTTAAGAGACTTATCAAGTCCAAAAATTTGACAAATCTAGTTCTGAATAATGACAAATTTAGTCTAGTTTTTTATAAATCTAGTCCAGAATTTTGACAAATCTAGTCCAGTTTTTTACAAATCTAGTCTAGTTTTTGACAAATCTAATCCAAAATTTTGACAAATCTAGTCCAAAATTTTGACAAATTTAGTCTAGTTTTTGACAAATCTAGTCCAGAATTTGACAAATCTAGTCCAAGATTTTGACAAATCTAGTCCAAGAGTTTGACAAATCTAGTCCAGTTTTTGACAAATCTAGTCTAAAATTTTGAGAAATCTAATCCAATTTTAACAAATCTAGTCCAATTTTTTTACAAATCTCGTCCTGTTTTTGACAAATTAGTATTTTTTTGACAAATCTAGTCCAGTTTTTGATAAATCTAGTCCAGTTTTGACAAATCTAGTCCACATTTTGACAAATCTAGTCCACATTTCGACAAATCTAGTCCAAAATTTTAACAAATCTAATCCAGATTTTGAGAAATTTAGTCCAAGAATTTGACAAATCTAGTCCAAGAATTTGACAAATCTAGTACAAGAATTTGACAATTGTTTTTCCATTTCGGTGATGGTTAGCCTATGAAAAATTGGGAAAAATTCAAAATGCTAATATCCTCCTGGATGGTAGGAAAATGCATGAAATATATGCCCAATCACATCTGACCTAAATATTTGGAGAAAATCTAGGCATTTAAGCCATAATGCCACACTTTTCAGTTTTTGGCCGTTTCAGTCATGGTTATCCTATGAAAAATTGGAAAAAAAACTCAAAATGGCTAATATCCTCCTGGATGATACGAACTTCCTGAAATATATGCCCAACCACGTCTAGCCTCTAAATTTGGAGAAAATATAGGTATTTAAGCCATAATGTCGCACTTTTCAGTTTTTGGCCATCTCGGAGATGGTTAGCGTATGAAAAATTGGAAAATACTCAAAATGGCTAATATTATTCTCAATGATAGTAAACTATCTGAAATATTTGCCCAACCACATTTATCCCTAAATTTGGAGAAAATCTAGGCATTTAGGTCATAATGCCGCACTTTTTAGTTTTTGGTCATTTCAGTGATGATTAGCCTATAAAATATTGGAAAAAACTTAAAATGGCTAATATCCCCTTGGATGGTCCGAAACTGCATGAAATTATATGCCCAATCACGGCTGGCCTTAAATTTTGGATAAAATCTAGGTATTTAAGCCATAATACCGCTCTTTTCAGTTTTTGGACATTTTAGTGATGGTTAGCCTATGAAAAATTGGAACATACTCAAAATGACTAATATTCTCCTGGATGGTATTAAACTGTCTGAAATATCTTCCCAACCACGTTTGGCCTCAAAATTTGGAGAAATTTAGGCATTTAAGCCATAATGCCCCACTTTTAAGTTTTTGGCCATTTTAGTGATGGTTAGCCTATAAAAAATTAGAAAAACCTCAAAATGGCTAATATTCTCATGGATGATAGTAAACTGTTTGAAATATCTTCCCAACCACATTTGGCCTCAAAATTTGGAGAAAATATATGCATTTAAGCCACAATGCTAACTTTTCAGTTTTTTGCCATTTTGGGACTTAATTACACCGAATACCACTAAACTTTCATTTTCATTCATACTCGCCACTCATCTAATTTTCTTACATTAAATACCATCAAACTATACGAGGAAGCATGTCTAGTCAGCGGAACAAAGTTGAGTCAGATGCCAACTCATATAAAAATAAAAATAAAAATAAACGCTGCGTTTTGTTTTATCAAAAACACTTAAATGTAACTTTATATAATTGAGGTTTTTTGGCAGGAATGGTGGCAGTGAAACGAGAGTGCAGTGAGCACTCAGCAACATAATGAAAAATGAACTGAGAATTGCAGCAATTATGCATCAGTAGGATGACACTTAACAAAACAAATAATTAATCAAACTCAAACTCATGACAAGACATAAATCTAACCAACATTCCAAACACAAAAGAAGAATAATTACAGCAACAAAAATCATGACAAAACAGCAACACAATCACAAAATAAACATTCTTCCACAGTCTAATCAATTCTTAACAACATTCCAACATAGTTTTAAAGCAATCAAAGGTCTACATAGTCATCGTTCAAACAACTCGTGGCAATCGATATGAACTAAATCACTGTTGATGCTGCAAGTTCTGTCCAGCTTCATTTCCACCATTTTCTTATGTTGGTGGACGTTCCTTGCATTTTCTCTTGTTATGACCTGGTTTTCGACACACACTACAATTGATGATTGTGCCTTTCTTACTTGCTCTCCCACTCGTTCAATTTCTTTCATTTACCTCCTCACGACCCTTCTTTCGTTTAGTACTGCGTCTTCCCCTTTTCTTGGTTGGATCAATCCTCAAACGAGGTGCTTTTACTTCTTCTATTCCTGATCGGTCCCATGACTCATGTCCAACCATTGGACTTACATGAAAGTCGTAGGACTTCATATAAGTCGCCACCTCGAAACACTTATCAACATATCTCTCCGGAAAATCACAAACCTGGTAAATGCAACTAGTGGCATGGATACACGGTATTCCACTAAGCTCCCATTGTCGACAAGTGCATGTACGTTTATTCAAATCAACCACCAATCGTTTACGATCAACCTCTACCTCAAATGTCATTGCTCCATTTGACATTGAATAACAACTGAAACTAGCTTTCTTGATCATTTCCAATTTGGCTTGAATTCTTGGGCAAAGTGAACCTTTCCAATTCTTCAAAGCAAACTCACCCTTCACCCTAAACCTCTCCATTAACGGCACCTTAAAGTATCGAACAAGCTTATAATTGGCTTGTGTCTCGCTCGTAAAATGCACTTGTTCCATGACTCACAGTGGTTGTTCAACAACAAATCTGATTTGCACAGGGTCTTAAAATAGCACCTAGACCACTGTGAGAATGGTTTTCCAACTAACCACTGATATGCAGGCTGATTACAGTCCCTAAGTTGATTCATATGCTTAGTAAATTCATCTTCATAAGATGACCTTGCTGCATTCTAAAATAATTCTTTAGTTTTTTGAGTACCTCCTAATGTCCTTTGTGGATTGGTCCATAGATGTCTGACACAACATCTATGCTCTGCAGTTGAAAAAATCGTATCCACAGCATTCATCAAACCCTGCAGAAAACAGCCAAGGATATTATTGAAGGAATGCAGCCACTACTTATTCATATAGAAAGGAAGTTCCTTGCAGAAAATAATCAGAGAAAAACTGTAACCCCCAAATATCATGTAAATCATAAGATTATAATGCATTGCCACAACAAAGCAAATCATAAGATTTATTAACATCATCTTGATTAATTAGTAATTCATTTTTCCCCTTACAACATTCTGGAAATCCTACTAACAGTAATCATTCAAGCAAATAAGCATTCATCGTGATTAAAAAGGATAGTTGTATTACCTTTTGTTTGTCGGACATAAAGGTCCACTCGTCGCATGCCACATGTATATTTAAATCACTTCTTAGAGTTTGAAGAAACCATGTCCAATTAGCTTCATCCTCGGACCTAACCACAGCATATGCAATTGGGAATATGCCATTATTAGCATCGATTCCAATAGTCGACAATAGTTGTCCCCCATATTCGGTCTTCAAAAAACATCCATCCAGACATATTACCTTTCTACACCCACTTATGAACCCTTTTTACATGCATCCAAACAACAATACATTCTACGAAAGAAACTATCATTGTCGGTATCAACAAAAATCGTCGAACCAACATTTGACTTGCGAACCTCAGCACAGTAATCACGTAATCTAGCATACTGCTCAATCTCCTTTCCTCTAACCATCTTGTTAGCAGTACGTCTGATTCGCCATGCCTTACTATTAGAAATGTTCATATGCAGATCCTCTTGAACTGTTTGAACGACTGACCTTGTGCTCCATTCAGGGTCTACTTGGAATCATTGCACATATTTGTTGGCAATATACTTGTAATCACCAAAACGGTTCTTGTATTTTAGAACACAACCTAAATGTTCCAACTCGGCTTTCTTAATTTGGACTCTCCCATCTTATCGCTTTGATGCCCAAATCCTCCATGGACAACCAGTTTGGCATACTACTTGAAGTCTTTTGGGTCACTGTGCTTGAACCGTAGAGGTCGGTGATTAATCAAGGAATAATTTTTTATAGCCTTCTTCAAAGTGGCAAAATCAGAAAAAGTTTGTTCTACACAAAATGAAGGATTATCCATCTCCTTCGCAGCTTGAAACTCTGGATATCTCTGCCTCTCTACTTGTCCATCTTCATCGCTTGAATATATAGATTTGTCCCAAAATACGCTATATTTGGCCCAAAAAATATGGTAGATTTGGCCCAAAGTGCGCTAGATTTGTCCCAAAATGCGCTAGATTTGGCCCAAAAAATGCGCTAGATTTGTCCAAAAAAGCGCTAGATTTGTTCCAAAAGCGCTAGATTTGTCCCAAAATGCGCTAGATTTGTCCAAAATGAGCTAGATTTGTCCCAAAGTACGCTAGATTTGTCCCAAAATGCGCTAGATTTGACCAAAAAATGTGATAGATTTGTCCCAAAGTGCGCTAGATTTGGCCCAAAACTGCGCAAGATTTGTCCAAAAATGCGCTAGATTTGTCCCAAAGTGCGCTAGATTTGTCCCAAAATGCGCTAGATTTGTCCCAAAAGTGTGCTAGATTTGGCCAAAAATGCGCTAGATTTGCCCCAAAATGCGCTAGATTTGGCCCAAAATGGCTAGATTTGTCCCAAAATGCGCTAGATTTGTCCCAAAAATGCGCTAGATTTGTCCAAAAGCGCTAGATTTATCCAAAATGAGCTAGATTTGTCCCAAATAGCGCTAGATTTGTCCCAAAATGCGCTAGATTTGGCCCAAAATGCGCTAGATTTGGCCCAAAAATGCGCTAGATTTGTCCCAAAAATGCGCTAGATTTGTCCAAATGCGCTAGATTTGTCCCAAAATGCGCTAGATTTGTCCCAAAGTGCTAGATTTGCCAAATGCGCTAGATTTGCCCAAAATGCGCTAGATTTGGCCCAAAAAATGCGCTAGATTTGTCCAAAAATGCGCTAGATTTGTCCCAAAATGCGCTAGATTTGGCCCAAAATGCGCTAGATTTGTCCCAAATGCGCTAGATTTGTCCCAATAATGCGCTAGATTTGGCCCAAAGTACGCTAGATTTGCCCAAAATGCGCTAGATTTGCCAAAAATGCGCTAGATTTGTCCCAAAATGCGCTAGAATTTTCCTAAAATGCGCTAGATTTGTCCCAAAATGCTGCTAGATTTGCCAAAAATGCGCTTAGATTTGGTCCCAAAGTGCGCTAGATTTGTCCCAAAATGCGCTAGATTTGGTCCCAAAAATGCGCTAGATTTGCATCCAAAATGCGCTAGATTTGTCCCAAAATGCGCTAGATTTGGCCAAAAATGCGTAGATTTGGCCCAAAGTGCGCTAGATTTGGCCCAAAATGCGCTAGATTTGTCCAAAAATGGCTAGATTTGGCCAAAATGCGCTAGATTTGTCCAAAATGCGCTAGATTTGCCCAAAATGCGCTAGATTTGTCCCAAATGCGCTAGATTTGGCCCAAATGGCTAGATTTGCCCAAAAATGCGCTAGATTTGGCCCAAAAATGCGCTAGATTTGTCCAAAAATGCGCTAGATTTGCCCAAAATGCGCTAGATTTGTCCCAAAATGCGCTAGATTTGTCCCAAAGTGACTAGATTTGGCCAAAAATGCGCTAGATTTGTCCCAAAATGCGCTAGATTTGGCCCAAAATGCGCTAGATTTGGCCCAAAATGGCTAGATTTGGCCCAAAAAATGCGCTAGATTTGGCCCAAAATGCGCTAGATTTGCCCAAAATGCGCTAGATTTGACCCAAAATGCGCTAGATTTGTCCCAAAGTGCGCTAGATTTGTCCCAAAGTGAGCTAGATTTGGCCCAAAAAATGCGCTAGATTTGTCCCAAAATGGCTAGATTTGGCCCAAAATGCGCTAGATTTGCCCAAAATGCGCTAGATTTGCCCAAAATGCGCTAGATTTGTCCAAAGTGGCTAGATTGCCCAAAATGCGCTAGATTTGTCCCAAAAATGCGCTAGATTTGACCCAAAAATGCGCTAATTTGGCCCAAAATGCGCTAGATTTGGCCCAAAATGCGCTAGATTTGGCCCAAAATGCGCTAGATTTGCCCAAAATGCGCTAGATTTGGCCCAAAAGCGCTAGATTTGACCAAAAATGCGCTAGATTTGGCCAAAAATGCGCTAGATTTGGCCAAAATGGCTAGATTTGGCCCAAAATGCGCTAGATTTGACCAAAAAATGCGCTACATTTGGCCCAAAGAGCGCTAGATTTGTCCCAAAATGCGCTAGATTTGGCCCAAAAATGCGCTAGATTTGGCCCAAAAGCGCTAGATTTGTCCCAAAATGCGCTAGATTTGGCCCAAAGTGCGCTAGATTTGTCCCAAAATGCGCTAGATTTGTCCAAAAAACGCGCTAGATTTGTCCAAAATGTGCTAGATTTGTCATAGAGTGCGTTAGATTTGTCCCAAAATGCGCTAGATTTGACCCAAAAACTGCGCTAGATTTGACCCAAAGTGCGCTAGATTTGTCCCCTAGATTTTGGGGAAAATCTAACCCAAAATTTGGGTAAAATTTAAGCCAAATTTTGGTACAATCTAACCCAAAAAATTTGGGATAATCTAACGCAAAAAATTTGGGATAAATCTAACCCAAAAATTGGGACAAATATAACCCAAATTTTGGACAAATCTAACCCAAAATTTTCGAACAATCTAACCAAAAAATAGTGACAAATCTAAACCAAAATTTCGTGACAAATCTAACCCAAATTTTGGGGAAATTAAACCCAAAATTTTGGGACAAATCTAACGAAAAAAATTGGGATAAATCTAACCAAAAAATTGTGACAAATCAAACCAAAAAATTGTGACAAATCTAACCCAAAACTTTTAGACAAATCTAACCCAAACTTCTGTGACAAATCTAACCTAAAATTTGTGACAAATCTAACCCAAAATTTTGAGAAAATCAAACCCAAAAATTCTGACAAATCAAACCCAAAAAATTCTGACAAATCTAATACAAAAAATTCAGACAAATCTAACCCAAAAATTTAAAATCTAACACAAAATCTGACAATCACACAAAAAATTCTGACAAATCTAACCCAAAAAATTGTGACAAATCTAACAAAAAAATTGTGATAAATCTAACCCAAAATTTTGTGACAAATCTAACCGAAAATTCTGTGACAAATCTAACCCAAAATTTTGAGACAAATCTAACCCAAAAAATTGTGACAAATCTAACCCAACAAAATTGTGACAAATCTAACCCAGAAAATTCTGACAAATCTAACCTAAAAAATTCTGACAAATCTAACCCAAAAAATTCTGACAAATCTAACCAAAAATTTTTTTTTGTGACAAATCTAACCAAAATTCTGGACAAATCTAACCAAAAATTTGTAACAAATCTAACCCAAAAAATTGTGACAAATCTAACCCAAAATTTTGTGACAAATCTAACCAAAAAATTCTGACAAATCTAACCCAAAAATTTGACAAATCTAACCCAAAAATTTGACAAATTAACCCAAAATTTGTGACAAATCTAACCAAAAATTCTGACAAATCTAACCAAAAATTCGACAAATCTAACCCAAAATTGCTGACAAATCTAATCCAAAAAATTCTAACAAATCTAACCCAAAATCAAAATCTAACAAATTCTAACCAAAATAACCAAATCTGACAAATCTAACCCAAAATTCGACAAATCTAACCCAAAAAATTCTGACAAATCTAACCCAAAAAATTCTGACAAATCTAGCCCAAAATTTGTGACAAATCTAACCCAAAATTTTATGACGAATCTAACCAAAATTTTGTTACAAATCTAACCCAAAAAATTGTGACAAATCTAACCAAAAAATTGTGACAAATCTAACCCAAAATTTTGTGACAAATCTAACCCAAAAAATTCTTACAAATCTAACCCAAAAAATTCTGACAAATCTAACCCAAAAAATTCTGACAAATCTAACCCAAAAAATTCTGACAAATCTTACCCAAAAAATTCTAACAAATTTAACCCAAAAAATTGTGATAAATCTGACCCAAAATTTTGTGATAAATCTAACCCAAAATTCTGTGACAAATCTAACCCAAAAAATTCTGACAAATCTAACCCAAAAAATTCTGATAAATCTAACCCAAAATTTTGTCATAAATCTAACCCAAAATTCTGTGACAAATCTAACCCTAAATTGGTGACAAATCTAACCTAAAAAATTGTGACAAATATAACCCAACAAAATTGTGACAAATCTAACCCAAAATTTTGTGACAAATCTAACCCAAAAAATTGTGACAAATCTAACCCAAAAAATTGTGACAAATCTAACCCAAAATTTTGTCACAAATCTAACCCAAAAAATTGTGAAAAATTTAACCCAAATTTTTGTGACAAATCTAACCCAAAATTTGTGATAAATCTAACCCAAAAAATTTTGATAAATCTAACCAAAAATTCTGTGACAAATCTAACCAAAAAATGCTGACAAATCTAACCCAAAAATTCTGACAAATGTAACCCAAAATTTGTGATAAATCTAACCCAAAATTTTGTCACAAATCTAACCCAAAATTCTGTGACAAATCTAACCCTAAATTGTGACAAATCTAACCAACAAAATTGTGACAAATCTAACCCAACAAAATTGTGACAAATCTTACTCAAAATTTTGTGACAAATCTAACCCAAAAAATTGTGACAAATCTAACCCAAAAAATTGTGACAAATCTAACCCAAAAAATTGTGACAAATCTAACCCAAAATTTTGTGACAAATCTAACCCAAAAAAATTCTGACGAATCTAACCCAAAAAATTCTGAAAATCTAACCCAAAAAATTCTGACAAATCTAACCCAAAAATTTTGACAAATCTAACCCAAAAAATTCTGACAAATCTAACCCAAAAAATTGTGATAAATCTAACCCAAAATTTTGTGACAAATCTAGCCCAAAATTCTGTGATAAATCTAACCCGGAATTTTGAGACAAATCTAACCCAAAAAATTGTGACAAATCTAACCCAAAATTTTGTGACAAATCTAACACCAAAATTTTGTGACAAATCTAACCCAAAAAATTGTGACAAATTTAACCCAAAATTTTGTGACAAATCTAACCCAATAATTGTGAAAAAATTAACCCAAAATTTTGTGACAAATCTTACCCAAAAAAATTCTGACAAATCTAACCCAAAAAATTCTGACAAATCTAACCCAAAAAATTCTGACAAATCTAACACAAAATTTTGTGACAAATCTAACGCAAAATTGTGACAAATCTAACCCAAAAAATTGTGACAAATCTAACCCAAAAAATTGAGACAAATCTAACTCAAAAAATTATGACAAATCTAACCCAAAATATGTGACAAATCTAACCCAAAATTTTGTGACAAATCTAACCCATTCTTTCATTCCCCGTTGATCCCCTGTGGTTGTAGTTCTAGATTAGCCTACCGGAAGTCGGTTTGTGGTAACCTGCCTATAGCCATTAAACAGGCGGTCTTACCTATTATGTCTAGACGTGTAAACCCCTCTAGCAACTAAAAGAAAATCGGCACAAAGAAAGAAAAAAAAAAGAGAAAGAAAAAAAGAATGAAAAAATCAGGAAATTAGAAAAAGTTCAAAGTTTCAAGTTCATAGTTCAGTTCAATAACGTTCTTCTTCCTACATATGGAAGAACGAAGCCAAAAGAAAAATCAGAAAAAAATGTGTGTAAAGAAAAAAATAAATAAAGTGCTAGGTTGCTTGAGGGTATCATAGGACGAGCGTACACTATTCCACCTGTGTCTGGTTAGACGGTAGGAAGCCATAAGCTACATTCGAGGGAAGTTAGTCGAAAGTTACATCGCACTAAAGTCATCATCATACATTCCCATCATCCATCTCATCTTAACCCTTGTAGTGTAGAATTCGATACAGTCCTAAGCAGGGAAGTCCTTCTTGACTAGTTCCTCGTGTTATCATAGTGGTGGAGATGTGGTCGAATTGCAAACCTATGACAGAATTCAGTAACAGAAAATGATTGAGAGCAGAAACACGTCCCTAAACACAGAGAGCGAGAGTCCCCCTTGTACTAAATATTATCTGTGTGAGGAGTCTGGTCAGTCAGGTCAAATTTATGCATGATTGGTTACTACTTCTTGTTGTGTGCAGTTTTTAGTGAGACCAGGTTGCTTGGCTGATCAATATGCATGTTAGGTTTCTTGTTCTAGAAGTAGCTGTCTAATAATTCATTATGCGAGCTTGAATTTCAATTTAATCGATCTTATCATTGGTGAACATGAGCGTTTTCTATTCAGTTGCTTGAGGACAAGCAAAAGCTTAAGTGTGGGGTATTTTGATGTCACTCGATTTGACGTGATTATCAGCCTCATTTAAGCGACATTTCTTGGCTTAAGACATGGTTTTTAGGGTAGAATAGCGAATATTCACTCAACTGCTCTATCTCGTGCCATTTGTGTTACTTTGGCCTGTTTCGGGTCTATTTGATGGTTTTCTAGTGTTTTCGTGACAGCACGGGTTTTTGCCGTCAAATAATGTAACGAATGACGTGTCTAAGGCATTGGAACCTCGAGGAACCGCACCAGAATCGATTCAAGGAGTCAATCAAGTCAACACAAATCCTGCCCTGTTTTACAAAGAAGTTTTCGGCGAAAAGGCTTAGAGTTTTCGCCGAAAACTCAAGAAGAATTCGTCTGGCCGGTTAATGAAGAAGTTTTTGGCGAAAAGTCAAAGTTCTCGCTGAAAACTATAATCTCGAAAATCAGAGGAGAATCAGCCGATGAAACCAGCTATTCTCTGAAGAAGTTTTCGGCGAAAACTTCTTAAGTTTTCGCCGAAAACTCCAGGCAAATCCGGCGAAATTAGGGTTAAGTATAAATACTTAACCGGAGGCCCAAATCAAATATACTTCATAATATACTTTTTTCATATCACAATTTCCAGACCTAGAAGTTCGAGAGAGAGTTTTGAGAGTTCGAAGAGCCAGGAAGAGATTGTGACGCCATCCTTTCCATCTCGAGAGCTCAGTGCTAGGATTGAAGATCCAGAAGATTGAAGCTTCACAGATTCGTCAAATTAGGTTTTACAGTTCTTCTCTGTTCTTCCTACCTGAGATGTATTCCTTGTTTGTCTTTAATTCTCTTGTATCTAATATGAGTAGCTAAACTCGTAGAGCTTAGATTAGATGAACCCTAAGTGACCCAGGGCTTTAAAGCGGTCACGGATCGGCGGTGATTAGATTCAAAGTTCAATCAGTTTCTCTTTGCATGGTTGTTTTGTTCTTGATTGTTTATGTTTCTTTTCTGGTTGATCGCCTAGTTTTTAACAAATCTAGTCCAAAATTTTGAAAAATTTAGTCTAGTTTTTGACAAATCTAGTCAAGAATTTGACAAATCTAGTCCATAATTTTGACAAATCTAGTCCAAAATTTTGACAAATCTAGTCCATAATTTTGACAAATTTAGTCTAGTTTTTGACAAATCTAGTCTAGTTTTTGACAAATCTATTCCAAAATTTTGACAAATCTAGTCCAAGCTTTTGACAAATCTAGTCCAAAACTTTGACAAATCTAGTCCAAAATTTTGATAAACCGAATCCAATTTTGATAAATCTAGTCCAGTCCTTGACAAATCTAGTCTAAAAATTTTGACGAATCTAGTCCAATATTTTGACAAATCTAGTCCAGATTTTGACAAATCTAGTCCAAAATTTGATAAATCTAGTCCAAGAATTTGACAATCTAGTCCAAAATTTTGATAAAAATATACTCAAATATAAACTGATGACATATATTCAAATATAAAATTCCATCTGACCTAATATTGGCCGGAAAACGTGTTAATGGTGCATTACTAATCATATTTTTTTTGCCTATTTTATGTGAAAATTAATCTAATTAGTGGAGCAATGAGAATGATACAGTTGCACCGAAAATGAAATAGTACCAGTACTGCTCGAAATACCAGTATAATAATTACTACAATGATGCTCTGATAAATACTATTATAAGTCACCAATGTAAATACTAGTACTGATTCAATACATACAATGGTTTGTTTATAACACTCAAAATTGATAAAGTCACAGATTAAACCATCAAAGCGATATGATTCAGAGTAAAGCTAAGAGATCCAACAATTATGACTTTGTCAACTAAAGACACTGATGCTCCTTCAGCTCCTGCAAACATACCAACCAATGATCAGAAACAAGATTGTTCCAATCAAAAGAATATGCGCACTAACAAACAGGCAGCTTGAACATAAACTCATACATGACAATTAATTCAACGCATACTAGTACTACGAATATACAAGTATTGTGAATATACTAGTATTGAATGTACCATAATTCTCGATAATTTCCATATTCAAACATAGAAGTACTGTACTTAAATTAAAGGATGAGGAAGATGAGGGAGAAGACATAGCAAGCTCTAGAATAGCCATAAGGTCCCCCACGACAAAAGCACTTGCAGAGGCAAATAAAGGAAAGGGCTAACTCAAATACAACAACAAACCTATCTATATATATCCCTGAAAGAAAAATCAGATTAAAGAAAAAGCATATGTTTGTAAAACTACCTTTCTATATTCACACAAACCAATTCACCGAACCAAACTCAATTAACCAATTTCATGGTTCAAATAGAACGACCAATGACATAGTAAAATAAACTAAATAATTCAAATGTGCATTACTTGGAAGGCAAACACTTCTTCAGTTGTATTCCATGAAATTCAAACAGAAACCTAATAAAACTATGTTTGAGAAATCAGGCCAACTTTTGTGTATATAGCATACTAGTATTACGAAAATACAAGTATTGAATTATACTAGTACTGTACCACAACATATCTATAACGTATTTGAATGATACTAGTACTGAACCACAACATATCTATAACATTTCCAACATCATAGAACCTGCTGAACTGACCTTAGCATGCTTACCTCAGGAGCATGATCTAACTAAAGAACACAAAACATCAATGAAACCAAACTTCAAGCAGAAACCTAATTGTTCTAGTACTACTTCTACTGCAATTATACAACTACTGCTACAACACTTAATCACTAATGAAACACTTCTCAATTCTTTATTCTTCATTGACATCCTTTGTTAAATTAAACTATTATTCAGCCTACCCCTTCTCAGTTATGTTTCAATTGCATTCGTTATGATCAAATTCATGTTAAATATTAACAATTCTTCGACAACTAACCTCGATTGCAAAATCAATAGCAGGAGCAAAGCAATTTAATCAGAATTCTCGAGTTTCGTCGTTGGCAGATGAGCTTGGCTGCAGCAGAGGTCGGATTGAAGAAATCAGATAAATCGGCATCAGAGAATGACATGCAATCCAAAAAACAAAAAACAAAAAACAAAAAAGAGCACTGGCGTGAGTGGCTTACCCAAAATTCACCTTTGATGACAGATGAGATTGGTTGTTTCCCCTCCCTGATCAACAATAGAGGATGCTTTCCCTCGGAGTTGGAGCTTTTCCCTAGATGTTGTTATGGCAGAGGAGGAACCAGAAGACTGGTGGCGCCTGCAGAGGTTGCTGCGGTGGCGTCGGATGAACCGGAAGACCGGCGGTGGTTGCGGAGGCGTCTGCGATGACAGAGGAGGGAACAAGAAGACCGGCGACGGCGGCGGAGGCTGCTGCGGATGTGGCGGAGGAACCAGAAGATCGGTGGCAGTTGCTGAGGAAGCAATGAACGGAGGAGAGCCCGACGGAGTGGACGTCGGCGCCGACAAATCGTGAATGAGAGAGATTGGAGCGGTTGAAAATACCTAGGTTTAGGGTTAAGTACGGCTGCTGTGAAATGATAACAAAAAAGGCCCAGTAAAAAAACCCTATAAATACTAGTAACTAGGACCGTTAGATGTAAATCTATTAGATCTAATGGCTGAAAATCAACTTTGTATGGGGGACAAAACCCTTCCTTTGTCACCCACCGAGCTCCGATGGTTAGCCTATGAAAAATTAGAAAATACTCAAAATGTCTAATATTTCTCCTTGATGGTATTAAGTTGTCTGAAATATCTTCCCAACCACGTGTGGCCTAGAAATTTGGATAAAATCTAGACATTTAAGCCTTAATGCCGCACTATTCAGTTTTTTGCCATTTTAGTGATGGTTAGCCTATGAAAAAATGGAAAAAAAAGCTCAAAATGGTTAATATCCCCCTGGATGGTACAAAAATGCCTGAAATATATGCCCAACCACGTCTCGCCTCTAAATTTGGAGAAAATCTACGCATTTAAGCCATAATGCAGCACTTTTCAGGTTTACGCCATTTCGGTGATGGTTAGCCTATGAAAAATTGGATAAAACTCAAAATGACTAATATCCTCCTGGATGGTAGGAAAATGCCTGAAATATATGTCCAATCATGTCTGATGTCAAAATTTGGATAAAATCTGGGCATTTAAGCCATAATATCGTAGTTTTCATTTTTTGGCCATTGCGGTGATGGTTAGCCTATGAAAATTTGGAAAATACTCAAAATGTCTAATTAACTCCTAGATGGTATTAAACTGTCTGAAATATCTTCCCAACCACGTTTGGCCTCAAAATTTGGAGAAAATCTAGGCATTTAAGCCATAATGCCGCACTTTTCAATTTTTGGCCATTTCGGTGATAGATTTGTCAAAACTTATGGGTTAGATTTTGATGGAGCACAGGGATCAGACGCACCACCAATACCTTGGACTAGACCGGATTTCTCATTGACTAGGAGCCAAGTAAAGAATTTCAAGACAAAGGTCAATGCCTATTTCAAGATAAAGGCCCATTAGCAGTTAAGTAAGGTAACTAACCTCATTGGTAGTTAAGTAAGCTTAGTACGTCAAACCACTTAGACACTAATCACATACAGATTTTTCTATTTCGTTTGTACGGAGGGGTGGTAATATGGTCGCTCATATGTTAGCTAGGCGGTCATATCTTTTCCCGTCGCCCTCGTTTGGGTTGATACCTCCGAGTTGGTTGGATAGCGTGTTGAGAGACATTTGTTTGATTGAGCATTAATAAGATGAGGCTATTTTCGAAAGAAAAAAAAACATTAGTATAGTTTAGTTAACCTTTCAAACACATTTCTTCACATTTTCCAACAATCCAATTAAAGAATCAATTTTTTTCATTTTTTGTATAATCATACACCTAATTACAAAGTTGTAGTAAGAAATAATCCCCCAAATTAATCCCTATTAGGGTTTAGGCCTAATTTCAATTCCTTCAATAATAAGCCCACCTTTCAAATGGTGCCCCTTAACTTCCTTCAACCACACCCTCACTTCCTCATCACATTCCCCACTAAAAAACTCACCAATCTCAATCTCCGACCACCCATCCTCCCTCTCCGCCGGCAACCTCCCTTCACCGCCGGCGACCCCTCTCTTCAGCATCTCCGTCCGGTGGCCGTACATCAGCCTCTCCATCATCTGTACTTGATTACTGTCCTGCCTCCGCCGGAGGTACGCCGTGTTCCTACAGACTTCCTTTTCCCCCACCTGAATCGAGACCTCCGACGGCATCAAATCGAGCCCGAAAGCTCGATCGGAGATCTTCATGATTAGGTAAGCTCCGTATCTGGTGTTGGGTGTTAGCATTTGGGTTCTGATTCTGCCTTCGATTTCTAGCCACGACATTGTTCTTAGCACCGCCACTTCAGAGAATCTGAAAATTTGAAAACAGAGAGATTGGGAAAACAAAAATTAGACCAAATTGTTCCTGCTGATTAAAAATTGACGAACTGGGTTTTGAAGAGGATCAAATTTCACGAACAGGGTACCTTGAATCGGCCATTGACGTCCAAGTCCAGTACATTGATTCGCTGCTCCAAGTTATGGAGAGATCTCTGGCGGAAAGTTCGTAACATTTCTTCCCGGATGATTTCTCCAGCTTAAACCTCTGCCAAAATTCACAAATGAACAAAATCGATTAATTTTCCTGAAATCAAACACCCAATTGAGCATTGAGTTTCGGAGATGTTGAAAAAGAAAAGAGTAAATTATCAACACACCTTAAGACCGCCGTCGACGAGAACAGAGTCGCAGAGCAGGCGGAAGAGCTCCTTCTTGGAGGAGAATTCCACCGGCGGAACAGAACCGGATACAATGCGGCGGTAATCGGACGGAAGAAATCTCTCCCACACGGCATCGGAGTCGGAGGCGGACTGGAAGACGGCGGAAACGGCCGACGACCGGCAGGCCTCTTGTGGAGAAGTGAAACAGAGTATTGCAGAGAGACAGTCTTCGTTGACAAACTCCATTGTTGAATCTAATCACTGAAAATCGGATTCAGAATTTCAGATTGAAGAGAGAGATTCAGATGTGAAGATTGAATTCAGAGAAAGATGGATGAATGATGAATGGAAAACTGGAGAATCTTTTGAATGTATTTATTTATAGTGAGAGCTTGAGAAAGGAAGGGAAGGGAAAACAGAGGGAAAGTTCCCATGGTCAAACTTGAACAAAAGGGAGACTTTTTTTTTAAGAGTGTGGATCATAGTGGGTGATTGATATTCTCGAGAAAACGGTTAGTCATTTATGTCGAGTACGAAGATCGAGGTGTTACAAATCATTGTCTTAAATGCGACGAACGTGATATGGAGACTGATTGAGCTACATCATAAAGACATGACTTTGATATTGGTTAGCTTCACGTATTTGTTGGATGTGTTGAGTTAGAGCATCGTCAATGGATAAGGCTTGTCCATGTATAGCATATCCTAACCTAGTCTAAAGACACGTTTCACACACGTGAAACCATATATTATGTTGTCTTATGATCTTAGCGGCATATAATGCATAACACAAGGACATAATATACTAATATGAGCTAATCCTCAACAAATTCTGACCTTATGAATGCTCTTATTTTAGCTTAGATGCATATGATGTATTATATCAGCACACGGTCGACATATAACCTCCCCTACTTGAAGAGTCGAGCACTGTGAACATAGGATCTAAATTCCCACAAGACGGTAACTAACACTTGACTGAATCTCGACAATGCTGATCCATCCATGAATTACTACATAAACTCACCTACTGTAGGGCATTTACATACAATATCCAATTGAACAATTATTTCAAAATTAGTATCTAGAGTATCTACATCAATCAATGCCAAAGTTCATTAATTATGATTTGTTCTATAGTTTATGAATTGAAATCAATAATTTCTTAGTTCATGATTACTTATAAGTGCATAATTTTAAAATCAGCCGACAAATGATTCTAACTACAATTAGATTTAATGTTGTTTTGTTTAGACGGCCACAAAGGCATCCATTTGGTCATTCTCACTTTGTGTCCATCTAAGCTATTTGAGACCCTTTGATAAAACAATAATAAAAATTAAAATATATATGGTTCATAGTCTTGGACCTTCTCGGAGCCATGAGCTACCATCTTGGATCAATTTCGAGAATCAGTAGTACATGGATGTCAAGAGGCATAGAGTGAATCGTCATCGTGTAGAGAGACCACCTGTCAATGTAGCATGATTGAAGTGTAGCTTGATTAGGGTGTACGATTGTCATGCGCAATCACGAATATGAATTGGTGGACAACATTCAAAGATAGAAGTTTGTTCTTATACAAGCGAGCATCAACCTATATCCGATCTAACTTGAAACTAAACACTCAAGGGGGTTGTAGGTAACTGATCAAGATTCTGCATGTCTAAATAATTCAAACGACTTTTTAAGACCGTTTATAAACAATCTGGTGAGCTACATACCTACATTACAACTCATCATTACGATTAGTTCACTACCGTGTCTACTTAACGCATTATCAATGAACAACGACGACTAACTCACCCATATAACATTTCATCAACTTGACCCGAGAAAACACATATAGATGGCCAAACCAAACACTCTCTAGTCTTTGTTGACCATATCAACACCTATATCAACAAATGTATTAGGTAATCCTCGACAACATATCCATAAACTGCCACGTGTAAGGTATCTATAGGACAGTTAATTTTAGATTTGTGTTTGTTATTGTTGGACGGCTTAGAAAGACATTCCATATTAAGATTAACCAATGAGAGCTTAAGCCCTTAATTAGTCATGGGATCATCGTTTAATACGAAAATTTCGATTTCAACCAACGTAGATAATCGATATGATAACTAATTAAATGGTGAATTACATTTTCACACCCAAAATTTAATTTAACAATCAAGAAATAATTTATTCGACACTTCTACATCGACCGTTAACAAAAGGACGAGGTACTTCTACACAAGTGTGGTGATCACAAATTTACCCCGTTGAGCTAACTTTCGTGATGACAAGAAGGTTCAATAGCACTTACACATATCGCCTCCATTCACATGGGAAAAAAATCGTAAAGAAGTTGCCTTTGGTGTTTACACCTCAAGTTCGAATCCTTTAGAGCCACTTCCTACCACGTGGGCTTCCATCTAGGGCCAACTAAGAGAAAGAGTATAACAAACAACTCTCACGGGATTCAAGATCATCGATAAAATGTTATCGTACGAAGGCATATCCTTAGAACATGACAACATATTACATACCCTGGACATGCACGTACACCCAATAAACATGGGGTTTTGTAATTTTGTATCCAAGATTACGTATATAATAATGTACTGTCATTGACACACAACATTGTCCAAAAATAACGCCTTGCCACCCAACCTAACCATGTAAATGTGAATTATGGAAAGGTTGGGTGGCGAGGCACTACTCAGCCAGTGTCTCGCCCACTCACGTGTCGTCATTTGCCTAATATTTTTTGGACTTTGTACTGCAATGTGTCATCGATGATACATTGTTACGCAATTTTAACTGCAAAACATCGTATACGAGATCTTTCTACATCAATTATTCTACCCAAATATGATCACAGAACCCATCCCATCGAGCTAGCTTTTGGGATTAGATAACACCTATAACCAAACCTAAACTAGTATTAGATTAGATACCCCATTATGATTGTTTGTTTGACAACTCACTTAACCACAATGATTAGGGATTGAGTTCATATATGTTTTGTTTAGGGAATAATAATGAGTAGCTAGATGCTGTACTGTCGGCCAGCACCGCCAAAAGAGGATACGTACAATTGGGGTAGTAGCTAGGAAACATGGGTCAAATACTCAAAACGTCCTGAAATTATAGGATGGGTTACAAACTCGTCCTAAAACTTTAATCCGTTACAAAGTGGTCCTATTACTATGAAATGTGTTACAGATTAGTCCTAATGACGTCATCAATGTACTTTTTCAGCCATTTCACCACATCACCGTTGACGTGTCATCGAAAACATAATTTAAAATTCAATAATCTAATTCAAATCTAAATTTAAACTCATCTAACTTATAAAATCTGATTTTAAAACTAAATCTAGTGAGTCATACTGATTTAATTTTAAATTTTAATCATTTTTAAGATAAATTTTAAATTATATTTTTGATGACTTACAATATTGACGTGGCAAAATGGCTCAAAAAAGTACACTGATGATGTCATTAGGACTACTCTGTAACTCATTTCAAAGTAATAGGACCACTCTGTAACGAATTAAAGTTTTAGCACAAATTTGTAACACGATCCATAATTTCGGAACGTTTTAAGTATTTGACCTAGGAAACATGCATAAAACAAAAGCCGTCGAATATTTGACTTTATGTCACCCGTATTATTTGAGTATTAATTAGTAGTAGTTGCATGCATACCCTAACAAATCTAATAATGCTATCATTTTCGTCAACTAGCTATAGTAAAGTTGACGAATATCCACGTATTTTTGTGATTATATTAACAAAACTATACATCTATAACTTGATAAAGATAGGAATACTAGAACCGAAATCAAAGATCGAATACAAGAATTACGTGGTTCACTAATGTAGTGTTAGCTAATTCACGAGAGAAGGATGGCGGTATAATAACCATCGATCGTTTAGCTACTGCGCGCAGTTCTTTATTACCTTATCACATGTCGTATGTATAGGACTAACTGGAACATTGATCACGGTATAAAACATGTTTTAGAATCTCACACATAAAGGTTCATTTATAGAACATGATATTTGATTAGTTTTCATGTCGAGAAAGAACGCATTTGTTGCCATATATATTGTTGAACATTTTACTGGCTAGTGGGTTACTAACTTTGGGCCAACTTGAAAGGTCAATGAAAGGCGATTGTCAGCTCAAGAACCGTTGCATCCCAATAATTCGAATAATTGGAAGAGGGGTTCTGAAAGGATCTCATAGTGTTTACTAATAGAAGACAATGAATGAAACATGCTCGCGTAAAACAGCCGTTCTTGAATGAAGACTGGATTTCGGTTTGATTAATGTAGCCATTTCACTCACTCACTCACTCACTAACTATGACTATTCCATTGTGCATTTCCCAAGCTACATATATAAGTCATCATAAACAGCTTTTAAGGACTATGAATTAAGGAGGAGGTGATCTTGAAAACGTGTGTTGAAATTGGTTGATCCAAGTTGGCCAATTTGCTCTCAAGCTTTTCAATTACTATTTTGCCCTTCACCAACTTGGGGGTAAGTAGTAAGTACAAGTACAAGTCTTTTGTGGAGGCTACTAGCTAGCAAAGCCTCTCCCTTTCAACTTTGAACCTTCTTCAGTCAAAACACAAACCCAAACGTTGACTTTCCCAAATTTGGGCCTAACTTGGGTTTCTCTTTCTTGCCCATTAAGAACCCACATTGGCCCATATATGACAAAGTTTACTTCAAGCCCAATATCTAAATAGCCCATCAACCTTGGATACGAGCCACGAATGTAGCAATCCTCGCTTACTGGGTTTTGATTTACGATACATGATTGAACTGATAGAAATAGGATATAAACAGTGACCAAGTCACGTTAAGGATAACTCTCGTGAAAGATTATGAACTGCATAATACGATTATCATATAGACCATGGTCTATATACGTATTGGTAGAAATAGCATAGTGAGTTGTGTCTGTTATGAGAGTTTAACTTGGAACATATTAACGAGATGTTAGCCTTCTAGATTACGGTTAATTTTGTGGCATTGACACTCGATAGTTCCTTAAACGAATCCTTGACCTTAAGCAAAGTGAACAACTACTTGTGAATCAATGGCTTAAGCATTGGTTGCTTTAGGTTTGGTTGAGCTTTCTTTCTTAAATTGAGAAGCAAGCAATTAGATTTTTTGTCTCTCAACCCATCTAAAAGTTACTTCAAACTCGTAAATTCTCTACCATAAGTTCAGTACGATCAATATATGATTATGGTTTGATCACAATTTATACAAAAATTTAGGTAACTAATCAAAATTTTGTCGATGTGATATTCGATATGGTTCTGAAAAAAACATATAAAAACCCTTCATAAACATCTTATGGACAAATATGCACTAACAACTATTACAAACATCAAGGTTTCATGGTGTAGTTGGTTATCACGTCAGTCTAACACACTGAAGGTCTCCAGTTCAAACCTGGATGAAGCCAAAATTTCCTTTTTTAAAATAAAAACATCTCGAGTAATCTAACACACCAAAAATCTCCAAATTCAAACATAAACGAAGTCAAATTTACCCTTTTTATAAAATCACATTGAACCACCCATATGAACCAGGACACCTTAATGTGCTAACTAGCTAGTACATGTATATGCAATTATAATTACATACACAACAAAACCCACATCAATGAACTAGACATGCACCTAACATACAACATTGTAACCCATAATGGAACAATACATAATCATAAACAAATGAACTAAGCTCCCTCTATTCATTTTCGCTTAGTTCGTCGTTCTGGTAATAGAGCCGCCCATTTTGTAGCACGCTTGGTTCACGATTTTCTCTCAGGAACTTGGCGGTAGTCTTGTCACACTGGGTAGAAATTTAGTCCTCGTTTTACCTCTTCTGCTATCTGGGTTATCTTCTGGTGGAGCTATCTATGACAAAAAAAAAAACGAGATGACCATAATGATTAGATTAAATGTACTTAGACTATATAAAATAATCTATTTAATTAAAAGCATGAAATAAACTATATAGTATATCCTATTTGTAAGATGAAACAAACGACACAACATGTTGCATTTTAGCATATTCTTAGGTACTCCCATGGCATCACAGAAGAAACCGTGTCAAAGGAAGGAATATTCTGTTTTTCATTCCTCATCGGAATATGCTATGCTATTCTAATATTCCTCCACTTTTGAATCTTTATTCACTAACCCCAAGTTGCAAATTTGTCATTCCAAGAAGTTTGGGGGTGGTTTTGCAAGTTTTTCCCCAACTATTGTGAGGGCCAACAAAATTGAAATTACATATTTTGGAGTAAATTTTTACCATTTAAACATAAATGAATCAAAATATACTTTTAAGAACAACAAAACTAGTTATAATTGGTATGTATTTGTATATAGGTTGATCAAATTTCAATGTAACACAAAAAAAATTGGAACTCAAATAGAAAGAATGATAAGTTGATGTACTTGGTTGAACGAGATTGTACAATCAGCTACGTGCTAATGAGACTCACAGTCGAGCTAGTGCAAACACACAAAAAAATCAGAACTCAAATAGAAAGAATGATAAGTTGATGTACTTGGTTGAACAAGATTGTGCGATCAGCTACGTGCTAGTGAGACTCACAGTCGAGCTAGTGCAAACACACAAAAAATCAGAACTCAAATAGAAAGAATGATAAGTTGACGTACTTGGCTGAACGAGATTGTGCGACCAGCTACGTGCTAATGAGACTCACAGTCGAGCTAGTGCAAACACTTGGATAAATACTTTTTGGTTACCTCGTGATTTCATGTTCAACTCTTTGTTGGATGTCAAATGAAAAATTTAGTAGACGAAAATAACACATATGAACTACCAGTTTGAATAATCAATATATCGTAGAGACAAAGTAAAATAATATTTGAAACAGGACCCTAACTCGTACTTGCTCCAAGATTAAACAGAAAAAAACTATCACTAACTCTCTTACTTTCTTTCCGTTCATGCTACTTATAGTTAGATAGTTCGTCTTCCCTAAATATATTTATAGAATAATTTCACATTTTCACCAATTGACGCCACTTTAACATTACTCCACGTTTCCCACTACATATATTTCATCATAACCGTTGATCTTGGGATCCAAACCCATAGATGGCCGAGATTTCATTCAACACGGATCAGCCTCAAACTAATTCAGCATCACCAAACGGCACACGTGGCAGCAACCCACGTCCTTCCCGTCTGCTGACGTAATCACGGCGATAACTTCCCTTCCAATTTCCCGGCACAAAAGACTCTGCCTTGCACACAATTCCTAAACCAGAAGAAAAAAGAACGGCTACAAATCAAAAGCTCCAATCTTTCTCCCTTCTGATGCCAACTGGGTTCCTCGTCATCACCTCCACATGTCAACTCCGGCGACGGAGCCACTCCTCGGCGACCGAGCAAAGTCCGACGACTGTACATTGCTTTACCAGTCCTGCTCCTTCCGCCACTTCCCTGAGCCAGGCTGGATCTTCGACGAACTCCCCAAAGCTTCGATTGCTTCCGTCTCGAGACCCGACACAGGGGACATAAGTCCGATGTTGCTGTCTTACACCATTGAGTTACAGTACAAACAGGTGATTACCATTGTACCGTTTGAAAAGCTTGCAACTTTGCTGTTTCTATAGTTCAATCCTGCTTCTGGGTTTATGGAGTAATTACCAATTAGTAGCTAATTGGTGAGTGATTGTTGATTACTTAAACAAAGGATTCGAATTTTGCAGTTCAAATGGGTACTGGTGAAGAAAGCTTCTCAGGTGTTATTACTTACACTTTGCTTTGAAGAAAAGGGCACTCATTCAAGAGCTTCACGAGAAGCAAGAACAGGTAGTGTTTCTATTCGAATCGATTTCGATTACGGTTTAGTTTCGACATTGGTAAGCGAAACTTTGTCTCACTTTGTACCAATTTGTGAATTTTAGGTCAAAGAATGGTTACATAGCTTAGGGATAGTGGATCATCAAGTAGCAGTAACAGAAGATACTGAGGAGCCTGATGATGGAGCTGTTCCTTTACACCATGAGGACATTGCTCGAACGAGGTTTGATCGAATTGTTCTTCGTTATTTCATTAAACGAGTTTCGTAGCTTATGTGCTTAACATTTGAACTCGGGTTTGTAGCAGAAATGTGCCCTCAGCTGCTGCGTTACCGATAATTCGTCCCACGTTAAGAGGGCAGATATCGATTTCGGAGAAGGCTAAGGTGGCAATGCAGAACTACTTGAATCATTTCCTTGGAAGTATGGACATTGTCAACTCTAGAGAGGTATGTAAAGGATTCAACTTTGACAGAAAAGAACAGCCTGGCATTGTGTTTGATGAACGTGAGAACCGCAGGTCTGCAAGTTTCTCGAGGTATCAAAGATGTCGTTTTCGAGGGAGTATGGTTCGAAGTTGAAAGAAGGGTATGTGATGGTGAAGCATGTATCAAATGCTTCAAGGGACAGCAATGCTGCTGGTAGAAATTGCTGTCCATGTCACTGGTTTTCTTGCTGTAACAACAATTGGCAGAAGGTAAATCGAATTGTTTCGTCATATCGGTGTTCTTAAGTCCTTAGATCGATCTAAAAACGTTGTTCTGTCTTATGCAGGTTTGGGCAGTTCTGAAGCCAGGGTTCTTAGCCTTCCTGAAAGACCCTTTTGACACCAAGCTTTTAGACATTGTTGTGTTTGACATTCTAAGTGAAGGTGAAGGAGGATCACTACAAACACTAGCGAGCCAGATTAAGCGGCGTAATCCTTTACGCTATGCATTTCAGGTGTGCTCCGGTAATCGAACCATAAGAGTAAGAACAACGAGTACTGATAAAGTGAAAGGATGGATCACTGCTATAAACGATGCCTCGTTAAGGCCTGTTGATGGTTGGTGTCATCCTCACCGATTCGGATCCTTTGCACCTCAAAGGGGTCTAACCGATGATGGAAGCCAAGCACAGTGGTTCATAGATGGTGAAGCATCTTTCGAAGCGATTGCTTCAGCGATCGAGGATGCGAAATCTGAGATTTTCATTACTGGCTGGTGGCTTTGTCCTGAACTGTATCTAAGGCGGCCTTTCGAGAATCATTCGAATTCTAGGCTTGATTCCTTACTAGAAGCCAAGGCTAAACAAGGTGTACAGATATACATTCTTCTCTACAAGGAGGTGTCCATTGCTCTGAAAATCAACAGCTCTTACAGCAAACGACAGCTTCTTGACATACACGAGAATGTTAAAGTGCTTCGGTATCCTGACCATCTCGCAACCGGTGTCTATTTATGGTATGTCAAGAATCATTGCATCTCAATAACTCGAGTTGTTGGGAGAGGGTTTTCTAGTTTCTTCTGAAATGCCTTGTTCATATGCTTGCAGGTCACACCACGAGAAGCTCGTAATCGTGGACTACCAAGTTTGCTTCATTGGAGGGTTAGATCTATGCTTTGGCCGTTATGACACCATTGAGCATAGAATCGGCGATCATCCTGCTCATCTATGGCCCGGAAAAGACTACTACAATCCGAGGTCAGTTGACAAACTCATCACCAGAGAAAGTTTTGATCTTTGATTAGGATACATAGCGACTCATCGTTGTATGATGTTTATAGAGAAATTGAACCAGATTGTTGGGAGGACATGATGAAAGATGTTCTGGATCGGAGTAAATATCCTCGAATGCCATGGCACGATGTCCAATGTGCTATCTGGGGGCCTCCTTGCCGCGACATTGCCAGACACTTCGTTCAACGATGGAACCATGCCAAGGTTAGTTCATCTTTCTTGCCACGGTAGCAACAAGCAGTTCTGCTTTGGTTTTGGTTCTGAAGTATAAACCACTTTTCTTGCCAGAGAAGCAAAGCTCCACATGAGCAAGCAATCCCACTTCTGATGCCTCATCACCACATGGTTCTCCCTCATTACTTGGGAAGAAGCAACGATATCGAAATCGACATTAATCACTTCGAAGATGAGAAGCAGAAATGCTTGGACAGACAGGACTCATTCTCGTCATTGTCAGTATCCCCGTTCGACGACGTGCCCTTGCTTTTACCTCAGGAAGCTGCTGATGAACTGGAGAAGTTGACTGCCAGACTTGCTGATCAAGAAACTGAAGCAAATGAGCCACTACCCTTTTCGTTCCAGAAGCCGAAGCTCGAATCTACAGCTTCCTCCAATGAGCTTGACTTCATGGACATACACAGTAACAAGCAGTTATCAGACGAATCGTCAGAAGCATCAGGGGAAGATGGTTACGAGCAAACCGGTCCTCGAGTTCAATGCCATTGCCAGGTCATTCGAAGTGTCGGTCAATGGTCAGCTGGAGCTAGCCATACTGAAGAAAGCATACACAATGCATACTGTTCCCTCATTGAAAAAGCTGAACACTTTATATACATAGAGGTAAACTTCTCACACAAATGAGGCTTAAAGTTTTAGAACTAATTGAATTCTCATACGGTTTCTTGCTTTCTGAGTTTTTCCAGAATCAATTCTTCATATCAGGACTCAACGAAGACGAAGTCATCCAGAACCGTGTACTGGAGGCATTGTACAGACGAATCCTACGAGCACATAAAGAAGAGAAGTGCTTTCGGGTAATCGTTGTCATACCGCTCCTACCAGGTTTCCAGGTAAATCATATCTCAAGTCTCCCGGTTCTTTGTTACTTGAACCAGACAGAACACAAGCCCTGACTTCATGTTTTTTCCCCTTCCGGGATGTCTCGTTTTGTAGGGAGGAATCGATGATGGTGGTGCAGCAACCGTTCGAGCCATAATGCATTGGCAATATCGAACCATTTCTCGAGACAAAACATCTATACTGTACCACCTCAATTCTTTACTTGGCCAGAAAGCAACAGACTACATTTCCTTCTATGGCCTAAGAACACATGGTAGACTCTCAGATGGAGAAGGTCCCATTGCCACAAGTCAGGTGTATGTTCATAGCAAGGTTATGATAATCGACGATCGTTCTTCCTTCATCGGATCATCCAATATCAACGACAGATCTTTGCTCGGATCTCGAGACTCTGAGGTATTGTTGTATTAAGATTCTCTCAGTGGAAGTTCAGGGTTTAGGGTTTATTGTTGAACAATTTCAAACTCCATTCAGATCGGGGTGTTGATCGAGGACAAGGAGTTCGTCGAGTCATCCATGGCCGGAGAGCCTTGGAAGGCTGGAAAGCTATCATACAGCTTGAGATGCTCACTTTGGTCTGAGCATCTTGGCCTTAACTCAAATGAGGTTAGTAGTAACTTAGTAACTGTGAATCTAATGAGCAAATGAAGCTCGAATTCCACCTTACACTAAACATCGAAATCTCGATTTTCAGGTGGACAAGATTCGAGATCCGGTGGCAGACGCAACGTACAAGGACTTGTGGCTAGCAACCGCCGAGGAGAATGCTAAGATATACCAAGAAGTATTTTCCTGTCTTCCCAATGATGTGATCCATTCGAGGTAGGGCATCGAACGGTCCAGAATGGTTTAGCTTAGTTACTTAAATTAACAACTTATGCATAGGATCTTTTGCCTTAGGTATGCTCTGAGGCGGAACATGAACTACTGGAGAGAGAAGCTCGGCCACACCACGATCGATCTAGGCATAGCACCGAACAAGATCGAGACAATGGAGAGACTGGAATCGTTAAGGGGACATCTTGTTTCTTTCCCCTTGGAGTTCATGAAGCAAGAGGACTTGAGACCGGTTTTCAACGAGAGCGAGTTCTACGCTTCGCCTCATGTGTTTCATTAAGCCGAAACTCAAGATAGGATGGACAGCCATGGAAGATAGGTAGAAAGTAGAGCTACAAATGTACAGAGAGCTCTGAAAGGAACAGCTAACAGTTTTTAGAATAGACCTACTACTAACAGTAGAAACATTGCTTGCTTAGCAAGTTATAGTTTTGCCACATTGGCTTAATCATTGTACACTTTGAGATCTCATTTTGAATAAAGGGAAATGTGCAAGTTATGTATTTACTTGACTGTCAAGTAATTTACTTAGAAAGTCTACTCCTTTTTATCGATTATGGCTTACAATTTTCGAGTGTCTTGTGTCCATGGCAGGTTATCTCGTTCATTGCTTTGGTTAGTAGTTCGATGTTATCACAACGAGACTCAACCTAATTGATAAGCAAACCAATTTTTAGGGTTATAATTATACTCAAACCATCTTTGTGGTTACAACATGGTGACACAAAGGAGGAAGAGGACTATGCAAGAACAAGCAAACAGCTGAGATATCATCCATGGCGATCCCTTTCCTCTTTCGTCTCCAAGCTTTCGCGGCAGCCTTCACCAGACACTTGGCGGCTTTCGATTGGTCAGGAGCAGACGCCACGATCTCCACTGCTTCTTGGTTAGATACCACATCCCACACTCCATCAGTGGCCAAGATCACAAACTTGTCTTTACTAGAGATGTTCCTCTGAGTAACTTCTGGCTCGGAAATTAGCCCGAAATCCTTGACGCAATGGTCCCCGAACGCTCTCGACATCGCTAGCCCTGGGGATTCCACGTCCGGTAGCCATACCCTATGAACACCAGGCTCGTCCTCTAGGCAGAACACTCTTCCATTGCATCCTTCTATCCTCTCTGCCTCCTCTGTACACCACAAAAAAGATTCATTCTTTTTTAGTTTTTTCACTCTTATGATTAGATAGCCTTACCATGGCATCAAACCGGTCACGAAACACGAAAAACGAGGCCGAGAATGCGGTACTTACGAGGTAGACTCGGCTTGAAATCGACAGTGAGCTGAACCGAGACCAAGCTTCCATCATCATCATCAGAACTTGTGGCTAACACAGCTCTTGAATCACCAACATTTGCTACATAGAGAAGCTCACCCTGTTTCCAAAACCAAACACACACATTTCATCAGAACTGGTCAGGTCTCAAAAACTCGAGAACCGTCTCGAAGAAAAGGTATGATGATGAACTTGCCTGTCTGACAATGGTCAATGCAGTGGTGCCACTGTGGAAAGAATCGATCTTTCGATGCTGCTCGAGCTCCTGATCGACAGATGCACATGCCTTTACATAGGAATCCTTCCAGATGTTGAATCTCTGAAGCTTCTTATCCGATCCCATGCCGATTTCGTCAGCAAGAAACTCTTGCCAGTTACATAGCAGGAATGATGGTAGTGACTCCCTAACTTTCTTGGCTACAAAGTGTCCCCATGGACCGTGCCCGTCAAATATCCCACAGAACATCATGTCTTCTTGGCACCCGAATTCCTGCAACATCGAAGAACCAGTTCATCTCAATAACTATATAAGAACCAATTCACTACCATAACTCGAGAATCAAGAACCACTGCATCTCAATAACACAATTTTCGTGCAACACTACACATACATAAGAACAAACTAATCCAAGCAACACGAGAATTTCGACGAGAGACTAACCTCCCAAACCATGAAGCAATCCTGATTACAACCCTTCTCACCCCTCTTAGAGAAAAGAGAAGCAAAGTTCTTGGAACCAGCCACATGAACACAGCCAGAGGATCTCAGTATAAGCTCATTCTTCTTAGCTTCTTTCTCCATAGCTTTAGCAGTCTCTCTACCATCATCACCATCTCCATTACAGGCCTTCCCTTTCCTCAATGAGAGTGATCTTGCCAGCTTGAACATTGCAGAAAGATGCCCCATTTTGTCCCTCTCTATCTCAATCTACCTTTTCAGGTGCTCCTGCTGATATATAACTATATAAGCACAGGAAAACAGCTCTTGGTTCATAAAACCACAGATCAAAAACTCAAAACCACCAGCCATGAAAAGTACATAGGACTGGAAAAAGGAGAAAACGACATTGATCTGATGACTGCATGAGTCAGAAAGGTGAAGAATCTGTGAATTCTTATATGGATTTTTCTGCAACATCTTGTGTATGTCACTACATAAACGCACTAAGGGCTACTAGTACTAGTACTAGTACTAACTACTACTACTAATACTACAACTTGCACATTGAATATTGAAGGGAATGTTTGTATAAAGCAAACCAAATGAGGTAAATGACAAGAGTGGGGGGAAAGTATTAAACTAAATCAGGACTATGAAATCTCAACCCTAAATTAGAAACTTGATTAGAAATTGGGTATCCTAACCATTATCCTACTGCCCACTTGCAAGACTTAGGAAAAGAGAAGGCATGGCTAACTCTATAAACTTTAATCACAAATCAAGCAAGTGGGGTCCCCCATTTTTCCTCTTCATTAATCTATGAACAACTTGATCTCATAGCTGATAGCCCCCACTATGAAGAATGGTTTTCAATTTTGGCTGCTACCCTTTTCTTAGCATGCAAAACCCCAGTATAGGGCTCTTCTTGTTTGAAGCTTTCTGTTCCTCATTTGAAGCTTTCCCAAACAGGAACCCAGAAGAGGGAAGAACACAGAAAATTTGCAGAAAACCCAGATGAACAATCAAACAAAAGGAAGCCCAAATGCAATCTACTACTACTACTACTACCTTGGATTCCAAACACCAGGAAGAACAAAAACAGAGGAGCTCTGTTACAGGATTTAGCAGATGAGAAAAACTGGATCAAAAGCTTACTGATATACAGAAACAGAGATGATGATGATTGAGCTAAGCTGGAATGGATAAAGCAGCTCTACCCATGCTTTCTTTGTGTCTCTCTGTTTCCAAAAATCAAGGCTACAAAACGCCAAAGATCCAAACTTTTTTCTCCCTTGCCCACTCTTAAGCAGCCCAGCTGTTCAAACGACAAAGATTGGAACTTTTTTTTCCACTGTGGTGTGAGATTGTTACTCTTCAACCGAAAACCCAGCTGTTCATTTTCATTTTCCTTTGTATTTTGTTGGATTTTCTTTGAAAAGGTTCAAAGGAAAGGAAAAAAGAGGAAACCTTTTTCCTTGTGCCGTTATAACTTATAATTGATGTTGTTGTGGATTTATATACTTACTCTATTAATTTTGATCAAATTGTTGTGTTTTTTAGTGACCCGAACCGATTATTTCGGATACTACATCTGAGTCGTTTTGCTTCGTGGGTTCTGTTTTCTTTCTTATGTTTTTACCTCTCGATGTTGTATTTATTAAGGTACATGTATCTCATTCGACACGATAGATATAGTGTATAAGAGTATTGTTCAAGTTGGTTAATCTCTGAGTTTTTAAACGTTAAGTTATCGTATTTGAATTTATGTATAAGAAGGATCTTTAGCGGGGGTGGGAGGTCGATATCGAGCGGGTCATATACGAGATTTTAGGTTTGTTTGACGAAAAAATGGTTGCTCGTGTCTTGACTAGGAAATTATGTTATATCGTGAGTGAGTATGAAATTGTGATTTTTTTTTTTTACTATTTGAGAAGGTCAACTACAAATTTTTTAACCTATGGATTGAATTTATTATCAAATTATAAAATCCAAAACATCATAGGTTGGCTTGTTGATCAATGAACAACACAAATTATTTGATTCTACCAATTATCCATTTCACAATTATTCAATCTAATGACTAATATAAATACATTAGGTATATATTTTGATTTTGAATATTTTACATATAATTTTATCACTGCATGATCGATTTTTTTTTGTCTTTTGGCCTGAATTAACCCACCTCAGTTATGTCATTGTGTACACCAAGAGTCCATCTAAACACGAATTTTCTTGTATCAATCCGATACAAATTGACCAATTATTATTCTAATAATTTAACTAAGATTAAATGATAAGATTTGAAAATGGAATCTTTTTTCATGTTACTTGAAAATAAAGAAAGAAATAAAATTAGTTCATGATTACCAAAGTATTAATAAAACATATCATCTAAGAATACAAGAAATTAAAATAAAATATCTTCTTTGGGAAGAACAAAAGGAAATTGTGTGGTTGTATTATAAGCATAGTCAATATTCATTATTATTATCCCAACTAAGCATGTATTAGTGGTTATTAATTAATTAGATGGTTCTATATTGACCATAGAAAATTGTGAGTTTTATTTTTTTTATTAACTTTATGATCATGTATTTGATCATTCAACTTGGTTAGGATGATCGAGACAGATTTACATATAGCTCGAGAGAAAAGATGTAAAAGCATACATGTACGTGGAAATTAGATTCTTATATATATATTATATATATATAGTGTTCTAATTCAACTGCTTTGTTGTGATACACCAACAGTACTACGCATGATTTATGCACTAGTTTTATAAGTTAATATAAAGAGAGAAGGGATATCGAAAATAGTCATATCTGTAGAGAAATCAATCATGATATAAATTCATTGACTATCACGAAAACAGGATGCTTAGATCGATAATTAAATTTCAGCGCGAAATGGGAACATATATGTGAAGATATTTTGATTGTTTAATTAGTAAATGTTTGCAACCTAATTAAATATATAGTTTTCTTGTTGGACTAATATTGAATTGAAAAAAAATAATTACAAAAAATTATTGACCAAACACGTGGCGATATAATAACCACAAAATCCTTAGTTTGGACCATTAGTGGATTTAATTATATAAAAAAGAATTTACATGTGAAGTTGCTAATTAACTTACCTCATTAGTGTATTAAAATTTGTCCAATGGGGTTCTCCAAACGGCGTCGTTCACAAGTTGATTAGTAACAAATTAAAGATTGGCATAATATTATTATAATAAAATTAAGAAATTCCAAAGTCGGTTGTTATATAATTTATTTTGACGCGGCATGAGCAGACTAATAAGTGGTTCAGTTGAAGAACTAGAGAATAAAGAGTGACTATGACTACTCGCCACACTCATTGTCTGCCTGAGAAGTGTATTTTTAGGTCGTGTACCTCGCAGAGGAGTACAGGAACAAGCTGGTACATAAGACAATGATGGGTGATCAAGGGTCAGAACACAAACGTGTAAGAATGATAGCTAGCTAGGAAAACACATGAGTATCCAGGGACGTGTTACATATGTATGTCGATCGACGGATATATATATAGTTGACTCAGTATTCGATGTCATGAATGATAAATGCACATTTTCTTTTATAGGTGTCTCGCGACTCGTGTCTAGAGCTATGTGTCCTCTAATCTAGTTTGTTGAGATCCATAGTGAATTATATATATATATATTTATTCTGGTAGTGATAATCATTTCGATCTGAGTCACTTGTGATAATCATAGATGAGCCAAGTTGTGATTCGAGCAATGTAGTCTTCACGATATGGCCAGACCACTGGTTCATCGTAGTAAAACATGACTCATCACTACTTGTATATTTTGATTAATCGAAGTAGTCACATATCATTTTCAAAATCGTAATTATGATGTGTTTAACTCTCTAGCCGATCTACCTCTCAGCATACCATTAATTTTATAGTAATTTATTGTAAGAAATTTAATTTATTATAATTACATAATAATGTTTCCATACCCATGAACATGATGATATCCAATCCCATGCACACGTAGACACCATTTCTTCATAAAATTATAACATTACAATTTCCCATGCAAACCCTATCTACGTACGTAGGTGTGAGTCTATATTCAGATTACCAAGAAATCAAAATACTAAATTACCCCTAGGGTTTTAACCTTTCCAAATTGGGTAAAAAAAAGAAAGGTTAAAAAGGTTTAGATAGAAAGGTAGACAAGAGTTAGGTAAATGTGAAATAGAAAAAAAGTGATTAATTAAAGAAAGTGAGTTAATTAGGTAAATAATTAGTAACACAATTTCATTGATATTATTAGCATATGTTTGGTCGGCTAGGTAGACATTAACCTAACAAAGCTACTACATATCTCTATCGACACCTTTTTACGAGTTCGATTCATAAATCTAGATCGAGGAAGACCACACTGAACCCCATCGGTAGCAAGAAACTATCGAGAAAGTGAATGAAACATCATTGTGCATGATCTCTCACTGGAGTTTACATCGAACGATAACACCTGGAAAGCAATAATCGACTATAAAACTTCCTCCATGTGATGAAAAAAGCATCGTGACAGATCTAAAATAGGCTTCTTCTAATCAACATCTAACTCATTTATGACGACCGGAGATATTTAAATTTGTACAAACAAACCCATTTTGAATCTTTCTTTGTTCATACATATGACACATTCAATTGTTGATTTGACACCAATATTTTAGTAGGTCCAAATTAAATGTATGTGTGGTTGAATTAAATTCATGCATGGTCGGTAGAATATATATGGGAAAATAGCACTTTGGCCCCCTATACTTTGCCAACTTAACAAATAGCTCCATACAACTATAAATGGCTCTTTTTACCCCTCTTACTTTGACTACTAATTTGCCGTTTGGGTCCTTCCATTCCAACTTTCGTATTTGTGACGTTAATTGATGCGCATTCTTAGCTCCAATAGCCATGTATTAGCTTACTAATCAATTTTTTAATTGGGAATATAAGTATATATAATTAGATAGAATGAAATCGACGAATAAAATGTGTTGGATTAAAAACTTTCGTATTTCACCTTACTCTTCGTGATAACTCCCTAATCAACTCTTCATCTCCTACCTCTGATATCTCTCTTTTCCGGTGTGTGGATGTGTCCAGATTTAATGTTAAGAAGACGAAAGTTGAAAGGGAAGGACCCAAATGACAAATCAGTAGTCAAAGTAGGAGGAGTAAAAAGAGCGATTTATAGTATGGGGGGGGCTATTTGTTAAGTTGGCAAAGTAGAGGGGCCAAAATGCTATTTTCCCAATATATAATAAGTTATTAGTTCTTACTTCTTATGATCATATTATGATAAACTAATTAATAAGCATTGGATCTTTCTTTGGTTGTTGGTAGTTAACCTTACTCACTTAACATCATATCATTTGTCCCTTAAGCTAATTAGGAGTCATAATTAAGTAAATTAATTAAGGATATATTAAGAAAGACACAAAAATTATTAATAATATCGTTATCACGGTTATGTCTAGGTGTGTTGTTAAGTCAGAATATCAACTATTGAACACTAGCGAAACGAGAAAGGTATAAATGCACTTGAACTTAGTCGAAACTCGTACCAAGGCTTTAATAATAGTGGGGGCACATTGTGGTTTCATCTCTCTATCAATCAAAGATCAAATTTGGACTAACTTTTGAAACCAAACAACTCATGAGACTGTAGACTTCCCCTTTATTCAATAGTCCCCATCAATAAAAGCTCTTTGCTTTCACAATGCCGTGTGTGTACCATACCATGTGACCACCAAATATCAATTATTCCCAAATGAGCAATCAATAGAATTCGGGTTGGATGGGTCCGGTTAAATCGAGTTATGAGTTGATTGGATTGAATATCGGTCAGATCCATGTTGTCATTGAGCCACGCACTTGCCTCTTTGTGATGAGAGGAGTACGGTACTTTGTTTTGTTCCCCTCTGTTAGTTGTGGAAATTGATGGAGTTGTCTCGACTCGTATGAAGTTACATTCATCTGGCTGCTTTACAACAATGAAAATATCTCGAATAAGTGTCGAATCTCGACTGTCAAGTAACGTTCTTGAAAGTGATGTATACTCAGAAGTTGATTAGTGTACAAACTGGCTCAATAACTCAAATCATTCTCGACCTATGTATATGAAGATTTTCTCCAAAAACACTCATTTAAGTGATCATGATGGATGGTAGGGCAGGAAGCTTTTTTTGCAGAGCTCCGTATGTTGCTGAAGCCTATGCTATGCTAGTGGTTGTCCTTGTGGCAAGAGAGATGAGGTTACCGGTCCAGATCAAATCGGACTGCATTGAAGTTGTACGTGCAATCAAGGCACCCCCGGAGGAATGGCCGTGGGAGATAGCAGCACTCATTGCAGACATCGCACCGATTGTCCAAGGAAACCCACAAATATCTGTCAGCCACTGCCGAAGGATTGAAGTCCAAAAGGCCCACAACATTGCCAACCAAGCTAGATTAGGCACTCTACTGCCTGATTGGATTGCAAATATGTAACTGTTTTCCCTCTTTTGATTGCTAGGCTGTAAACTTTGAAACTCGGCCTTTATTTGCATCCTTCTACCGGTTGGGTGGAGTTTGCTTATTTATGAAATCCAGCAATTCTTAACCAAAAAAAAATGATGGGTTAACCGAGTCACATGTTGAACCGGTTTACGAACCCATTCATGAGGTCGGCAGATAGAGACAACTCTACAACACCCATGTACAATCTCGTACCTACAATCATATACATCCACTTCTTACAACAAACGTACTGTAAAAAAATGAATAAAACCCTAACCCTAACCCTAAACAAGTTAAAAAGGTCAAAGGTAAAAAGGTAAAAAAAAAACAACCCATGTTGGAAGTCGGTGGAAGCTAGCTACGATAAAGATCTGCATGGGGTGGGACCCATTAAGATCCACGTCGGAGCCCCCACTTGAGATCTTCACCCAATGGGAAGTCAACACGTAGGTGTGGGCGGTGGTGCCGGGGACAACGACGTCGGCGAGAAGACGTCAAAGTTACTGTGGTGGTGGTGGTGGGATAGGGTCCTGTTGGTGTTTTGTTTGGGGTTAGGTCAAGTGTCGATAAAAGGTAAAAAGTCAACAAAAGTGAAAAGTCATCTTGCTTTGCTAAGCCCCCCACAAATAATTTGTAATTATGATGGTAATGATCGAAGAATCTAGTGACCAAAAGTGTAAGCAAGGTTTTAATTAATTAATTATATTAGTGGAGTATTAGATTTAGATAATCTTAAATCTGAGTTTAAACATGCATGAGTGATCATAGTGTTTGTATTAAGCTATTAGTCGAGTTGTGTGCCATGAATCAATCATTCTATAAGCTAGCTTGAAGTGTAAAACTTTTAGTTTTACACTTCTATCAAACGTCGAGTATGCGGTGGCATCACTGCATATACTTGTTATGAAAGTGTGTGAGTCGTTTCGTTCATGCTAGCCAATCTTGGGCTCACAACAATGTGATCGAAGCGGTTCGATCCTTCAGAATTCGTGGTAGCTGGTGATCCTGCTAAGCTACCCCAAGATGGCGTGTCAAATTTGCCTCTTTGTGTGACCTCCAGGAGGGAAATGACCTTGCTTTGCACCTGATTCCACATGACATGGGTTGATCCATCTTGAACTGCCGAAAAACCTGATCCATGAATTAGTGATATATATATTTACAGTTTCAATTTTCACGAGATTCAATTTTATACATAAATAGTCTCTTTAAATCCTTATTTTCTCAATAAAATCAACTCAACCGATTAAAAATCGGTATATATGTTTTTTTAATATATAATTAAATCAATATATCTTTTTAATTGTCTTCAATTTTGATTTGGTGGGTCATCGTGATATAACATGCCTACTAATTAATAATATTAATAGCGTGTAATCAAACTAATCATTCATATAAGAAAAATAATAACACTTAACATTAGTTTTGTAATGATTGAAGTATTCATTTCTTCCCTTCATAATGGATACTTACTCACATTAAAGCATATGTGAAATGTCACGCCTAGCTTACTTATTCCCAATCCTATATTAATCAAATGAAACTAATAATACTCAATAATAGTAACCGGTTTGTTCCTCGATACGATTTCAAACATATATGTTACACTGGTTAAGGCGATACATGGTTTGATCGAGAGGATCAAGTGGGTCAAGTCGAGAACGTCTTCTACCATCTATGACAGCTTTGGAGTCCTATTGAGCAGTCCCATTGAGATGTGGTACACGTTTTGATTATGAGGGGATAAGATGGATAAGAGTGGATGAGAGACATAGAAGTACAAAGGGTTACCTGTAACGAAGTGAAATGAGGGCTTAGACGTATAACGTATAAGCATATGAACCCAAAGCCTAAGGTGAAAGTATGCATTAATTCATGTCACGTTAATAGTGAGATCTTTTGCTAATTATAATGTCTCGAAATCAGATCAATCGTCGCATGTCATTGATTAATTAGTGACCAGACTGTACTAAGATCCTGACTGTCGTCATAGGAAGGGTAACTGGTAAGGAACATTCACAACGTAGCCCTAGGTTTGCAACTACTGGACCTGATCAAATGCATCTGATTAGGTAGAATGTTGATCAGATCGTTCTTGAACTATGATCCATCAATTTAATTCTCAAGATTTATATAATTAATCATTTGGTGAAACTCTTAGAAGCTAAAACAAAAGAGACAAGGGACCCTTTTCCCTTTCTCCTCAATCGTATCACATCAAGCTAAACGTTAAAACGACACCACTAAAGAACCGAACGACAAGACAAAAAGAAAGCAATTCCACAAACCCCACAAAGCTTACATCTTTATCCCTTAATTCCATGATTAATTGATTACCCTTTGCTAGATTAGTGCTAAGCAACATCATGATCTCAGTTTATAGATTTGGTGGGTACCTTGACCTGCAAGGAAGATGTCATGATCTCGAGGTTCTAGACTCGCCTCGATAATACAATTCCACCGGGTGCTCGACCTGGAACTGCCTTAACAAGGGGAGAGATTGACGGTAGAGATCGATGTCCATGCCATCGACATTCCTCCCTACTCGAGCCTGCAAAACTGCCTGCGAAATAAAGAGGTGATGTAGTTTGAAGGTGATGTTATGAATGATTGCATCCCAATAACTCGAGTGGTTGGGAGAAGATTCTGAATGAATCTTATGTTGTTTACTAAGAGGTGAGAGTGTGTATTAAGCTGTTTCTTACCTCGTTATCGGGTTTGATGAGGAGTTCGCCAATGAAGAGGAAGGTGGAGCCAGTTCGAAAGGTTAGTTCCCGCAAATGCTGAGTGTCTATCTCGAGCTTGGCATCTCCGTCGACCAGTGTAGCCACGCCTGTCTCGATGCTGTAGTCTTGTAGCCTGAGGAGGGAATGGCGGAGAGTTTAGGATTCTCGATCGTGATCTGATTATGGTAATAACAGAGCAAGGCAAACTATGACAATTAATTCGAGAAATTTGGGGACTAAACGCTACAAATTCATCTGGTATCAACTCATAGACCCCCTACTGCAGAGGTGCAAAATCGCAGTGGCTACTGAGTTCGATCTCATATACAAGAATGGATCACAGTTCCCTCACATGATTCTATTACCAATTTCTAACACGACCAAGGCAGACTATTGGACCAGGACGAACCTATATAGTTAGACAGGAATCACACAATTGATGATTGATTATAGACTGCAGTTAACCAACTCTTAAAGCCTAGTCCAGCATAGCTAATAGCTTGTGTTCTTATTCATCTTAGGCGCTTCCAAACCTATAATGCAGGATGAGATGTATCATTCGAAAGCTATGAACTGAACAATCTAAAGGCATCCGAATACAGCCTCACAGAACACAGGTTATCCTCCTAAGATTTGCTACTGCAGAGGTGCAAAATCAGGGAGACTACTGCCATCAATCTAATCGACAAGAATGAATCACAGTTCCGTTTCCTATTACCAATTCATCATCAACATGAATGTACCTCTAATCCCATAGCTCCTGAAACTGAAACAAAAAGCTCAATCTAATTCATGAAATTTGTGCACAAGACACCCCAAATGGCCAAATCCATCTCGTATCAACTATCCACTCATCAATTTCCACCCTTACTCTACCCTAATCTACTCAAACTCAGCAACCAATCAAATCCGGTGAAACAAGCAGCCAATGAAGCGACTTCAATGAACAATTCGAGTCGAGGAAAAGGAGTCCGGGAACTTACTTTCCAGTGACTCTGAGTGAAGCTCCGTCGTTAAAGAACGGAGACTCAGGACTCAGTTCAGCCAAACTCACCGGCGTTCCCGATTTAATCGCTGCCCTCGCCGCCATCAATTCAGCCAGAGACTCCCTCCAAAACCCTTCCCTGCAGATTACTGAACGTACTACAACTCAATAACAGGAATTTGAAGCTAAATTACCGCAATCCACAGCTAGAGAAATCGCGAACCAGCTCGATGTTAACCTCAATCGGAGATTCTCCACGGATTGTATCAGTTTCAGTTTTCGAATTTTCAGTTCATCTCCCGCTCTGAGCTCCTCCGAATTACCCGGGGATTTGAATACACTGATTTTTCGGGTTGAAGATTCACGAATCGGGTCAGAAGATAAAAGCCCATCAAGCTGGATAACATTGGGCCGAACTTTTTTCTGTGATAAGCCCATTAGATGAATCTTTATTCGAGATATAAGACCAATTTTTTTTTAAATATCAAGACCAAATTTTGTAAATTAAGCACCAAGATAACGAAAATGAATTCGAGAAGTAAATCATGATTTGATTTTTAGAAACGGGTTCCGTAGCGATTCTTTAACTCGGTGAATGTCATTTGAGTTGCATCTCGTTTAGGAATGAATTTTCCCATAGTCGTCACTAATGGATCGTTCGTGAATACTCCTACATCACTGTTCATAAATTGGACCCACAACTCGATCCAAATCTCGTATATATAACCATAATACATGCAAATATTTATTCCTAACAAGTATATCATTGTAGATTCTTACACCTAGCCCAATTCGTTTCAAATTTTGTACAATATGGTCCAACCCATTGATCAGCTGAATCCGGATATCGTAGACCTATATATAGTATTTTCTCCACTATAGTCCATCATTTGACAAAATTGCTCATATACCAAAAAAGACTCAAATATTACAATAAAAATGGTAATAAAAAATCAAATAAAATAGTCAAATACATTTACTTATTGGATTGTGAATTGACTTTGACCATTTGGTTCATTGGACCAAAAATAATAAAAAATCAAAAACCAAAATTAGGGTTCTTATATTATTCAAAGATGGGTGTAATTGGGCCGTTGAATTTGTGGAACAAAACACATCATGTGGGAGAAAGTTGTTCCCTTTTGTGATAATTGTTCCTTTTTGGTTAAAGCACTTTGAAACCCCATCAATCACCTTATTCGGATCAAACCGATAAAGTTAATGATTTATGACTCAACCCGATAAAGTTATGAATCGTATAAAATTAATATTGAACTTTATTTCAACAAACTCGATTTATTGGGATGGGATTCGTGAGATGGTATCAAAACCTTTATTAAAATCCGAGTAACACCCCTTTTCTAGTGCCCGGGAGTTAACGAAACTATGAAAACTTTAAACTTCTATCAAAAGTTTTCATTTGAGGAGTGTGTGTTAGTGAATCATATAAAATCCACATTAAATTCTCAAGCAACTCGAGTTACATAGATGAAACAATTAATGACAAAAATTAATTGGTCGTTTTTTGGCTTGGATTTTTGGAGGTGGAATTCAGCAATTTCAGCACATTTTCAAATTCTTTGTGTTTTCCATTTCTGATTGTCCATCCAATATCTTCAGAATTGAATTCCTCCCTCTACTCAAATCCATCTCCAACGGGAATCTTAAATCTCTTTCTAATCGAAGGGCAACTGTTAATTCACTTCAAAATCCAGACCACCTTTAGACCCAAAAAACAAAAAAAATAATCCTAGAAAATTGCCAATTTTTTCCAACAATCCATTTTTCTTACGGAAAACGATTCCCAAAACGGACTAATCGTGCCGACAACCACATACTAAACATCTTTCAAACCCAAAAAAAAACACACCATCAAACAATTTGGGACACACATCATCAATCTTATCCTTCAAACATCCAATCCTTAATCTCCTTTATACAATCAAATCATATTGACACATTGGATTACTTAATTAAGCCTTTGATTAAATCCAAACAAGTCAAATATGTCAAAATTCCCCACTCCCTCAAATTGCTAACTCTAATAATTAATTAGTAGTTAATGGTGGCCATTAAGTAATTAATTAATTAATAATAAAATGGTCAATAACAAAGAAATAGAGAAAATGACATGAGAGAGGCAAAATAGAAGTGTCCCACTTGAGGTTGGCGCGTGAATGCCACTTTCTATGAGGTGAGTGACTTGAGCTTTCGATAAAACTGGAGTTAAATACACATGATATCATTCAATTTTATATTTTCTTCACACTCTACAAATTAATGTTTTCATTTTAAGACCATCGCTTCATTCCGGTTGTTAATAAAGTGATGATATGGCCCCATCATTGATTCTTTTAAGACGTCTAGTTGTCATTTTGCTCATGCTATATCTGAATCTGAATCTTTCTAAACGTTGATTAGATTATGTACTTCACTATATAAGGTTTGATCTCTACTGAGACTCTGAGAGGTTATCCTTGTTGAATGGCTAGTTATGAACTTTAATACGAGAAAATAATATATTTGGTTATTGGTCTTACGGAATTCGAAATTCCCAAGCGCTACTGAACTTCACAGCTAGGATGAGTCAGGGAGAATGAAGGACACGATGGATGACTGTTCATGGGTGATTTTCTGATCATGATTCGAGTTTTTTATTGTTTGAATTATTCGAAACATACATACAATTTGGATATTCTTCGTCGAAAAAAATAATTATTAATGTTGTATGTCATAATTACCAATTTATGAAAGGGCACAAAAACTCCCTCCGATGCTCCGCGTCACGGACTCCCGCGCGTGTAATTATAACAACCAGAAAGCAAAAGAAAAAATCATTTAAATAAAGGAAAATAGCATTTTGACCACTCTACTTTACCAATTTAACAAATAGCCTCCTATACTATAAATTGTTCTGTTTACCTCCTCCTACTTCGACCATTTTTTTCGTTCGGGTTCTTCCGTTTCAATTTTATTTTTCCTAGAGTTAATTTATGAGCATTCGGTACACCATGTTAGCTCCAATAGTCATGTATTAGCTTACTAAGCGTTTTCTAAGTGAGAATATAATAATATATAATTAAATAGGATGAAATTGATGAATAAAATGTGTGGTTTTAAAACCTTTCGTATTTCACCATACTCTTTATGATACCTCCTTGATATACATCACTGGACAACTCTTCGTCTCCTACCTCTGATATCTCTCTCCGTCGGGTGCGAATGTGTCCAGATTTTAACGTTTCAAAGATAAAAGTTGGTACGGAATGACCCAAACATCAAAGTGGTCGAAGTAAGAGGGGTAAAAAGAGCAATTTGTAGTATAGAGGCCTATATGTTAAGTTGACAATGTAGAGGGGAGCAAAATGCTATTTCCATTTAAATAATTTTCATTTTTGTCTAATTTTTTAGTAGAAATTTCAAAATTCAAAATTATAAAAAGGAGAAAAAAGAGTTTCCTGACGTGTGGCATCTAGAACCGTACTTTAATATATTTGTAGCCCCATGATCTCGACGAGATATCTCTGAATCTCCCGATATTTTAACGATAAAATCGCGAGCTAGTGGTGAGTCAGCCGAGAAGAAAAATGGAAACTATTCGGGAGAGGGAGAAGGTGGGAGAGTCTTGGTCATTTACGTGTAATAGAGAAGCAATCGGATGGTCCCGTGCGTAGAGTAAGGAAGTGGTGGTCGTACACTAATAGGCTAATAGTGGCATGTGGGATTGAGATCTTACCCTTGATTCTTGCTCCGGACAACAACTCGATGGTCATATATGTTTGAACTTTTAATCGAGTTGGTAAAATATTTGGTTGAATGTTGTTTGGGTATATAGTATGAAAAAAAGGTTATAAGTTGTGGTCAGTGAGCTACAAACGATGTTTTATCTTTCTTGATCAACGGTCTACCAACTTAAAAAATCATAGGTACACGATTGTGTATAGTTGGTAACTATGCGTACTTGCGAGGGAGTTAATCTCTTGAGCATGAATTAAATTTAGCAAGTTTGTTGGATGTGGAGTGAGTGGATTGTGGTTTATGGTTTGATTTTTCACTGTGAGTAGCTCTTTATCGTTGAAAATGTGATGGGTTTTAGTACGATAACAAACACATATACAATGACGGGACGAGTGGTGGGCCAACCTTGGTCATCGTCCATGGTCTCGCAGTCCTTAAAATGATGAAATTCAATGTAAATTTTTTAAAAAAATGAATTTCATTCCTAGTGTTCAACAATTAAATTTGAATATTCACCCAAGGTCTCTAACCATCCCGATTCCACACTATTACACATACAGATCTGTCAGATCATGATATTTGACATTTCCCTGTACGTGGACCACCAACTTCAACCGATCTAGAGCATCATCACCAAACAACTATTCAGAAGTAGTGAATGAAGTATCAACTCAAGATTTCGTCCCTATAACATAATTAATTCCTCAACTGGACTGTTTAAACATATATGAATTTATTCCTCAACTCTTTTATAATTTTCGACAATGAATAAAACGACAATTTCGTCAACTAACACAATATTATAAATTTGAAAAAATAGACACTCACCAATACATCAAAGTTTGACAAATAAGTTATATAAATTAAGAAGAAACAATGATATATATATCTCAAATAATTCCTATACACATATACATGAACAAATTAAGTAGCAACAACTAACACTAAAGATGGGAGTTGTGTGAAGTTGACATCACTATCTTCATAAGTTGCCCTCAATGATGCAAATAGACTTTAACCATAAAGTAGGGTTTATCTTAATTATTACACAACTCTTTGTTTATTAATTACTTCCTTGTACCTTTCTTCTTTACCAAAAAAAAAAAATAGTTTCCTTGATAATGACACTATTATTGTTTTTTACCATTTAAACCCGTTTTCGGAACACTTTCTGACTCTGTGAGAGGATCTGATTTTGTTCAAGAAGTGCTTTGTATGATAACTGATAAGGTAAAGCTTTAAAGTATTATACGATGTGAGTTTCTTGCGATGGACATGAATGATAGTTTTGGCCTGAATTTGAGATATATTACACGGTAACAAGAACTTTTGTCATGTTGTTATGGGATGAAAATGAATGAGAGGTTTAAGTTTTGTTAAAGCTGACATGTTAATGTGAATCAACGCTTTGTAAGAGATTTGGTGATGAAAGAGAGAGAAGAACACGTAGATCAATTGTTAAAAGATGTTTTTATGATGACAACCTAATCTAACCGAGAAAAAACAAACATTTATGTTCTGTTTGTTTAGGCGACATGATCTCGTAGTCATGCCCTAATAATAGATAGTGCTACTTATACTTGACAAGATCTCATGTTTAAATTTCAATACCACCATACATAAACATTAATTTAATATTTTTTATTTTTTATTATAACGATCGACACCCAACATGATGATCGTACTAAATAATGAATCTAAAAAAGTTGTACTAATATCATGGGTGGCAAATCTCAATCTCCCATTCCATATCGCGAGATATTCCGCGAGACGAGACAATCATTCACATCTCGGGGAGCAAAAGAATCGTGAAAGCGACAGTAGAGGGAAACAAATTAACGAAAAAAAGGAAACAAAATTAAATTAAAAATAAAAATAGTGGGGACCAGCTGGACGTGTGTACCGAATATTCAGTAGATTTGAATTTGTGGTTTCGATTCCGCTACAGATAAGCAGATCACTCAACAACTGATAAGCTATATAACTTATCAGATATGAATTCAGCTTATCACTGATAGGTCAGTAGGAATAATAAGAAAGCTAACACCCAAAAAGCAAAGAGCAGACGACTCCCTGTGCAAACGCATCGAAGATAGCGAGACCTCGCTCTCCCAACGCAAACCCTAGAACTCCGCTCCAATTCCGAGCTCATCCTCGTCGCCGTCGGCGAAGAATTCGGCTCAGATTCGGAGCTCGGGAGAGTGCTCTGATTTCAGTAGGTTCCGGATCGGGGGAACCATGTCGTCGTTGAGCAGAGAATTGGTGTTCCTTATACTTCAGTTTCTTGAGGAGGAGAAATTCAAGGAGTCTGTTCATAAGTAAGCTTTGATTTGAAGGAATTACGTCTTTCTATTTTCGTTTGCTCGCTCTGTTTTGTTTGTTTCTTTGTGGAAATCTTGAGGTGTGAGGGGGTCTGTTTTACCGATATGGGGGGAAATGATTGTTGAGACTGATTGCTATGGGGGATTCTGTTTTGCTGTGTATCAGAATGAGAATGGGATGTTGTTGTAACGTTTGTAATGGTGGATAATCGGTTTGGTGTTGGAACCAATTGTTGAACGTTAAGTGGTAGGTGATTTGTAGAACTGTGCTTGAAATATGTCTGGTGAGGCCATTGGTTTGATATGAATCATATGGTAGAGAGTTTTGGTCTCCATTCGCTAGCGTGAGATTGAAACTAGTACGGGTTCAATGCTTCTGAAATTGGTTGTTAGCGAATGAAGGGTTAACACGACTATAGGTGCATTAGATTTGGGTGCTTATTGTTGACGATCATGATTGTGTTTAGAGGTTTTTGTTTGTCTTAGAAAATCGTAATGATGGGTGGACTTAGGGTATTGTGTGGATAGGTTATGAGGGGGTCGAATTGATTCTTCTGGGTTAATGTCGATGATTGGTTTGAAAGCTCGAAAGATGACTGTTGCTAATGGGATTTTTGTTTTTGATTTGATCGTAGGCTTGAGAAAGAATCAGGGTTTTATTTCAACATGAAGTATTTTGAGGAAAAAGTTCAAGCTGGGGAATGGGATGAAGTTGAGAAGTACTTGGCAGGATTTACCAAAGTTGATGACAACAGATACTCCATGAAGATTTTCTTTGAGATCAGGAAGCAGAAGTATCTTGAAGCACTTGATAAGTATGTATGATGTGGGTTGATCTAACTGTTGGTGAATCCTTAGAAGGAAGCATGGTTTTTATGTGGCTTTGTTTTTTTGTTCTTCTTCCAGGCAGGAAAAAGCGAAGGCTGTTGAAATTTTAGTTGGCGACTTGAAAGTATTCTCCACTTTCAACGAAGAATTGTACAAAGAAATCACACAGCTTTTAACTCTTACTAATTTCAGGTAGCTAGAAATTATTATATTGCGGCATGACGTGTAACATGTTTTCTGTTTGTTTCCAGTTTTGGTGCTTATGTATCTAATGGACTTCCAATTTTGGTGATAACCATGCAGGGAAAATGAGCAACTCTCTAAGTATGGCGATACTAAAACAGCTCGTAGTATAATGTTGATTGAGTTGAAGAAGCTTATTGAGGCAAATCCTCTTTTTCGGGATAAACTTGCCTTTCCTACTTTGAAGGCATCAAGGTTGAGGACACTTATTAATCAGAGGTAAAGTTTATTTAGGGATGCATATTATAAGAAGGAATGCAATTTTGGAAGGTTTTGCTAGTTTTGTTGACGTATCACCACGTGGCTTGTGGCTACTCTTTTGTAGTATATTAGATCTTTTTTTGGTGAAAGTAGTATATTAGGTCTGATGTCAGGTTCTTGCAGCTTAAATTGGCAGCATCAGTTGTGCAAGAACCCAAGGCCCAATCCGGACATAAAGACCTTGTTCATTGATCATACATGCACACCTTCAAATGTCCACTTGTTCCTGGACCTGTCAGTCTTCCAGTTGCAGCTGTTGCAAAACCTGTTGCTTATACATCTCTTGGGGCTCATGGTGTATGCTCTCTGATCCCAGTTCATAATGTAATATTTTTTTGCTGATACTATGACTAGGCTGGCTGCTGGTAACTAAATACTTCTTTTCATGTTCTGTGCATAGCCCTTTCCACCCGCAGCGCAGCTGCTAACCCTGGCGCTTTAGCTGGTTGGATGGCTAATGCATCTGCTTCTTCATCTGTTCAAGCTGCTGTTGTTACAGCATCATCCATACCAGTTCCTCAAAACCAAGGTTAGTGGTTTGATCTTAGTTTGTCTGGACTCAGTTAAAGATGCTGATAGGGATCTGCTTCACAGCATACAATCCTTTGGAGCCTTTGCCCCATTGTTAGTATATTTGACTTGCAGTGTTGCAGTCTTCGGTTTCCTGCTGCCTATAATATTCACTTGTAATACCAAACTGGAATGCTAGTTCTTTAGTAAGCAGTGAGGTGATGACCTTTCTTGATGTTCTATATCTTTTGGTCTCAGTTTCAGTTTTGAAGCGTCCAAGAACACCGCCAACAGGGTCTGGTATGGTCGAGTATCCAGGTCCTGATCATGAACTGATGAAACGTTTACGGCCTGCTCAATCTGTCGAGGAAGTATGTTTTCTTCCGTGTCTTCATATGATTGCTGCTTTGTCAGCATGTTGCTATTGAATTTCTACTGGTTCCATTGCCCATAGACTGAAGAAATTACCTTGCAGGTTACATATCCAACATCCCAAAGATGGTCCCTGGATGACTTGCCAAGAACTGTAGCCTTAGTGATGCAGCAGGGTTCAACTGTCATGAGCATGGATTTTCACCCTTCTTACCACACTTTACTTCTTGGTATGAATTGAACTGCCTATCTAGTAATGCTGTAACACAGTTTCACAGGCAGTACTGAAATTTGCGTCTTCTGTAGTTGTACCTTTAGGTTTCTAACACTTCATGCAATTTCGTTAGTTGGTTCTGCTAATGGAGAAATCACACTATGGGAACTTGTATTACGTCAAAGGCTGAGTTCAAAACCGTTTAAAATTTGGGACATGCAATCTTGTTCATTGCAATTTCAGGTAATTATTCTGCTGGCCCAAGTTCTTTAAGATCTGTTCTGAGCTCCCTTCATGAAAGAAAATCAATGTATATTTTTTGGGAATATCTTGCAGGCTTCTATGGTGAAAGATACACCAATTGCTGTTACCCGTGTTGCATGGAGTCCTGATGGAAATTTCATTGGTAATATCTCTTTTTAGATGAAAGACCAAATTCTTGTATATAAAAACAGTACTAGTACTGTTAAGCACCTCTTGTATCTGAAGTCTTGTTGTTACTGCAGGTGTTGCATTTAGCAAGCATTTGGTTCACTTATATTCTTATATTGGATCTAATGATCTACGCCAGCATCTAGAGGTGAGTAATCTTTATACTTCGAGGGTCAAAATCCATGACAATTGTTTAACATAACTGCTTATCGTCTCAGATTGATGCCCATGCTGGTGGGGTTAACGACTTGGCTTTTGCTCATCCAAACAAACAACTATGTGTTGTAACATGTGGAGATGATAAGCTTATAAAGGTTAGAATTGCTTCGCTATCAGTTGGTTGAATATAGCATTATCTGATCAATCAGTTTCCCTAATAGAAGAAGTGAACAGGTATGGGATTTGACTGGGAAGAAGGTGTTTCATTTTGAAGGTCATGAGGCACCGGTCTATTCGATCTGCCCACACCACAAGGAAAACATCCAGGTATCTCAGTGTTATTTTATTGGTACATGACATTTCTGAATTTATCGTTTGCTCAAACCCAAGTTACGTTAGAATTTGCTTCCACTTATAGCACCTACGTTTGCTTATTGATTCCTTTGTCATTGCTGCTTGTAGAGAGAAGGTATTGTGCATTGTTTTCAAGTTCATCTTGTTAAAAGGTTTTCTGTAAATTTGACTGTTTTCGCTGTGGACCTGTAGTTCATCTTCTCAACTGATGTCGATGGAAAGATAAAAGCCTGGCTATATGACAACATGGGATCCAGAGTTGACTACGATGCACCTGGCCGCTGGTGCACTACTATGCTTTATAGTGCTGATGGGAGTAGGTGAGAATATAGTTACTCTATATATGGCATCAAGTTTGGCTGGATATTTGTTTTCCTCAATCTGTTCACATCATATGAACCATTAGTGCTGAATAATAGTTGATGTTTTTGTCCATTGATTTTCCTTTTAGGTTGTTTTCTTGTGGAACTAGCAAAGAAGGTGAATCTTATCTTGTAGAATGGAACGAAAGCGAGGGAGCCATTAGGAGGAAGTATTCTGGGTTTGGAAAGAAATCAGCAGCAGGCGTTGCACAATTCGACACTACTCAAAACCATTTCTTGGCCGTGGGTGAAGATAGCCGGATAAAGTTTTGGGATATGGATGATACTAACATGCTCACTAGCACGGAAGCTGACGGTGGACTTCCGGTTAGTAATTAATTTTTTGGGGCAGTTTCCGAGTATAATTTATGTAAACCGGACCCTTACCCACATGTATTTCTCCAGGCTGTTCCAAGGCTGAGATTCAGCAAGGATGGAAAGCTTCTTGCGGTAATGACTGCAGACAATGGGTTCAAGATACTTGCTAATGGTGCTGGACTTAGGTCACTAAGAGCAGTCGAAAACCCACCATTCGAAGCATTGCGTTCCCCTATCGAATCTATGAATGTCAAAGTGAGTGTGAACTTTATTGGTAGTTCCTTCCTTCTTTTGTGAAGATCTTGTTTTCGCCAACAGTTACAAAAACATTGTTCTTTCTTATCAGCCTTCTGTTGCATCTGGTGTTGCAAATGTTGGTCCACTCAATTTGAAAGTGGAAAGAAGCTCTCCTGCCCGGCCTTCTCCGATCCAGGTAACTTCCGCTACACACTTCCTGTTGGTGCTTTTCTTCCGTGTCATAGTCGGTTCTCACGACACTTATATCCCATGGATACTTTCTTCTATAGAATGGGGTCGATCCTGTGAATAGAAGTGTAGAAAAGCCAAGACCTGTTGAAGAAGTAGTCGAGAAATCCAAGCCCTGGCAGTTGACCGAAATCGTAGAGCCCAGCGAGTGTCGAATGGTCACCTTGCCCGACAGCACAGATACTTCAAGCAAGGTGGACACCTGATTTCATTTTACTTCACTACCTTTGTTATAAAAAAAAAACGATCTGATTGTTTCCATTTTGTCCCAGGTTGTCCGACTTCTTTATACGAACTCTGGTGTCGGCATATTGGCATTGGGATCAAACGGCATCCAGAAGCTCTGGAAATGGGCACGGAATGAGCAAAACCCCACCGGAAAGGTGATGCTCGTTTTCTGCTCTTTTTTTTTTTCTGGTTTCCCCATCTCATTGACTAATGTTTTTGGTCTTGAAAGGCCACTGCCAGCGCTGTCCCTCAACACTGGCAACCAAACAGCGGCCTTCTCATGAACAACGATGTTGCTGGTGTAAACCTGGAAGAAGCTGTCCCTTGTATAGCACTCTCGAAGAATGACTCTTACGTAATGTCAGCAGCTGGTGGGAAGGTTTCGCTCTTCAACATGATGACATTCAAGGTATTATAATACGTATTATATGTCATGTTTTACAGTACACGAATTCGTATGTCTATGGTTTATGATTCGTTATCCCGATTCCCGCAGGTAATGACGACGTTCATGTCTCCGCCTCCTGCTTCGACGTTCCTGGCATTCCATCCCCAGGACAACAATATCATAGCCATCGGTATGGAGGATTCGACTATCCACATATACAATGTCCGAGTCGACGAGGTGAATAATAAAAACCTTCTTCAATCACCGCTTCCCAGATTTTACGATGTCCTAATGTTTCGTTTCGTTTCGTTCATCATAGGTGAAATCGAAATTGAAGGGTCACCAGAAGCGAATAACTGGGTTAGCCTTCTCCACCAGTCTTAACGTCTTGGTATCATCTGGTGCTGATGCTCAAGTGAGTCCTGAACACATACTGATGGATTCTCCCTAACCTATACTCTGATCTCCGAATTAATCCTATATCAAACTGTTTCACAGCTCTGCATTTGGAGTATCGACTCCTGGGACAAGAGAAAGACCGTCGCAATCCAAATCCCGGCAGGAAAGGCACAAACAGGCGAGACTCGGGTGCAGTTCCACTCGGATCAGATCCGTCTACTGGTAGTCCACGAGACTCAGCTAGCCATATATGATGTGTCGAAAATGGAATGCATTCGTCAGGTTCGGATCCTCCACCTTCTCGTTTTTCTACCTTAAAACATCGAATCGTATCTGATGCTGAATCTCCCCGAAAACCTTGCAGTGGAAGCCACACGATGGAATCTCGGCGCCAATATCCTATGCAGCATACTCCTGCAACAGCCAGCTAATCTACGCAACCTTCTGCGATGGTAGCGTTGGAGTGTTCGATGCCGACACTCTAAGACTGCGATGCCGCATTGCTCCATCAACTTACCTACCTCAATCCATATTAAACGGGTACGAATCTCCGGAAAACCCATGAACTGTTTGTGACAAACAATATAAGATCCATTCAGAACTCTCCCCAACAACAACTCGAGTTTTTGCCTGTTATCTAGTAGCTTGATCACTTTTATGTCGTATTCACACCTGTTTCATCAAATGCAGGAGCCAGCCAGTCTACCCATTGGTAATCGCAGCCCACCCGCAAGAACCAAACCAGTTAGCCATCGGGCTGACAGACGGGACCGTGAAAGTGATGGAGCCGACAGAGTCTGAGGCGAAATGGGGGACGTCTCCTCCTGCCGATAACGGGATTCTGACGACATCATCTTCGACAACGAGCAACCATACACCTGATCAGTTGCAGAGGTGAGGTTCAAGAAATGGACATATATAAATATATCCACAAGTCTTTTTTTTTTTGTGTTGTAGTGTGGTTTGTGTTAGGTTCTTGTAATATTGAGACTGGTAGGACAGTTAGGCTGTGGTAGATGTGTTACATATATGAAAATGAAATTTAAATTTAATGAAAAATGTGTTCTTGGCAAAGGTAAAAGTTTCGAGATTGCGTAGTCGAGAATCACGTATTCTATTCATCGAAATGGTGAGACTAATGGGTTTATATTGGCTCGAGGATCGTGATTTAGACTTGACTTGACTTGCTCGGTATGACTAGAGTTGGCAAAATCTGACCCAACTGAGTTTCGTTCTAGCTCGACTCAGTCCAACTAATAATTTAAACTAACAAAAAATTAACAATACGAAACTAGCCTGATTTTAAAATCTCGAAAACTTGCAGACTAAGTGAACTGCGCTCTAGTTTGACTCATGATATGATCAATGAACGTTCCACCTGATAAACTCGTGACTCGTCCAATTTGATTGTTGATTTGCCTAACTTGCTCGTTTGACAGCTCTAGGTATGACTTGTTTTAGAACGGTAATATACCATGTTAATGGTGTACTGGTACCTAACTTCATCATCCAGCCATTGGATTCTTTACACGTGTCACCTTTTTAAGCTGAATATATATATAGTTGGTTTTATTGCCTTTTTGAGGGAAACCTAATCCACCTCTAATCTCAATTAAGCAAGTTTCGCCCAATTAGGAAACTCCAACATTCAATATCTTAATTGGAATCGACTCGGTCGGGTCAATATTGGTCCAATCGAAGATACTATATTTTTTTCCTGTGACGGACTGCACGGATCCTTTCGACAGCTCAATCAAGCTAAACTTTTTCATAATGCTCTACGATAAGACACATAAATACGCTTCTAAATCCACTACCTCTCGAGTTGTCTGTTGTTGATCGGTTGAGTTGGCACAAATTAATATCTTAACGGTCGAGGAATGTCCACAAACTATAGCTCAAATATTCTTTACCCCACACTAAGCCCCCGATAAGAAGCTTGTGCATGATGATGATATTGGACTCGAACCCATCCAACTAAGCATTTCACAAGCTCAGTTAGCAAGCTCAAAAACTCGACAAACCAACCATAAACTAAAGAGAAATTTGAATCTTGTGACTTGTTATTGTCGAAAAACATTCTAGAGATCTCTAATAACTTTTTATTTGAATTCTATCTCAAATGGAAATGGAATCTCTTCCCCATTTTAAAGGTTGATTATTGGATAGAGATTCTTAATTATTGGAAAAGGTTCTCTTCAATCTAAATATAGCAATCTTTTATTTGTTTTATTTTGGGGGAAAATAGTGGGCATAGTGGAAAGAAAGCTCTTAGGGCAAATGCTCTATTGAACGTCTCAATCTTTAAGAATCTAGAGCAGTCCTAACTTGGCTAATTAGCTTCAAGTTTCATGCAAATTCCTCATAAGATATTATCCCACTGACATCTGTCCAGCTAATCCACATTAACCTAGAACTAGAATCCCAATTGAAAAATTAGGGTTTCAAATTTGTATAAATAGGGTTTTTCATGTTCTTGGCATCAATGCTCCAACATCATCACATCATAATCCATAATGATCACTATGTTCTTAACATTCCTTCTTCTACACTTCCACACTACAATGCCTCGACGACTCCGAACCCTTTGTTGTCATTTCTTGAAAGGACTCATGCCATGAACTTCTCACATGATTAGGTGTTCGAATCGGTAGGGTGCATCCGCTTATACTCCAGTCATTAACGTGAACCCTAACATTCCCGCAACCCTATGGAGCTATGGCATTGAGCTTCAATGGGTTCCTCCTAGCTGATCCTTGTGTCTTTCTGGTTTGAAGAACATCTTGTCTTTCCATGTTCTGGTTTAGTATGGTTTGGTTTTTGTGTTACAGTTGTATGACTCTGTGTGTTTCTTCTGCTTCTTGTATTCCTCTATCGATAGTTTCGTCTCGATTCTCGAACTAGGCTCGAGAATGTACTGTCTGGAAAGCTAATGTATCATATGTATCTGGTAACCATAAAGCTCGAACCTTTAACAATGAACGATGCTAAATCTGATATGGGTTCTCAAACAAACTCGAACAAGCAGATTCTGAGACGAATCTATCAGTAAAGATCTCGACTTTAACTAGCATCGTACCTGAATCAGAAGCCCCTCGAAATCGACTGGAAGTAAACACAGAATCACTATATGTATTCATATATATAGATCTCAGATGAACTCTATTACATGGGAAATGAATCAAGAACAGTGAAAAGCAATTTGCAGCAAATTGAAATTTTCTTTACTTACAAAGTTCTTCCACCAAAAGCAGTTAGCAATCAATCAATAACACAATCTATACTATCAAGAACAACTGAAAATTCAGTTCTTCTACAAAGGGGTCGAGCTACATACGAAAAAAAACACAGCACGAACCAATTCGAAACGGAAAAAAAACCGAAATACCCCTACTCCTACACATCATTTTACCCTACTACACAAATCAGTACCGAGAAGCTCGCAACCAAAGAACTCCCGATCACCACCGGAAAAAACGAAAAAATTAAGAAACCAACATTGCATTCATTATATGTACTCTGGTGTTACCCGGTCACCGTCTGTCTACCAGGCCTCTTCCCTTCCATGGCGTCTTTCTTCTTCCGGCACTTCGTGCAAAGGAAGGGTCCTTCCCATGGCTTCGATCCGGGAGCGAAGAATGGACCCGAGTTCACTGAGAAACCGTCTCCTGGCGTTTGGTCCACCTGGCAGACAGCACATCTGTACAGCCCCGAGTTTCGGTCTAAAGGAAGGTCCTTTCCCAGTCTGCAAGCAAAACAACACATAGAAACTCATTCTCACGGGATCCGAATCAGAACCATATTCAAGCAAATGCAACTGAGAGATTTGTACCTCTCTGCAAGCATGGCTGAACCCTCTTCGAACAACTCCTCCACAACACCTACGGCCGAGAGCTTGTTTGCCGATTTGTTTGTCGAGTATTTCCTTCCGAAGAAGAGCTGACTCAGCAAGCCATTCTTCTTCCGAGGCGTTGGAGGTAAGATAGGACGGTCTGATGGAATAACGTCAACAACAAGACATGTTGTATCATCCTTCAAGCCCCTCGACCTTAAAGCTTCCTGAAAGATCAATCGATCCAACCAAAATCGCCAATTTTAGCATAAAAGAATCAGAAAGTGAGAAACAGGAAAGCCAGTAAATGGTATCACCTTAACGACTAACTTGACAGCAAGCTCTGCAGGTAATCCGCGGCAAGATTTGGCAGCCATTTCAGAAGAGAGTGCGTCCCAAATCCCGTCAGAAGCAATGATGAGCCTTCCTCCGGCATTCGAGAGCTACGTAATTAACAAGTATGTTGTAAGGTATACCGAAAAACGAGTTGAAAAAAATGGTTAAGTAGTATATATCGGCTTACTTTCACTTGTTTAACATGTGGTATTGGAACAATGTACTCTCCCACGTCTGTGTCTCCAATTGACCTGGATAGGCATAGTCCACCCGGCCAGCAACGCAAAGGACCGACCTTTGAATAAAGAACAACATAAGATATTACTAAAGCAAAACCTTGGAAGATTAGAGGACATGGATAAGACATTTTGCATCATCCATACCGCGTTACCGCCGAAAATATTGAGCCTTCCAACTTCACCACCACTTGCAGTGACACGCTCCCTCTCTTCTACGTTATCCTCGAGCCTATGATCGACAGTTAAGAGCGAGACTAAGCCTTTCTGAGTGTCCAATATGCACCTCGAATCCCCAACGGAGGCAACAGTAATCGTCCAGCCATCAATCACAACAAATGTCACGGTTGTGCCAGAGGTTTCCCCTATCAGTTCACAGAAACTATGGTTATTGACCATGTTATTAAAGGGATGTGGCAAATGAAGAAACTTTAGCCAAACTATAAAGAAGAGCAGAACCTCTCTGCTGAAATTCGATATCAGTCTTCACAAAACCAGCAACTAGTGCTCTAGGGAGGGCTTGAAGCCATTCTTCTCTACTAGCTCCTTGAGGGATTGCACTCAGGACATTGTCCAATAAATGCTCCTTCGCAAATATGGCTGCGGAAATGCCATTATGTCCATCGAAAATCTGCAACATTACAGTTCGAGAAAGCATTATTAGGACCAAAATTCAGCCATTGCTATACTGTATTAAGCATTGTAAAGGGATAATCTCATTGTACCGCAAAGAGAGAAAAGGAAGAAGAAGGGTTTCCAGGAATCCTTTGGCAGTCAGTTTTGATGAGAAAGTAATCTTCCCCTTTCTTTGCCAATGCAGCTTGTCCATACTTCAAAAAGGGTCTCTCGACTTTCTCGTTCCTCACCTCGCGACCGATCAATGTCGCTAGTGGAACAAGAGCCGGCTTCGCCCTTGGTGCTGCTTCCGCCTGGCTCATGGTGTCAAAACATTCCATTTGTCAAAACCCTATACCAAATTATTAAACCCCTTTAACCACCTCTCTTCAAACATTAAGAATCAAAACAAAAGAACCTGCATTGTCTCTCAAACTAAACTAATCAAAGATTCAACCTTTTACTCATTAATCAGCAAGTAATCAAGAAACCCTTAGCAGTTAGCAACACCAAGTGCACAAATCCGCAGTAAACTTCCACCAAATCGATATAAGTGTGTGTTTCGATGGCTGTAATTGAAATCACTCAATTCATAAACTGGAAATTCACGGATGCATTTCGCCCAAATCTAGATACATTCCCAACTTCCAAACCAAAATCCAGACTTTCAAACACCAAACTGATCTAAAATCAACACTCAAACATCATCACAATGCAATTCAGATAACACTCAAAACACCAGAACTAAGCTCATCAGCCAGTACAGATCAAACGCTAACCAATGCAACAAAGTAAGAACAAAAGAACCTCCCCCACAGCTCCCAATTAACCACAAAATTCACAGCAGAATAGAAAACACAGTCGAACCCAGAAAGGGGGACACTCACAGAGGGAAGATGTGTAGGCATTAATAGATCCAGCTTGCGGGAGAAACGATCTACAAGCTATCCATTCCCCCCGGCGGGAAATCGAACAACGCAGACGGTGGCCGGAGACTGAATTGCGCAGCCGCAAGGAGATTACAGATAGAGAGAGAGGTGTAGAGGGAGAAAGTGTGCGAATTTACAGGTGGGTATTTGGTGATTCGATTGGAGGAGGAGAAATCTAGAGCGAGAGAGAAAGGACAAAGGAGAAAGTGAGCTGCTTTGATTAACTGTGATTAATTGGCTCTGATTGTTTTTTTGATTAACCTAAGCATCCAATGTGTAAATTGAATTTGGAAAATATCATTTTGCCCCCTTTACTTTGCCCCCTTTACTTTGTCAACTTAACAAGATAGTCCAAACACTAAGAAGGCGAAAATTGGAATGAGATGATGATCGAGTTATAGTGTAGAGTGTTATCTGTTAAGTTAACGAGGCAAAGTGATATTTTCCCAATAAATCATTAAAAAAAAATAGCGAAGTTTAATACTCTAGGAATAGGAATCCAATGTGTGGCTTTTTGGCTCTAGTATTTCGGTACCAGATACTCGTAGTTGAACTCATAGATGATCAACACGTTAAGATATGAAAAGGGTTTTGTTCATGTCTAAATTTGGTTGAATAATCACTATTTGTACATGAACTTCTCTCATTGGGATGACGACGACTCTTCTACTCATTTTCTCCCGACTTACAAAAGCTAATATATATACACAACCATAAAAAATTATGGAGACACAAGTTGTGGAAATTCGTTAAATTTTGGAGCAGTATGCAGTTTGAATATTGGTAAACGTCCATAAAAAAAGTCATCGGCATCCTCATTCAGTTGTAACAATTTAGACACAACCATTATACAACTATACACAATCATTATAAACACATATGTCATTAAACCAAACTCTAAACATTATATATCACACAATAATACATTAACATGAAAAATCAATTCACAATCACTCAAAACCCCTCAAACAAACAAATAGCAAAGAAGAACCTATCTTTAGCAAACTAGTACATTTGAACAAGTCTAGAATTCAAAATGCTCCAAAAAACACCACTCAACATTCTATAGCCACCCACAATTCTTGGCATCAAAATCTCCCAAATCAAACACTTACCCATTACATAAGAACCCAAATCATCACAACCCAAATCAATCAAACATCACTAAACCCTAAAATCAAAACCCAAAATCCAACCTTTCAATTTCTCCCATCAACCAAAAAACATGAACAATCTTCCTTGCATTTCCTTCCTCCTCCTCCTCGGCACACTCACCACCACAAACGCTGTCGGTGACGTAGACCCCTTTAGCGGTAGCGGCAGCCCCAGATACCGCAACGCCCCCCCTGTTGTGATTACACGCCCTAAAGGTTACGTCGATCCAGCCTACGAAGACACCACCGGTTCAACACCGGCAGCACCCGCAGGCCCATTATCACCGGCCAAACAGGAGCTCCTCAACAAGGCCTGCGGGGCCTCCCCACAGACCAAGGACTTGTGCATCTCCACACTCCAATCCTACCCTGAATTGACAGTTAAAGATCTCCCCGGCCTAGCCGCCTACGCCACCCAAAAGCTCGCCACCGAGGCTGAAAATACAATGCACAATATCGAGGCCATGGATGAAAAAACCCATGATTCCAGTAACACCTTGAAGCAGAAGCTCATCGACTGCAGCGAAATCTACGGCGACATCGCCGATGCGCTCAAGACATCACCCGACGCTCAGACGATTACCGTGACCATCAGCGAAGCCAAGTCATGTGAGGATGGATTCAAACCCGAAAAGTCGCCGCTCACGGCTGTTAATGACAAGTACATTCAGCTAGCCAACATATGCTTGGCCATTAGTAACGCCAAGTAGACAAACCATCGATTAAGAAATAAGTAATTCATACATTGAATTTGGGACTACTATTCTTTCTAAGAACACATAATTAAATTTGTACTGCTTTCCAAGTTAATTATTTTACTGAATACTATTAGGATTTTAAATTCATGATGATTGAATTATAAATGAATCGGTTTGATTTTTAACCAATGTCTCTGATCCAATTCCAACACCTAAGAAATCGGTTAAACCGAAATCAGGCTAACAACTCATAATATGAGCAAATGGGCTTGTAGTACTGGATCATCAAAACCAGAAGCGTTGGTTTATATGGCCATTTAATAAGGCACATTAAAATCCTGAAACACAAAGGTCATCCAAATTTGTCCATGCACGATATATATTTGTTTTTAAGATTATCAGTATTATCCTTTGACCGAATAAAATTTGGGATGTGTCACCGGTCATTTTTTATTAAATTGAATGATTTATCATCAAATATTGTATTATTACTCATACATAAGTCGAGATAAAATGGTATTGGGCTTACTAAACCCTCTACATATGTTGACGAACTATTAGTATTAGAGAAATGTATGGTTAATATGATTGAGTATATTAACTATATTAGGTTTTCAAAAAAGACAAAAGTTTTAAAAATATATTTAGTTTTTAAGTAACAAACTGAGCCGGATTTAAAATTTACAACGAACCGAATTCAAAAAAATCACATATTTATACTCGAATAAACAGCCCAAAATATTGTTGGTTTGTGCAATGCTCTCGCCCCCTTTTCGTGGCATATCCAACATCGCGAGAATTCACGAATTTTTACACTCGATACACTACTCAAAGATCTTTGAGCTTGTTAGAGCAAATCCAATGGTGTGATTTCAAACAATTTTCAAATCAAACATGATCCAATATCTTTGAAAAAGTAGAGAATTCAAAATGATTCAAATAAACACCACTCAACATTCTATGGCTACCCACAATCCTTGGCATCAAAATCTCCAAAATCAAACACTTACCCATTACATATAAACTCAAATCATCACAACCCAAATCAATCAAACATCACAAAACCCTAAAATCAAATCCCAAAATCCAACCTTTTAATTTGTCCCATGAACAAAAAAACATGAATAATTTTCCTTGCATTTCCTTCCTCCTCCTGCTCAGCGCACTCACCATCACACATGCCATCGGTCCACGCCCCGAAAATTATGTCGATCCAGCCTACGAAGACATCAACGGTTCACCACCGGCAGCACACGCAGGCCCATTATCGCCGGCCAAACAGGAGCTCCTCAACAAGGCATGTGGTGCCTCCCCACAATACAAGGACTTGTGCATCTCTACACTCCAATCCTACCCTGAAGCGACAATCAAAGATCTTCCCGACCTAGCCACCTACGCCGTCAAAAAGGTCGCCACCGAGGCTAACGATACAATGTACAATATCGAGGCCTTGGATGACAAAACCCATGAATCCAGTGACAATTTGAAGTTGAAGCTTGTCGATTGCAGCGATATCTATGGCGACATTGCAGATTCGTTCAGGGAATCAGCCGACATGATGGTCCAGAAGAACTACCCCGGCGTCATTGCGGCGATTACCGGCGCGATGAATGACGTCGAGTCGTGTGAGGAAGGGTTCAAGGTGCCGCCGGTGGTTAAGTCGCCGTTAACGGCCGTTAATGACAAGTTCAGTCAGCTATGCAACATATGCTTAGCGATTACTAGCGCCATTGGGAAGTAATTGATTGAACACAGAATTAAATTTGTATTAATTAGTTCACAGAATACTGTTAGGAAGTTAAAACCATTGATTTCAAATTCATGATGATTGAATTATATATGAATCGGATCGAGCTGATGTTAATCAGCAATGGTGAAAACTGTTTGAAATCATGATGAAAAATGACAGAGGAAAGTTGAAATCTTTGATTTTGGGATGTGATCCAATAACATTGGAGCTCATCTCCATTGATGAATGGAGGAGAAGGCTCAAGCAGAGAGGATTCGATTTGATATACGCACAAATAAAATCCTGGAAGCTGTGGAAGAAGCTGTTCCCAGGAAGAACTATGTGCGATAAGTGAAATACAGTTGATAAACGAAGAAAACCCAGATGAAGATTTTGATGGAGAAGACGGAATTAGATTGAAAACAGAGATTCCGCAGCTGCAGAGTGGAGCTATGTGGTTCAGGTGAAGAACCCTAATTTTGACTTTTATAGGGAAAGGTCATGACCTAGTATGGTTTAGAGCTCGATGGGCCTTTGTATTAAGCCCATGTTGATTACAAAGACTTTAAGCCCATTTCTTGGTAGACATTTCGGTTCGGTTTTGGTTTATGATTCGGGTTTGGTTCAGCGTGAACATTTGGTAGCGGAGGAAGACGATATCGATATAGTTTATGGTTTCCGTTTCGATTTTTATGTGAGTACTCGTGACGTAGAAAGATGATGATATATGTACTGGATTCAATCTCACTTCATTTTCATATGATCGAGATACTTACGGTTGTTTTTCCAAGATTGAACAAGATCGAGACTTGTTAATATTAGGTATATCATAGTCACTCAGTCAACGCCAAAGAATAATGAAAAAACATTTTTGAGTTATTCGTTGGTCACTCGAGTTTGCTGAAACCTAGTAACACGAAACAAACATGTGATATTCACATGTTTCCACCCATTAACGCTCAATTCACACGATGGGTTCGATTTTAACCAGTGTCTCCGATCCAGTTCCGTCAACCAAGAAACCGGTTAAACCGAAATCATGCTAACAACTCATGATATGAGCAAATGGGCTTGTAGTACTGGATCATCAAAACCAGAAGCTTTGTTCAATAAGGCCCATTTAAATCCAATATTAGGGTTCTTCAGAACACAAAGGTCATCAAAATCCTGTATAAAAAGTCAACATTAGGGTTCTTCAGTTCAGCCAATATCATCATATCTTCTTCTCTAATGGCCCCCCCATCTCTGCCGCCGATTCCTCTGCAAAATCGTCATCTGGGTTTTTCGATTCAAACGCTTCTATCAATTGGGTTTATTTCTCTTTTTGATCTGTTCTTCGAACAATCGCACGTTATTTCTCCTGGAGATAGCTCTTATGAATACAGCCTCCTGGATTTTATCTGTGCGTAGAACAAAGCGAAATCCTCTCTGCTTGAGCCTTCTTCTTCATCAATGGAGATGAGCTCCAATGATATTGGATTACATTGTTTTTTTTCTTCTGGTTTCAGCTCGAACTCGATCAAAGCTCCTGTTTTTGCTGATTAAATGCTGCATCTTTGACCTGTTGATCCTAAATTAGCAGATGAACGAACAAGTATTTGCTTCAGAATCTGGGTTTTCTGGGCTAGGAAGATCTGTTCTTTTTGCTGGTTTATTTGATTGACATGGTTAGTTGGTCGATACCCAGTTGGCCAAATCTCGGGATTGGTTCGCTTGTTTTGACGGGTGGTTCAAGATTTAACCGGTATAACTTGCTACGTTAATTAATCTGGTTCAAGAATTGACAATTTTATGAGAAGTATATTTATTATTTTCGTGACGGAATTGGTAGCTGAAATTGGTACAATCTGGAAGAAAATGAGCGAGAATTGAATTCCAGCTAAATAGCTGAACTGGTCTTCAAACGAAATTGAATTTCGTAAGAATTTAATCTCATACAAATAGACAGAAATCACGGGATTGGTGATTCGGCGAGATTTTACCAATTTAGTCATTAAGACTCCCAAATTAAGATCAGAAAATGACCTCTTAGTTTGAATGATAGAGGTACGATTTAAGTCATTCTTTACACCGTACATGATTTGGTTAATTAGGATTTTTTACCGCATTTAGCTTTCTAGTTCTACAATGTGATATCAAGAGTAAATTAACTCGAAAACTTGTTACAAGAATGATAAAGGTACGATTTAAGTTATTCTTTACATTGTACATGATTTGGTTGATTAGGGTTTTTACCGCATTTAGCGTTCTAGTTCTACAATGTGATATCAAGAGAAAATTAACTCGAAAACTTGTTACGAGATAGGAATGTTGCGTACACATCAACTCGTGTCGCGATTGTGTGTGGGAGAAATTTTGTCCAATGCTATTGTCTTTTTCTTGATATATTGGGGAATATTTTTAATTTTTTTTTTTTTTGTAAAATTGGTAAGAAAAAAGCAAAGAGTTGAGTGGGCCTGGGCCCACTTATGAGTGGCAGATTGGCAAATGACCCGTCTATTGTGGGCCCTACATCTCACATGGCCACGTCAGTCCCTTAGCCTTTAAACTATTTTATAGTCATTATCTCTAATTATCAACTAACAATTTTTTAATGTATTTTATTTTTAATAATTGAAGATTTGATTATCTTAGAATTTTACAATATACTTAGATTATTATGGGTATTTTTATTTTTATATATGATAAACACTTTAATAATTCGTCTAATTAAATTAAGTACGAATTGATTACTTTATTATATACATGAATGTCATTTTTATTGAGATAGTGAATCACGCAAACACGAACAAATATACACTATTAATTCACATTTTAACGAATGAGTATTTCTAGACATGAACCACATGTATTTTCTAGTATTTTCTAGTATCTTAGACAGTCAGAGTTAGATTGAACAAGATTTTTTTGTATTAATCACGTTCATGAGCAGCAGTGGTTATGCATGTACCACTCACACATTACATGTCAAATCACGTTTAAAAATGATGTTTTGAAGAAAATGGCAATTAATTCGAGTACGAATTTTTGCTCGAAACGAATTTGTCAATGTAAAAATTTGGGAATTTGAGTAGGCCAAGAGATTATACAATAAAATAAGCAATAAAGCAATATTTATATGTTAATGAAATCCAAGTGACCAAAAAATAATAAATTATTTCCATTTATTTATTATAAAAAATTAAATCATTTTTATTTATTTGAGTGGGTAGGCATAACTTGATTTATGAGAGTCAACATTAGCAAGCTGGCTAATTGACATTCTTAGTCACTTATTATTAATACCTACTTGTGAAAAAAATTAGCAAAATCAAAAGAAATTCTTCATTAAATCCTATTTAGGACGGGTCAAATACTCAAAACGTCCTGAAATTATGAGGCGTGTTACAAACTCGTCCTAAAACTTTAATCTGTTACAGAGTGGTCCTAATACTATGAAATAGGTTACAGAGTAGTCCTAATGACGTCATCGGTGTACTTTTCAAGCCATTTTGCCACGTCAACATTGACATGCCATCGAAAATATAATTTAAAATTCATCTTAAGCTGATTCAAATTTAAAATTAAATTTAACATTGACACGTCAACATTGACTTGTTCATTTATAATTCAATCATCATGAATTTAAAATCCTAATAGTATTCAGTAAAATAATTAACTTGGAAAGCAGTACAAATTTAATTCTGTGTTCTTAGAAAGAATAGTAGTCCCAAATTCAATGTATGAATTACTTATTTCTTAATCGATGGTTTGTCTACTTGGCGTTACTAATGGCCAAGCATATGTTGGCTAGTTGAATGTACTTGTCATTAACAGCCGTGAGCGGCGACTTTTCGGGTTTGAATCCATCCTCACATGACTTGGCTTCGCTGATGGTCACGGTAATCGTCTGAGCGTCGGGTGATGTCTTGAGCGCATCGGCGATGTCGCCGTAGATTTCGCTGCAGTCGATGAGCTTCTGCTTCAAGGTGTTACTGGAATCATGGGTTTTTTCATCCATGGCCTCGATATTGTGCATTGTATTTTCAGCCTCGGTGGCGAGCTTTTGGGTGGCGTAGGCGGCTAGGCCGGGGAGATCTTTAACTGTCAATTCAGGGTAGGATTGGAGTGTGGAGATGCACAAGTCCTTGGTCTGTGGGGAGGCCCCGCAGGCCTTGTTGAGGAGCTCCTGTTTGGCCGGCGATAATGGGCCTGCGGGTGCCGCCGGTGTTGAACCGGTGGTGTCTTCGTAGGCTGGATCGACGTAACCTTTAGGGCGTGTAATCACAACAGGGGGGGCGTTGCGGTATCTGGGGCTGCCGCTACCGCTAAAGGGGTCTACGTCACCGACAGCGTTTGTGGTGGTGAGTGTGCCGAGGAGGAGGAGGAAGGAAATGCAAGGAAGATTGTTCATGTTTTTTGGTTGATGGGAGAAATTGAAAGGTTGGATTTTGGGTTTTGATTTTAGGGTTTAGTGATGTTTGATTGATTTGGGTTGTGATGATTTGGGTTCTTATGTAATGGGTAAGTGTTTGATTTGGGAGATTTTGATGCCAAGAATTGTGGGTGGCTATAGAATGTTGAGTGGTGTTTTTGGAGCATTTTGAATTCTAGACTTGTTCAAATGTACTAGTTTGCTAAAGATAGGTTCTTCTTTGCTATTTGTTTGTTTGAGGGGTCTTGAGTGATTGTGAATTGATTTTTCATGTTAATGTATTATCGTGTGATATATAATGTTTAGAGTTTGGTTTAATTGCATATGATTTTATAGTGATTGCGTGTAGTTGTATAATGGTTGTGTCTAAATTGTTACGATTGAGTGAGGATGTCGATGATTTTTTTATGGACGTTTACCAATATTTACAAGTTGTGGAGATTCGTTACAGTTTGGAGAAGTAGACAGTTTGCGACCACCAGTCCCAGCTGGCTACTTCGACCACTTAGTCGTTTAAGTCATTCCATTCAAACTTTCATCTTCGTGATATTATTGATGTGCATTCAGTACACCACCTTAGCTCCAGTAGCCATGTATTAGCTTATCAAACATTTTTTAATTGAGCATATAAGTATATATATAGTTAGATTTGATGAAATCGACGAATAAAATTGTGGTCTTGGAACTCTTTCGTATTTCACCATACTCTTCGTGATACCTCTCCAATTTACCTCACTAACCAACTCTTCATCGCCTACATCCGATATCTCTCTTTGTCGGTACGTGGATGTGTCCATATTTAATGTTTAGAAGACGAAAGTTGAAACGAAAGGACCAGAACGATTTATTGTTTAGGGGGCTATTCGTTAAGTTGGCAAAGTAGAGGGAGCAAAGTGCTATTAATCCAATGCAAGGAGAATGGTAAAAAGGTAAATAGAATTGTAGTAAATGTCTTCTCCAATCACCTTTGGTCAAACATTTACACACATAGCCAGGAAAAGTGAAATATCCATAATGTCAATGTTGCAATTAAAACCTACCTATTCCCAAAGCTCATGCGGTATAGCTGTAAAATACAGGTGGATTTAATTACCGGGTTACGAGATGGGTTAATCGAGTTACGAGATGGGTTAATCGAATTACAAGATGGGTTAATCGAGTTACGAGATGGGTTAATCGAGTTACGATGGTTAACGAGTTAGAGTTAATTGAGTTGTGAGTTGAAATCGCAGAACACTGATCACTATACGGTTACGACTTCATTGTTATTTTTTTAGAGTTGACAAGTTACAAATTGTTAACTTTTGATCCATTTGAAAAATGGGTTAGATTGGGTAGTGTTAATAATGAGTAAAAAACCCTTCAAAGGTCTTACTATCTCTCAAATTGACAGATTTTAGAGGCTACGAGATGGGTTAATCAGGTTACGAGTCACAGGTAAATCGGGTTGTGAATTAAACATGTCACGTGTTCATGGTACTAAAAAGTTCATTAGATCACATTCATTAAAAGGTTGCGGGGTCATTGCGCTATAAATTATTGACTTTTGATCAATATAGATAGTGGGTCGAGTTGTGTTATGGATCACAAGTTAATTGAATTGTAAGGAATCAAGGTTCACTGGTTTTTTCCGTTTACGAGTTGCAAGTTGTCAACTTCTCATCAATTGAAGTAACGGGCTCCATTCAACTACAAATGATTGACTTTTGACCAATACAGGACTTAATTACACCAAATACCACTAAACTTTCATCTTCATTCATACTCACCACTAAACTATTTTTCTTACATTAAATACCATCGAACTTTACATTTCGTTTCACCGATTACCACTCCGTCCATTTTTTGGACGGAATGATGACGTGGCTTTGACGGAGCATGTGTAGTCAGCTGAATAACGCTGAGTCAAATGCCAACAAAGATATAAAGAAGGAATGTGGAGCAATCTGGAGGAGTGAATGGAGGAGAGTTGCAGAGAGGATATAAAAAATAGAAAAAAAACTTAGAGTTTAGCTTTGTCTAAATCCAAGTTGGCATCTGACTCAGCTTTGTTTAGCTGACTAGACATGATTCGTCAAAGCCACGTCATCATTCCGGTAAAAAAAAGGACGGAGTGGTAATCGGTGAAACTAAAGTATAGTTTGATGGTATTTAATGTAAGAAAAATAGTTGAGTGGTGAGTATGAATAAAAATGAAAGTTTAATGGTATTTGGTGTAATTAAGTCCCAATACAGTTAATAGGTCGGACTATGTTATTATCGATCACATGTTAATTGGATCGTAAGAAATTAAGGGTCATTGATTTTTTTTTTCTTCAGTCAATGAGTTACAAGTTATTAACTTTTCATCAATCCTAGTAACAGTCGGTTCAATTTTGGGATTGGATTTTAGGGTTTAGTGATGTTTGGTTGAGTTGGGTTGTTATGATTTGGGGTTATATGTAATGGGTGAGTGTTGGTTTTGTGAGATTTTGATGACAAGGATTGTGGGTAGCCATAGAATGTTGAATAGTGTTTTTGGAGCATTTTAATTTGTGGACTTGTTCAAAAGACACTACTAGCTTGATGTTGCTTGCTAAAGATAGGTTATTTACTTCATCTATATCTACTCACTCTCCCCAAACTTCACTCAAATATTAAGCTTATCAATACAGATAACGGGTCAGGTTGTGTTATCAATCACATGTTAACTGTATTATGAGAAATTAAGGGCTATTGATTGTTTCAGTTAACGAGGTACAAGTTATCAACTTTTCATCAATCCAGATAATGGGTCAGGTTGTGCTATCGATCACAGGTTAACTATATTATGAGAAATTAAGGGTCATTGGTTGTTTCAGTTAACGAGGTACAAGTTATCAACTTTTCATCAATCCAGATAACGGGTCGGTTCAATTCGACCAAACCCACGACTCGGTCGGACCCACTCTACTTCATCTATATTTACTATCATCCACTCTCCACTTCATTGGCTGTTTCAGTTAACTAGGTACAAGTTATCAACTTTTCATCTATCCAGATAACATATGTTGGTTCAATTCTCGACTCAACCCACGACTCGATCGGACCACTCTACTTCATCTATATTTACTCCCCACCACTCTCCACTTCCACCCCATCTCCCTCTCAAACAAACCTCCACAACCTCCAGAACCAAATGGACTCAATAACCCACAAAACCATTCCAATCAACAACATCACAATGCACATTGCAGAAAAGGGCACCAAAGGAAACCCCATAATCCTATTCCTCCACGGATTCCCCGAGCTCTGGTTCACATGGCGCCACCAAATCCTCTCCCTATCAACCCACAACTTCCACACCGTGGCACCTCGACCTTCGAGGCTACGGGGACACCGACTCCCCAATCTCGAGCCACGAATACACGTGCCACCATATCGTGGGGGACATCGTGGCCCTCATCGACCACCTAGGAGCCGACAAGGTCTTCCTAGTGGCTCATGATTGGGGAGCCATCATTGGATGGCACCTATGCATGTTTAGGCCAGATAAAGTGAGGGCCTTTGTGTGCCTAAGTGTGCCCTTTAGGCCTAGGAACCCTAAGATGAAGCCTGTGGATTTGATGAGGCTTGTGTTTGGAGATGATTACTACATGGTTAGGTTTCAAGAGGTTGGAGTTGTGGAAAGTGAGATTAAGAGAGGTGGTGTTGGTGAGGTTTTGAAGAGGATTTTGAGTAATAAGAAAGTTGGCCCACCATGTTATTCAAAGGATGATCCTTTTAGGCTTAAGGAGAAGTGTGAGTTGCCTTGTTGGATTAGTGAGGAGGAGTTTGGGTATACCGTTGGGAAGTTTGAAGAGAAAGGGTTTGTTGGTGGGCTTAACTACTATAGAGCACTTGATTTGTAAGTGTTTTGGTTTCATCTCTTGTTGCCTCTTGTGTGTTGTTTGGATTGGATCAGAGGATTTCGGGTCTGTTTGATGTTACTGGACTTGTTAGAATCTTCGAACTCGTTAGAACGGTCTAAGGTGGTTTTGGATGCTTGTGCATGTGGAATTGATGATTTTGAATCGTTATGCATGTGGAATTGTATCGTTTTTAACGTTGTTAGGATTGGATTGGATTTGACATTCTGAGCTAGTCGATGTCATGGAAGCATTGAAACCTTTAAAATCGTTAGGAATGCTTTGGGTGGTTTTGGTCACTTGTGCATGTGAGATTGTTGGTTTTGAATAGTTATGCATGTGTAGTTACATGTGTTCAAATGAGTGTTTTACGACGGGTTTTTCAACTGTTCAACCTAGATTGACCTTTGACCCCTGATTCTCTTACTTTTTCGATCTATCCCTTTCGACAGGAGCTGGGAGCTGACCGGGGCCTGGACAGGGGCCAAGGTGACCGTACCGGTGAAGTACGTGACCGGGGACCAAGACCTAGTGTACACGACACCAGGGATGAAGGAGTATGTCCATGATAGTAGTGGGTTCAAGAGGGATGTGCCATTGTTGGAAGAGATTGTAGTGATGGAAGGAGTTGGCCACTTCATTAACCAAGAAAGGCCAAATGAGATCAATGATCACATCTACCATTTCTTCAAAAAGTTCTTATAAAAGACCATCATTGAGTTTCAGCTAGTGTGTTTAAGTAGGCTTTGTACTAGTACCATGTGTGTTGTTTTGCTACTTTTGTTGTTGTTGTACCACTTCTGTCTTTTGCTATTCAATGTCTCTCTGGTACTACTGTTTCAATGTCTGTTACTCTGTTAGTGTTGGCTTTCTATGTTCTGTCATTATGAAGGCTCTATGAATGAAGTAGAGAGAGTATTTATTGAGGTCGAGTTTTCCCATGCCCACCCTGCTAATAGGGGGCTTGGCAATAGGTACCCACAGGTACATGTACTCGGTATCCATTTGAGCGTTGGGTTTTCCCGTACCCACCCTGCTAAGCTAAACGAGTGAGAATTATCAACCATCCCCGCGCCGGTACCTGTGTCAAGTTTACCGAATACCCATTGAGTAAAAGTACATAGAGAAAAGCCTCACATTCGATTGACATATAACATGATGAACAATAGCAGGATGAACATGTGACCTAATAAACTCGTAACACAACCCATTTGACAACTCGAAAGAAAGGTCTAGCCTTTGACATCACCATTACACACAACTCTATCATGAGTATCGAATATTCCTGATAAGTCGCGATTCTATAACGGGTATCAAACATTCTTAAAAGGTCACTATATTGAATGCCAAAGCACTGAGATGTTCGAACAAAAGATACGAACTTTGTTCTTGACAGACAACTATGGTTCTCGAGACGAAAAATTGGCAAAATTGCAAGTGTTGGAGAAATGAACACAAACAGACTCTTACATATTTTTCCAGAAGTACAGAAACCACAAACTTAAACCCTAAACCCTCTGCTGTTCCTCTTTCCTCTAGCCTTCTCGAACTTCCTTCCCTTGGATCTGACGTATGGCTTAGAATGGCTGTGTGGCACACCGGGAGCTGGTCCAAAGTGCTTCACTGCCTCGCGAGCGTTCTTGGGACCACGGAGAAGAACCTACAGAAGCCATTTGAAAAGAGGGTAAGAGTTTGAAGCACTGTTATTGTGGATTCTACACAAAGATAGAGAGTACTGAGGTACTGAGTCCTATTAAGAAGTGAACTCGGTCCCTTGGATGTTTGTAAATAGTTGTGATCATAACCGCAAAATCATTACATGTCTGTATAGAGCTCATCACAGATCAACAATGGCATCCGCCATTCAACACTAATCTTAGACAACTAACCCAGAAATGATACAGTCGTTAAACCATCACCCCAACATTACCGAGCACTGAACCAGAAACATATTCAACAAGCTCAAACCAATCCAATTCATGAACAGCCAATGAAAGCTATGAAAAGAACTAAAGAGGAAGAAAAGAAGCATACCGTGTTCTGGCCAAGAGGAGCTCTCAAGGCAAGCTGATCAAAAGTCAAGCACTCACCACCAGCCTTCTCGATTCTAGCTCTGGCAGTTTCAGTGAACCTCAAAGCAGTAACCTTAATAGCTGGAACCTCATAAACCCTAATGTCATCAGTGATTGTTCCCACAACCACAGCAATCTTTCCCTCCTAAACAAGCAAAACATGAACCAATTACAAATCTAATCAGCAGTTCTTATCAAGCATACCATGCCATGAACTCAATGAAAAAAAGACCTACCTTTCCCTTGGTGAATCGAATGAGCCTGGAGAGCGAAAGCGGAGGCTTGTTAACCTTGCTCATAAACAGCCTCTTCAATATCACAGCATTGAAGCTGCTCCCAGTTCTCCTCACCAGAAATCGGTACAGCTGAAAAAAAACATTTGAATTCAATCTCAATCGACGAAACCAATCAATCAAACAAAGCTACGAATCAGAAACTGAAATCGAATTCTTTCTTACCTTAACGAGAAGCTTGAGATAGATGTCGTTAGACTTTGGCTCCGTGCGCTTGGTCTTCTTCCTCTTACCTCCTGCCTTCAAATCGATCCCCTGAAACCAAAATGGAAAGAGATCAAACGCTGCAACAATGATATACAGTAGATGAGGAGCTCGGAAATGGGAAGGCATCATTGGAAAGATACACACCATCGCCGCCGGTGAAGTGTGAAGCTCCGATCGCCGATTATGGTCGATAGCTGAGTGAGAACTCAGTGCTGTTAGGGTTTTGAGAAGCTATATAGCTTAAGCGAAGTGATGAATATCCAATCGATTTTGGGCTTTGTGGAACATAATGGGCCTGAAATTGGACCTGAATATGGGCCTTCTTTGTTGATTGTGCCCATCTAGCAAAAGTGTAATGTTTTCAGAACCGTACTGGATGGATGGTCAGATCAATTGGACACTAAACTAATCATCAAAACGATACAACAACGTTGATACAATGACGGTTAAATCACAGTTCAACTACATCTTGTAACGATTTCAACAGTTGAAGCATATATCGTTAGACTCGTCAGTTTGACGTGTCGATGTGATTTTGAAAACATTGTTGGTAACTAAACCGACCATCTCCCTATAAACTTCCTACACGATGAGACTCACATTCCTCTTGAGGTGGTATCGGGAAACGAAGAACAAAAATGTTATGAGTCCAAAATGAAAAAAATTACTCTTGTTGTAACTAATTTGTCTAGGACAACTCTCTCTCTTCATTAACTATCTTGAATTCACTGTTTATTGACCACATGATAAGGTTTAACTCGATAGTTTGGTGTGATCTTTAGTAGTCAGTGAAGCTGCTACCACGAGTCATGAGAAATGACATAGATTAGCCGCTGAAATGCCATGTACATGTTTGAAATTAACTGATCACATTGCACACAAACGTTAAAGTGCATGATCTCTATAAAAAGGATAAACAAGTGTCATATGTGCAGTTATTTTATCCATTTGCACGAATCACAACTACAACATTAGATTAGCTAATCACTGTGACATCAATCTTACCCGTTTGACACTCCCTAAAATTTATCCAATGTCACCACCATTTTCACCCCCAAAAAGATGGTGATAGTGTCATAGCGTGGTGAATCACCCTTTGCTCCATTTTCTACAACACAGTGCATATTTACGATAGAATAAGATAAAACAACGTTACACCATGTACTATCGTTATAACCATTTACACGAACGTTCACGACTATAACAAACATTAGATTAGCCAGTCACTATAACCCACAACTCACCCATTTGAACACTCCCTTCGAAATTAGTCATCGTCATCTCCAATTTCACCTAGCGGAGTCAGGACTCAAGTTGACCCTGGGCCCGATACATAGAATACAATGGGCCGAACATACTTTTTGCACCAAAGATACCTATATTTTAACTATTTGAGTCTAGAGGACACTGGGCCCGAGCCCAGGGTGGCCTCCCCTAGCTCCGCCAATGCCTAGTGCCATAGCAATGGTGAATCAAAATCACCCTTTTGCTCCATTTTCCCACACCACAACAATCATGTCAAACACAACAAACAAAAAGATCGATCTTTTGCTGTCCGATCAAACACTTGCCTTGCAAATTCATCTTCCTCTTCTTCCTCTCTCTCTCTCATGTCATCCATTAATGGATTCCCACTTCCAGACTCCATCTCCCTCCACATTAACTCTCTCTAGACGGATTCTCCAGCCTATATAAATGCACTTGCAGCTGAAGAAACTAAACCCACATAGCTCCATTTCTCTCTCTCTCTCTAGCTCTCTGCAACTGAAGCTTACACGGGAGAGAAGCTCTTGCTGGAGAAGCAGGGCACGTGCAAGAACGAACCTTTTCATGGGGTTTTCAACCCTTTTTGCACGTGCTCCCCTTCTCCAACATGGGTTCCTCATCCCCCCCTTCTTCCGTCGCCGCCGTCGATCGGCGGCTGCTTGGGTTCTCTTTGGCGCATTTCGTCGAACAGCTTGTGCTCACTATCATAGATACTCTGTTTTTCCCTCTGTTCCTCTGTTTTTTTTTTCGTCATGCAAAACCCAATTGGGTTATATTAGTTCGTTACCTAAGTCATGCACAACATAAACACATACCAAAAAAAAACCTTGGTTGATCATGTCTAAGCGGAATTCGCGGTTTTTCTCTTTTCGATGTTCGATTATTAACATCGAAAAGAGGGTGAAATCGATATTGTAGAGTCTTTGTTGTCGTACATTGTGACGAGAAAGTTGATTGAGTTCCTTGTGTACACGAACTTTGTTTGCTACTTGCATGATTAAGATATAACTATATAGTATACACTAAAATTGATTACAATGCACATTGGCTAATGGGTAAAAATTTGAAGTTTCGTGTTTGTGTTTCAATTTATCTCGATAATTTAAAGATTTTCAATAAAATTTCAATACGAAAAAATCCATTAAAATCTTACACGTATCTCTTGTTTTAACTAGTAATACATGATCAAAATTTCATGAACTAGTTTATCGAACTCTAGTCACAGGCTTGCCTTTAGTAGTTTATCGAGCCTCAACTATGCATATTCATACCCATGTCATTGCAAAAATATCGAGAAAGCTCCCCAGGTCACGACCCATCTCAAACTCTAAGTTCAGAACTCCGTCAATATATAAAATTCAACACATTTACAAGTCGATAAGTACATCTGTACTACTGCATTTCAAATTCTATAGCATGTAGGAGCTAGTGTTTCAAGCTATTCTCTATGATGTCACAAATACAAGATTCAACTAGTATATGTAAATCATCCCATTAATCGGCTTAATATCTATTTCCGTCATTAACATATAGAGTTTGTAACATAGTGAGTGTTAACCTTTCTTTTTTATCATTAATTTATTGGATTCATAATAATATGGTCATATTCCTTCAAGCCTCCGTCCAAATTCTCCTTTCAGTGCTAATGTCATCAAACCAATGTTATCAATGTCGGATCGGGGCGGCCGGACTGCGATCCGGCCACCCCTATGTCACCGACAAATTTCGGCTCAATCCTGGTTCGATCCCGGTTCAATCCTGATTTTCCTATTAAACCTTTGAACCCTTGACCTTGCCGGTTCGACCCCTGGTCCAGTTCTGAAAACCGTGCATCAAACGAACTCAGCAGTTTTTCCCATGTTTACTATTGCCACGTCACTCAATCTACCCTAAACTCGACTCAACTGACCGATTCAACCAAACCAAACTCAGAGTTAAACAAGTTAGTTTGACCAAGATTAGTTGTTCAAGAAAAAACAGAGTACTGCAGAAGTTGCAGAGTTCCAGATGGTGAAAAAGAAATCTATGACAGTAGTAACTGAGAGTTACAGAAAGAAGAAGAAATGACGTCAGCATGATCATAATCCTCCCAAGAAACACTCTTTCTTCCCTTCCATTTATATTCTCTCAATCCCACACTCCATTTAGAAGCCTTTACTACTCTCTCTGTTTCTCTGTTTCTGAGTTTACCTTTACGTATATCAGCAGAAGAAAGAAAGAAAGAAAGAAGAATGGTACGGCTGCACAAATAGGAAAACACCACACGTAAATCTTTACACTGTCGTGTTAGTAGCCATGCTTGGTTGGCCCAGAACCCACAAAGCCATTACTGGCGAAACAAAGCTCCCGTGGAAAGTGGGGAGGAAGAAAAAAAACAGAGTAAGAACAGAGAGATCTGTTCAGTTAGCAGTGTTTGAGACTTGAGTTTTACTCCTTTTCCTTAAGAAGCGGGGGATTTGTCTATCCATGGAAGGCAAAACAAATTCGTGAAGGATTGGTTTCCTCGGGGTTCGTGTTGGTTCGAGTCGAGTGAGTGATTTGCAGGTCGAACCGTGGGTTGATGAGTTGATAGGGTTGTAAAGAACGTTGAGGAACGAGAATGGTAGATCGTGAATTATCATAAAGATATGGGAATGTCAAGAACTGTTAGGTCTTGTTAACTATGGAGAGTTTGTTGAGGAACGAGAATTATAGACCGTAAAGACATGGGAATGTCAAGAACCGTTAGGTCTCGATATCTCGAGGGTTTTTAACGGATCTTATATTGTTTACTAACATGCGTTCTCAAACGAATGGCTCACGAAAGAGTCTGAAATTTGCACAGTTTCGATAAGACTTGTTTATACATAGATTGGTAATTAATTATGAGAATTTGAAACATTGATCTATTGTTGGTCAAATGATCTAATACCATGTCAAGAACCATTAAGTCTCGTTATGTGTGATTTAGATGGTAGTGAACTTCGAGGGAGTGTTTTGAGGTCTAACTATGGCTCGATAGCTTGATCGTGTTTTATATATACCATCATTTTATAGTTGAGATTCTCGATGGGGTAGGAATTTAGAAAAATGTTTAGACTAGGAGGAAACTTAATGGTGACCCACCTCTGTCCACCCATGTGATTTGTTGACGAATCAAGTTGCTAATGATCAGTGCTCGATGTTAAACTTGCAAGAATACTCATTCATAACTCGTTTCGATATTCAACCAGACGAATTGCAAGAGCTAGGCTATCGATCCGACTACTCTACAGCTCGTGAGCCAACTCGATTTTGGTAAATTCACAAACCCAATGAGCTCCATTTTGGTTTGGGTTAATGTGATTTGATGGGTTGTGTTGGAAATTGATGATTTACCCAATTTGAGGGATGATCGTGTGATGGTGGTAAAAAAATTTACAAGCAGATCAAGTGAAAAGATTGACAGTTAAAATTAAAAATTAAAAATTAAAAATTATTTACTTTTTTAGTTTTAACCCCAAAGATAACCTTAAATTGCAAGCAATGGTGATAGTAGCATTAATAGCATTTGAGTTTGACTGTAATAACTTATAACCATGGCCTTTATAACTCTACTAAGATTAAACTATGCATGTTCGGGAACGAATCGATCGTAATTTTGACCATATCTGCATAGCTGACCTTGAAACAAATTATGAGTTACGATCAAATTTTGAAATAACTTTGTAGATGTTAAAATTAGAGTTAAAACGAGTGAGTTATGGCTGATTGAAAGTTTTCTGAATGCATTTTCGATATCATATGATATGGCATCAGAATTATGCACTGTTCATGTCCACATTGACATTCTCATATCATTTCGACTAACGTGTTAAACAAAGGTACATGAGAAAATAGTTAAGAAATTGCTATTAATTGGAAATAAAATTTTATTTAATAATTTTTGGTGAAATCAGACAACCCTTGTTACGTGTATATATATATTCTTAATGTGTCTCGTTCTTAATTTTGAACCTCTAAAAAGTAAGAACCCTTGAAACGTTTTTTCAAGGGTCACCTTCTACTAGCAAAGCAAAATTATTTACGATTCAACTGTCTGTATACATACCAGACCGACTTGATAACTAATTCACTATCGAATCGTCATTCGATTTCGAAAATACCAACAAATAACACAAAATGACACAAGGACAAGTAGTAGTGGGGGGAGAGGAAATTGTGGAGGGTAAAGAATAAGAATATATCCCCATTTCTCTTGTTCCTTAAGGCACACGTAATATCCCACGATTCTCTACGACAACTCAAAAAACCCTATTGTCAAACAACATTCAATTCCATAGGGGAAACTTGTTCTTCTCACCAAAACCCTAAATCTATGCCCTCACTTCCAATTTTTCTCCAACCACATTCAATTTGCCTATCCATCTATACTTCTCTTTACTTGATGGGTGATCGGATGATGATCGAGGATTACCGACTCGTGAAATGCAACCTGTATCGAGTCTCGGTTGTGGGATTAAGAGGTGAGAGTTGGTGGGAGTCAGTCAAAATATGATCGTATTTGGTTGGTCAACAACAATGACTAAGTTCGAATTGTTATTGAATTCTTGACCCATCGACATAAGCATCGCCAATTGGCCAAGTAACTGATTTTTGTTTCAGTCATTAATCACGGTCGACTTTGCACCAATTAGCTGAACCAAAATATACAGATTTAAAGAAATGAACCTATATCGACTCACGGTTATGAGTTTTATGTATACACTCAACTTTGAGAGTACGAATACAATGTATATCAACTTTGTGTCAACCTAACTACTCGGTCTGGTTGCGAGTTCGTTGGGTTACATGTTGTTGGCTTTTTGGTCGAGGTAGGTTGGGCGAGTTTATCGGGTTGGGCCAGCATTTTGCCAACTCTAGCTCAGGTGAGATATGTTATGAGTAGGTAGAATTCAAGCTTTGAGCTTTTCATCAATGCAAAAGGCCCATTGTAGTTATAGGCCCAATGTAGAAGGCCCATTAATTCATAAGCCCAATTCAGAAGGCCCATTAAAGTTACAAGGCCCATTGAAGTTTTCGAGTTATATTATCATGACCACTGCAACAATTAACATTTCGAGTCGATCCAATGGTTAATAATCGAACCGATACAAGTATCTACAAAACCAAGAAAAGGCTCAAACCGCATGATTCCCTCAAAACAATCCGTATGTTAAGCCTAATCAAAGCCCCACACAACACATTCCTTCACCCTCTCTAATTACACCTTATAAAAATGAACCCTTAGAACTACAAATTTCATCTAACCCTTCATCAAATCATCAATGGAGATCCCAACAGAGATATCGGTCCCAATTTTCGACCAACTCGTCACGATCTTCGATGAATTCTCGTTCCTCCTCAGCCCGAAACCCCTGGCATTAGTAGCCCTATTCGCAGTCGGGTTGTACTACTACTATTGCGCCACTTCTTCGAGTCGGGTCTACCTTGTTGATTTCATGTGCTTCAAGGGTCCAAGACCCATCGTGTCCCCACTGCAACGTTTGTGGAACACGCTGCACTAGGCAAGTTTGGGAGTGACACGGTTGAGTTCCAGACTAAGGTCATTGAGAGATCAGGGATTGGGGAGATGAGCTATATGTCCACCGGTATACACCACCTTCCCCCCAACACCTCGTTGGAGTATAGTGTTGAGGAGCTCGAGGTGGTGCTCTTCACTACGGTCAAGGATTTGTTGACCAAGCTTGATGTTGACCCGAAAGACATAGGCTTTGTGATCACGAATTGTAGCCTCGTTTCGTTGACACCATCTTTGTCTTCGATGGTGGTGAATAGGTTTGGGTTCAGGAGTGATGTGAAGAGCTACAATATTTCTGGGATGGGGTGTAGCGCGGGGTTGTTGTCACTATCGTTGGCTCAAGACATGCTCCGTGTACATGAGAACTCAATGGCCCTAGTCGTGAGCATGGAGGCCATGTGTGAGAGCATCTACCAAGGAAAGGTGAGATTTTGTGCCATTCTGGGCATGAGTCGGTCAAATAACGTCTTTTTTCCTTATAAATATCCATATAAAGGATTAAAAACAAATGTTCATCCGTAGGTCAAATGTATGGTAAGAAAATTGTGCAAAACACTTCCTTCGACTTTACTTTTATTTCGATATTTGTTATTCCTGTTTACACTAACTCACCTTTCTGGTTTTGTCTAACAAAGGTGAAATCAATGCTCCTAGCAAACTGCCTATTTCGTATGGGAGGCGTAGCGGTGCTCCTCTCAAATCGCAAAACCGAAAAAAACACTGCCAAGTACGAGCTACAACACTTGGTCACGACACATATGGGATTCAAAGACCTCTCCTACAAGTGCGTCTTCCAAGAGAACGACAAAGAGGGCTACACCGGTGTAGCCCTCTCGAAATCAATCTTGCAGGTAGCGAGCGAGGGGCTAAAAACCAACCTCGCGACGCTAGCTGCAGTAGCCCTACCATACTCAGAGCTAATCAAGTACGGACTCTCCAAAATATTGTGGCCGAAAAAGGGGGGTCCATTATACAAGCCAAACTTCAAGAAGGCATTTGACCATTTCTGCATTCATGCCGGAGGGAAGGCAGTGATTGACGCTATAAAGAAGAACCTAAAGCTTCAAGATAACGATGTCGAGGCCTCAAGGATGACGCTCCATAGATTCGGGAACACGTCATCCTCGTCAATTTGGTACTCTTTTGGGTATCTTGAGGCGAAAGGTAGGATCAAGGAGGGTGATAAGGTTTGGCAGATAGGATTTGGGAGTGGATTCAAGTGTAACAGTGCTGTGTGGAAGTGCATTTCTAAGGTGAAATCTGACCAATGGAATGTCTGGTCAGATTGCATAGATGAGTATCCGTTGGAGATCACAGAGAATTCAAATGACCACTAGTTTGAAAAAATCTAATTAATGAATAAGAACCAGATAAAATCACTTAAAAGAGTAACATCATATCTAAGAATTCTAACTGATCCTAATCAAAACAAGCAATAGAGAATTAGAAACACGATTAGTATTTTGATTCACTCGTAATTCTCTAACTCAAATTTCAGCTCAAACTCGCCTGAAAAGTAACAAGTCAGACTTAAAGTTAGTGAAATTCGAGTTGAAATCAGTTAAACTCGAAATTATCTGAACAAAATTCCACAATTGACCACAAGTGCACAATTGACCACACAAACAAGATAATCCCTATTTTATATATATTCACAAAATCAATAAATAAACATATATCACATTGACTGGCAAAATAGTAATAAATCAAACTCTCCAAGGCCAATCCGGACATTCTCCACCCTTTCCAAAATGTGACATGTCTCCTCTCTCTTATACTTATCTGCCACGTGTCACTAAATGCGTGGGCCCCGCACTTTTCCAAGCGGTCTTATCTAGAAATAACACCACGATTCATCGATCTACCCGCCACGTCATCCCTCAGATCTCAATCAACGGTCCAGATCTTTTCACACCTCACCCGCGAAAAGTCCTCAAAAGCCGCCGTTAAATACCCCCTCTCCACTCTCCTCTTCCATTTCTGCACTTCTGAAACGCCCTCCGCCGCCGTCTGATCAGATCCAATCTGCCTTAACTCGCCGACGGTAAACATCTAACCCCCGATTCAATCCCCATGGGATTTCTCGACCAGCTCTGGGACGACACCGTCGCCGGTCCTACCCCGGAAAACGGCCTCAGCAAGCTCCGGAAGCACAAGACCTTCAGCTTCCGATCAAACTCCGGCAAGGGTACGCCAGCCTCTCAATTTCCATTTTCCGATCAAAATTCGCCGCAATCGAATCAAAATTAATCAAATTAAGGACGGAAACAAACAATGAGAAGCTCGAATTCTAAATCTCATAACTCCGTTTTTGTTTTCTCTGTTCACGATGAATCAGATTCCGACGTCGTGAACGTGAACTCAAACTCGTCGGAGGAACCGACGAGAGTGACGCGAAGTATCACGATCGTTAGGCCTCCGGGGTATCACCAGAGTGAATCGCCGCTGGCGTCTCCCGCCGGATCTACTCCTCCGGTGTCGCCGTTCTCCGGTAAGGCGATTCATTGTCTTCTCCGGTCTCCGATTTGGTAGCTATTTTGAATGTCTTAATGACGCTTTTGTCCTTGGGATAATGCTCAAATGACGGAAATGCCCCGAGATTGGACTAGTGAGTGTGACTATATGGTATATAAAAATCTAGTCAATTTGGACCAATTGGTTGGTAGTGGTAGTTTTGTAATTTAATATTTTGTGCTTTTATATCAAGTGGGTAGATAGATAATTGATTAAATTGAAATTGATTAGGTTGCTAGATTGTGACATTTAATTTGAAAATTTAATCATAGTCAAGGTTATACATTATTTAGTAAATTAAAAAAAATCTATATTAGTCCAAGTCACACTCATTCGACATTGAAAAATTACTAATCGATCTTTAAACATATATGTAAATTTACGTAAACTTGTGAATTTATGAATTGTCTAACATCCCGACCATCCATGGACTATGAGCCCTTAGCTCATCTCATAGTCAGCGGTGGAGCTGAGGATGGGCTTCTCAGGGTATAGTCCAACCACCATTCGGGGCCAAAATTCTAACCATATGTAAATTGTTGTATATTTTAGATCTGTTTGATAAGGTGAATGGTAAATTTTTTGTGTTATGTCTAATAAATTTTAAATTCTATATAGTTCAACGTAGTGTCTGAAATGGGCTAAACTCATCTTGAGTCGTCCTTGTTCATGGTATGATGATTTTTTGTCACGATAATGTATGAACAAAGACACATCTTTCAGTCTCGACTATATACAAGGAGATAAGCACATTTGACATGTCATCTTGGTGGGTCTAACGAATGTTTGTGCATTTGTGTTTGGAACTAGGAAGCAGAGGGACGCCATTCCGGTACCGGAGAAGGTCAGCATCAGATGCGTACGAGAAGGAGGATGTGGTCGTCGGAAGCCCGATTGGATCAAGGAGCCCTTCTTCTCCTTACGACGTTTGAGATCTAACTCCGACGAGGACGACCAATCACCGACCGTCTCTATGTGTATCCCGACTATGGTTGTTTTTTGCAATGTGTATGTTGTAGTGAGCAAATGAAGGCCTATGTTGCTAAGTAGTGTGAATAGGAGATGCCCTAGCTCTCTTTGAACGTTAGTTAGTAGATATGTAAGCTGGATTTTGTGTGTATATTGTAAATATAGGTATGATCTTATGTCCCCATTCATGTTTTTTATATTACAATACTAGTAACCAAACTCTTGAATTTCGTCATTATGGATCTTGAAGGCTTATATTTCAATTAATCTTTATATCCGACTTAATTTCCTCTTATTAGTTCGAGTATATAATTTCCTTTATCAACTTCAAGTTGTTCGCTTCTATAGACGAAATTTACTAGCTCTTGAGTTTGGCAGTGAAATTAGACTACGTGATTGTTGAGTTATCCTACATCGAATAGTGAAGAGAGCAAAATGCACTATATAAGTGAGAAAAGTTTCATCCCATGAACTAGCAGGTGAAAATGACACCTAACAATAGTATCAGAACTCACTTGTCAATAGTATTCAACCTATATTATCATATAGAATCACTCATTCTGAGAATCATAATACCCTACTTCAAATTCACGAAATTTTTAAGTATACATCGTATTTCGTATATTCGTATATGAATAGACTTAAAATTTTGTTATAATCTCCAACCATCATTGCCAATTTGAATGGGGCACCCAACATGTGGCACTAAAGGAATGAAGGGCCAAATGTGTACTCTTTAGACTAGTGGTTATAAGCCAATCTTCTTTTCATTTGTGCATGCCATCCACTTCTTATTCATTTATGGTGTTTGATTGAGACACAAGCTAGGAATCTATTCTAACTCGGGCCACTTTCATCTACCAATAACGTATCAATCAAGGTAATATCTATTTGGAAAGATGGGTCAATACTATCTCTGATTGATGTTGAAAACCGTAGTCGTTTGTACTTCTGATATGCGCAAGACTGGATTAGACCAGTAGCTAGATAATGGGATCAAACTTGATATAACATGAATATGAAGAAATGTCACAGTCCATATGGTCGGTAGGGATTGTAGGCCTCCTAACTTGATAAATTATAGTAGTCTAGAAAACGCTATCTCTAATTGATGTTGAAGACCGTAGTCGTTCATATTGAAGTATTATTGCTAGATTGATGTCACTTCTGGTATGCACGAGACTGGATTAGACCATTAGCTAGGAAATGGGTCAGACTTGACATAACATGACTACGAAGCTAGATGTCACAATCCATATGGTTAGTAGGGATAGCAAGCCTCCTGACTTGATAAATTCAGGTAGTCTAGGAAACGCTGCAACATCTCTGCATGTTCTAGGATGAATGATCGAGATTCGAGTCATCATGTCATCTAATGTTGTATGGACACATGTCCATGACCTCTTACTATACATCACACATATGACACCTTCTACAAAGGATCGATAAACGTTGCCCAAAGTACTCTTCATCTTCACTATGTCATGTGGCTTAAAAGGGCTTAACCAAACGTAGCCTAAGACAGGAAATTGACAAGAAAATGAAAAATGGGCCTGAGGCCCAAGTTCTGAGCCCATCGTAAAATTGAGCCCAATCCACGACCCTTTCATCGGGTCTGAACTCGGGTCAAAGTGTGGGTTTTAACCCAACCCGGGTTGAACCAGTCAAGAAGACGAAGCTCCCTCAGTCGTGAGTAGACTCTCAATCCTCACTCCAGAAATGTCAGTCGTTCAATAGCTTAATTCCCGTGGCCTTCGAGCTTCGATCGCGGTTGAGGAAAGGGAAGAAGGAAAAGATCGAGATGAAGAAGAAGAAGACTGATTGCGGAACTCTCGCGCTGTTGCTGCTCCTCTCTCTTCACTCGCAGATCAGCTTCAGTTATGGTAATGACTTGTTTTCCCTCTCTTGGTTAGGTCAATTGGAAAGAATCTGGATCATGGGTTCGTCCCCTGCTTGAATTTGATGATCTGGGATTGATAGGTAGGAGGGAAATTCATTCACTGTTTCTTAGCTAGCTCGATTTGCTTCAGGGATGCGTTTAGTTTTCTTTTTGCCTTTGGAACGAGAGGGAGTGTGATTCTGTTGATTATTTCTCTTTTCGATTAGAGTTTCTTTGTGTGGGATTTTGCAATTATTGACTATAGTAGTGGTGGAAGAAGCATTTGGTAATGGAGTTAAAAGGATCAGATCTCAGAATTCCAGCTAGCGGTTCCATGTATTACTTATACTGCCATGCTGTTTTCTCCCTCTGATCATGACTTCAGAAGTATGTGATTCTGCAATGAACAAAAGTGGTTCTTGATTCGCTCTATGTTAATGGCTACGCGGATTATTTTTATGGCTCGTGAGTTTAGCTGATTGATATAGGATGGATGCTTTCTTTGTAAGTTTCTTGTTAATACCTGTCTGGCTCATATCTATCATTTTTATTCATGTAGGCAAATCTGAAGGGGTATGTGTGTCGAAAGGTGGCCGATTTCCACCGTATGAATCAGAAGGCCAGCCTCCGAAAAAGGTAGGCAAGGGCTCGAAAGACTTGACCCTTTGCAGGATCTTTCGCAAAAGGACTTGCTGTGATGTAGCTCAGACGTATCCTGCTTTGCTGTCCCTTAGGCGCCTGGCTTCCATCGGGGAAGCGGTAGAGTCGTGCTTGCAGTTCTGGGAGGCATTGGAATGTTCGATTTGTGATCCGAAAGTTGGTGTCCAGCCTGGACCTCCTGTCATATGTACTTCGCTGTGTGACCGAGCCTATCAAGCCTGTGCCAATGCTTACTTCTCTATGGATTCGAAAACTCGGGTACTTTTGCTTTCTCTTGATTGAATCTATATCGTTGGAATTCATCTTATGATATCATTTCTATCTGATAGCAACTATGCTGATAATACTGAACTGGTTACAAAGTACTTATTTCCTGTTCTCTGTTCAGTATCTAGTACCGTGTGGAGTGAGCGACTTCCTTTGCGGTAGAGCTGCAGAATGGGTAACCAATGGAACAGATTTCTGCACTGCTTTGGGATTCAGTACTGAAGTTTCTGAGCATTCATACCATGGTGTCAATCAAGCTGCGTGTTATGGTGGTAAGGGCAGTATGGATTACATTTCCGACTCGTGGACGAAACCACATAGGAATCCAAGTGCAGCCAGTTCAGGTTGGTTAGATGGCTTCCAACAATGGGCGATGGAGATGTCGTTTAGTGAAAAGGTCTCGTGGGCGGTTGGAGGGATGGTTCTCACTGCAGGACTCATGTTTGTAAGGTTAGATCTCTCATCTCTCTCTCTCTTTACTTCACTACCCTTGATCTTGGTTCAGAGTGACACCATTAAGTTAAACTACTTGGCCATTGTTGCAGCAAAAGGAAGAGTTACAGCCGGCGCCAGAAGCTCGCAGCTATCCAGAGAGCTGCAAGGAGGCTGGATGGCAAGTTGGTCCAGTCTGATTTGCAAGGGAAAAGAAAAGTGAATCAAAGATGATCGATCATATCCAATTCGAGCTTGTAAGTTGATAATACTGCTTGAAACCACATTCTCTTTCGAACTAGATGAGGAAAAACGAAAACCCTATATCTGATTAACCTTTAGATAGTTTCTAATGTTACAAAGCAAGGCCCTTTCCATCGTCTTGATCGAATTTCATGATTTGATACTGCAGTAGCTAGCAAATGTTTGACAAATTGTTTACATGTTTCTGCAGCACACACCAGACCATATATACGAAAAAGCTGTCCATTCTACAGGGGAGAATGACGAAATACCCTAATCCCAGATCGTTCGAGCTTCTAAGAGCAACTTGTGGAATGTTCTTCATCATCTTCATCAGGCTGTTGTACAGAAAAAAACATAGTTGGAGAGTCTTCTAATACCAGAGAATTTCTCTTTTTTTTTTGGCTGCTATGGCTAGAATGATAGAGTGAGCCCTTTTTAGTTGATTTTAGCCTTTAGTTTCACAGTGTTAGATCTATAATCTCTGACCTCTGCGTTAATGGTGAAGAACTTAACACCAGATCAAGTTGCGAGTTCATCGGATTACAGATCAATTGGATTATGAAATCACTTGAAGTAATTGATTAATGGGTTTTCCAGGTTTGGCGAGTTACGACTTGTTAACTTTTGATCATTTTGAATCACGAACTGGGTTGAATTGCTGGTCAGGTAAGCTTTTAACAGCAAACTGAGATAAAGTTTAGAACTTGTTCTCAATCAATTTAACCTAATTACAAGAGAGAGCAAATGCTAATTAACAAGAACAATGAGTTGTTACACAAAGGTTAAAGAAAAAAGGCAAAATCGACTAAGTCTTTCTTTATACTGTATAGAGCCTTCATTCTCAACTGGAATCCAAATCCTGAGAGGATAGGATTGCTCCAAGATTCCCCCTTTAACCAGTTTTAGGAACCTTGAGAAAAAAAGGGCAAGTCGAATATCAGATCGTGTTTTCGAACATCGCGAAAAATGGTACGAAATGAATGAGTCTATATAGATAGATGTACCTTTTTAAGGGGCATCCTTGAACTGCTTGCCGAAATAGCGGGCTTCAAGATCTCGAAGGAACACACCAGGGAGTCGTCGACGCTCAATAGGGCACCTGCGTTGTCGAACTCTCCTCCGTAGTTAGGAGCGGAGAAGATCGTGACTAGTCGTCTTTGGGCGAAGAACTCGTACCCGTCTTCTACCACCTGCAAATTTTGACAGGTGAAAATGTTCAAGTAAAGCGGTATAAGCACGAGTTTTCTTACACTCCAAGTTTCTGTTAGTAAGCAATATAAAGTCAATTCAGAACCCTCTTCCAACAACTCGGGTTATTGGGATGCAACGGTTCACATTACAGTTTCCCACATTCAAAGCAAATTCAGCTTCAAAACAGAATAAGAACTTCTTTACCTGATGCCCTCTGCAGATAAGATCAAGATCATTCTTATCAAGAAACTCAACCACAACATCAGCACCAAACGTGCTCGAAACTCCTCGATCACTAGGCCCCCACCCTTCATTACTCGGGTGAGGATCCGACCAAAGCAAGTCACACAAAAGTCCACTGTCCGGAACCTCGGTAGGCCTCTCGATCTGTCGTATCTGATCCAAGTGATCCATATCAGGAGACAGTCCACCGTGCATACAGATTATCTTCTCGTCGATTAGTGCAGCCACGGGTAACGAGTTGAAGCAATCCGTGAAGATCTTCCACAGCCTGACGTTAAATCTCCTCTTGCATTCGTCGTAGAACCCGTATATCCGGTTGATCTTGGCGTCCTCGTGGTTACCTCTCAGTAGGTGGACTGTTTCCGGGTACCGGATTTTGTAGGCTAGAAGTAGGCATATGGTTTCTAAGCTTTGTTTGCCTCGATCGACGTAGTCTCCGAGGAAGAGGTAGTTTGCACTTGGAGGGTAGCCTCCGTACTCGAATAGTCTTAATAGGTCTTGATACTGTCCATGTATGTCACCTGCATTATGGATACAGAATAAGACAAATTGCAGAACTGGAAACTTTCATAGCAGATTAGGTGTTCATATTTCAATCAATCAATTCCAAGATTATGCAAAGCCAATCAATGAACTAATCTATTCAAAACAAACTAACAAACACCAACTGATCATCTGATATTCATTCTCCAATCTCTCAAATCCTAGAAATCACAGAACTACAAACTTTGGAAACTTTCATAGCAGCCTAGGTGTTCTTATTATCTAGATTCAATCAATCAATTCTAAGATTATGCAAAACCCTATTGAGATCTTCCCTTCAATGATCCAATCCATTCAAAAAAAACAAACGAACAAACACCATCTGATCATCTGCTCCAATCTCTCAAAACCCAGAAATCACAGAACTGCAAAATTTGGAAACTTTCATATCAACTAGTTGTTCTTGTCAATTGCAGTTTATTGAGATGTAACGTTTACGACATGGTATCAAAACCTTTTATTGAAAGGTCCCTACATCCGATACTGTTACGAAACTTCAATCTTCTTTCATAGGATTTCGGTTGAGAGATTACTTAAGAACGGTTGCATAAAACAATTACGAATCTCTCAATCTAGAGTTATTGGGATGCAACAGTTATTTACAATTTGGCAGCTTCCCCTCAAGAATTCATCCATTCAAAACAACATTTGATCGTCAAATATTCATTCTCCAATCTCCCAATCAGCTGAACCAGAAACAAAAACAAAACCCAGAAATCACAGAACTGCAGAATTGGAAACTTCCATACCACCTAACTGTTCTCATCATCTACATTCATTCATTCAATCAATCAAACATTCAAATCAAACAAAACCCAATTGGCAGCTTCCCCTTAAGAACATTCAAACCCAGAAACCAATCACAGAAGGGAAATAAAAAAGCTCAAAATCACTGTACCACAGATGCGAATGGGAGCTTTGATCTCGACAAGAGTAGGCTGCGACAGAAAAATCTGCCTCGCATTAACGCACAATTGACGGATCTCCGATTCCGATAGCTGAACCTGCTTCCTCCTTTCCCTTCCAGAAGCCTCCTTATGATATCATCCAACACCCCTTTGTCCATCATCCCTTCCATCGTCATCATCATCATCTTTCTTTCTTCAATTCGAAAACCCAGTTCCTCGAACTCCCCAAATCGCCAGAAAAAAAGGACAAATTATCGAGAGAGAGATCGGTTGGAAGGAAGAAGGATATGGGTTGGTGTCATTTTCCGCCATGAATCTTCCCCTTTTCCTTTGTCCATTTCCGATGATTAAAAATCTGTCTAATTTGATTATTCTAAAGTTTAGCGAATAATTGAGAAAAAGTTGAAATCTTCAAAGCTTTTCAAGGGAATGTTTATACTGACAGCGCAGCACCAGACAAAACCGCGTATTTCCAAAAATCAGTTGGGGAAACGGTTGGTTCTTTGTCTAACCAAACCGGATTGAATCGAATTGAATCAAACCGGACTGAGTCAAACTAGTGGTCCATTCAATTCACCCAATCCATACCACAAATTATTTAACCATTAAATACTTTATACATCCTAAAACTTTAAGACGGGTTATAAAATGGTCCTAAAGTTGTATAATATTTTGAATTGGTCCTGAAACTTAGAATCGTGTTACGATACAGTCCTGCAGTCGTCGGTGACAAACATATTTTTTTCATTTTCAACGTCACCAATGATACATCATAAAAAAGGCATATTTTATGACGTGTCAAACTGTCAGTGTCATTTTGCCACATCACCACTGACACTTCATAAAAAATATAATACTATATTATATTTTTATGAAGTGTCAATGGTGACGTGGAAAATTGGCTGCAATATGCAGTTGCCCGTGACTACAAGACTAAATTGTAATACGATTCCAAGTTTTGGGACCAGTCTATAATATTTTAAAGTTTCAGAATCACATTGTAACCCAACTCAAAATTTCATGATTTATTAAGTGTTTGAGTCATATTATATTATTACGATGTATCAGTGGTGACGTGAAAAAATTGACGGAATATTGTGCCGTCGGTGACTACAGATTCGGATCGTAACACGATTCCAAGTTTCAGAACCATTGCCACAATATTTTAAAGTTTCAGGATCCTACTCAAAATTTCATGATTATTAAGTATTTTACTCAATTATTTAAATATTTAAATATCCCATCAAGTGACGGTGGCGAGTATCCAACCACGTGGCGCGCCAACTTTCGCCGGACCCATCATAAGCGACCGTGTACTCGTCCACACCGTAAACCAATCTCCACGACGAACTCGTGGTCAAATTCGTTTCGTTTCTCCCTTCTTCCGTTCTTCTTCTTCTTCCTCGGCGGCTCGTATATAAAGCCACAAAGGGTGCAAACCAGAATACCATAATCCACCAAAACAAGCGGCGATAATCCGGATTTCTGAATTCCGTTTCTTTCTAAATCCTCTCAAGCTTGATTCGTCGGAGAAAAATGGTTGAAGGAAGCAACACGTTTGACTCGATCAGGGAATGGGTCTCCGACCACAAGATGCGAACCGTCGGTATGAATCGGAAATCTCTTATCTTTTTCTTTCCGGTCTGTGTTTTTTTTCAAATTTTGAGTAATGGGGGATCTAGGGTTTTCTAATTTGTTTTTGTTTTGATGGAATTTGGATAGGTGGCTTGTGGGCTAGCGCGATTGCTGGGTCAATTGCTTACAACTGGTCTCAACCCAACATGAAGACCAGCGTGAAGCTTATTCATGCCAGGTATGATCTAGGGTTCTTGAGTTTTGTTGATGGTGATGATCGTTTGAGCAATTGGTTGTTGTTCTGGGTTCCATTGCTGCGTGGTTTATGAACTGGTTATGGCTTAGCTAGATTGGTGTTTACTGTTTAGCTATGCTTGCAAATTCGTGAGATTAATGATTCAATGTAGGCTTTTGTACCTTTCAAAAACGATAAAATGGTTCTTAATCCTTCTGTTCATGCTGCAAATTGCTAAAAACCACCATTGGTGTTCATCTTTTCATTGATGTGAATGTGTTTATGATGATGCCAAATGAACCTTATGAGCTGTAATAAGATTTAGGAGGCATCCTTTGAAGCTGTAATAAGAAATTATCGATCCCGGTTGAATCTGTTTCGAAATCCTTGATTTCGAACATTGAATTTGTTAGCTTCATCTAAGCAATTATGGTGTTTGCTGTTCTGCCTCGGATTTTTCATATTTCTGGCTGTCATCTTATGCCTGCATTTCCTTCTGTCTTTGTTAGCCATTCATAACTTGTTCGAACCTTCGAATTGTTTGAAATCAGTTCCATATCATTGGGTTTCGAACCTCGAATCGTTTATGCATGCCCTCAGTTTACCAGCATCATCATATCCCTTCACTGCATTCTCTTTGTTTGCCATTCGTAACCGTTATCGTTCATCTCGAATTTCCAGGATCCACGCCCAGGCGTTCACTCTGGCCGCACTAGCAGGAGCTGCTGCTGTCGAATACTATGAACGTAACCACGCTGAAAAGGCGAAAGAAGCACATTGAGCGAACTCGACGAGTTAAAAACCAGACTTCAATGGCCATTTCCTTAAGTAAATGAGATCTGTTGTAGCTTTCTTCAGGTTCATGAGAGATAGTTTTCCTGACACTACTGCCATTGAAGTTAGGCTTAAGCTCCTCTGTAACCCTTTATTCATTTGTACTTATATATTCAACTATCTGATCATCTTCCATTCCTTAATAATAGTTCTGCTCCAGATGCTTCGATCTCTGGATTTATCCTTCATTATCAGTCATTTACTTCGTCCTTTCGAAACCCAGATTGAATCGTTGCTCGAAACTGTTCCGAATAGTGTCGTAAAGATGGTATCTTTAAAGAGTTTCAGCTGTGACAGATTGCAGTGTATAAGATTTGGCCCTAAAGTTCCGAACTTTCTTCTCTCTCGATCATTAACGCTAAACACAGATGAGCTCAGTTTCTCGCCTCCAATGTCTCTCGGCAATACACAAATCACGAAAATCCCATATTCTCAATCCAATCACCCAATTTCATCGTCGTTTCGCCGCCGATTCTCCAACACCGCGGGAAGATCATCTCGCCGCCGCCGTCGTAGCAGCTCAGCTATCAAGCTGCACAGATTTGCAGCAGCTGAACCAAATCCACGGCCATATCATACGAACGAGCTTCCTTCACTTCAATCCAGCTTCATTCCACTGGAACAACGTAATCAGATCGTACACAAGGCTAAACCGTCCAAACCAAGCTCTACAAATCTACTCATCAATGTCGCGAGCTGGTGTTCTACCCGATTGCTACACGATCCCCATAGTGTTGAAATCCGCGAGCCAGGCACTCGCTTTCTGGGTTGGCTTGCAGATTCACTCTATAGCTGTGAAGATTGGGCTTGAATCGAATGAGTACTGCGAGAGTGGGTTCATTAGCTTGTATTCAAAATGTGGGGAGCCTGATCTTGCACTCAAGGTGTTCGACGAAAGTCCTGAGAGAAAACTAGGGTCATGGAATGCTGTGATTGCTGGCCTTTGTCAAAGCGGGAGAGGGAAAGAGACGATCGAGATGTTCATCAAGATGATGAAATTAGGGTTGCAGCCTGATGATGTTACTATGGTTAGCGTGACTTCCGCTTGCGGAAGCTTAGGCGATTTGCAGTTAGGTTTCCAGCTTCACAAATGCGTCCTCCAAGCTACTACTTCAGAGAAGTCTGATACATTGATGCTGAATTCATTAATCGACATGTACGGCAAATGCGGCAGAATGGATCTAGCAGCCATGGTTTTCGAATCAATGGGCTCGAAAACCAACGTCTCGTCTTATACTTCGATGATCGTTGGCTATGCAACACACGGACAATCCTCCGAAGCTCTCCAATGCTTCGAATCAATGAGGAAACACCCCGTGATTCGTCCCAACCATGTGACATTCATCGGAGTTCTGACGGCCTGTGTCCATGGCGGAAAGGTTGAAGAAGGGAGGTCATATTTCGAAATGATGACGAAAGACTACTCCTTGATGCCTTGGTTACAGCATTACGGATGCCTCGTCGATCTTCTCGGCCGAAAGGGGTTGCTAAAGGAAGCTCGGGAGGTTGTCGAATCGATGCCGATGGAGCCTAATGTGGTCATATTTGGGTGCTTGATGGGTGCCTGTGAGAAGCATGGTGATGTTAGAATGGCTGAATGGGTTGCTGAGAATTTGCAGAGGCTTGAGCCTTGGAACGACGGCGTTTTCGTCGTGATGTCGAATGTTTATGCTAACAATGGGATGTGGCGTGAGGTTGAGAAGCTGAGAGTTGTTATGAAGCAGAGGAAGATGGATAAGGTTCCAGCTTATAGCATCACCTAGAAATCGGAAGATCGATAAGGTTCCAGCTTATAGCATCACCTAGAAATGGCGATCCAGAGTTGTGTTTTTCGAATATTCGATCTTAGTCGATTGCTCAAAGAGCTGAAATTTATCAAACCGTGGAGCATCCTCGTACCTCGATTAGGAGGTACGTTAGCTTTCTCAGTTCATTTGTACTCTTCTCAATAAGACATGTTAAGCATTATATCAATTATCAAACACCAAGATCATATTTTTGTTACACATTTTCACGAATTTTTACGATGAATCATCGAGTCTTTGACCTTCTGAACTCGATCTTAAGGTTGGTTGTCTTCACTCTTCAACTACTTCCAATGAGTTCTTTCTTGACCGATGACAGTTAACGTGAAGAACTGTTAGAGATACTGTTAAATTTGTTAGAGCTTTTTTATCCTCGATTATGAGATACGTTAGTTTTCTCGGTTCAAACATTAGATTGATTCAATCATATAGTAAGATCATATTTTGTTACGAATTTTCATGACGAATCATCGAGTTTTAACCTTCTGAGTTCGATCTTGAGCTTGATCTTCAACTATTTGCCAATGAGTTGTTGTTCTTGACCGTTGACAGTTAAGGCAGAGGACAGAAAGAAGACATGTTTTGGCGGCTAACGTGAAAGTTTGACAAAGTTGATTGTTTGACCGTTAGATTGACCACCTCGTATCTAGCCAAGTTTTCCACACAGAAGATCGACACGTGTCCCACGAGAGAAACATTCGAGAAGAATCCATTACCCCCTATTTTCACGAACTCACGACTCTTCCTCCATCATTCATTTCCTTCCTCTGCAAATCTCTGTTAACAAAGGTCAGTTCTTTACGCTTACCCTTCTGATCTTTTCCCCTAATTTCTTCCTGCTCAAGCGCCTGCAAACCAATCCCAATTAGGGTTTTTGTTTATGAACAGATTTTCAGGTGGTGAAAGATAAGATGAGCAGAATCAGCCGTTCAAGCCGCACTCTTTACGTCGGGAATCTCCCTGGAGATATCCGGTTGAGAGAGGTTGAAGATTTGTTTTACAAGGTATGGATCTGTAAATTTGCAACTTCGTTGATCATCGGTGAGAAGATCAATTGTAGCTTTAAGTTTAAACTGTTTGATTTTGTGCAGTACGGTCCGATTGTTGACATTGACTTGAAGGTTCCTCCGAGGCCTCCTGGTTATGCTTTCGTTGAGGTAAGATTGATGAGTGGTCTATCAGAAATGCATAATGTTGAATGTTCGTAGCTGGATAATAAGCTTCCATTTCCTTCTGTGATGTAAGTTTGAGGATCCTCGTGATGCTGAAGATGCAATCCATGGCCGAGATGGGTATGACTTCGATGGGCATAGCCTCCGTGTAAGTCTCTCTGGTTTCGATGAACTTGGAAATTAGTGCCGTTTGATTGATTCTCTGCTGAGTGCATTCTTGCTTGCAGGTTGAGCTTGCTCATGGAGGGCGGAGGAACTCATCGCCAGCAGATCGTCATGGAAGTAGCTACAGTAGCAGCAGTAGCCGTGGCCCCTCGAGACGATCCGATTTTCGTGGTACGAAATCTTGCTAGTATGATCAGCTAAACTCTCTGCAGTTGGTATTGGATCTAATCTTGATTTTGTCTTTGCAGTGGTGGTCACAGGATTGCCTTCTTCTGCTTCATGGCAAGACCTGAAGGTATGATGGATTGGTAATATGTCTCTAGTTTCGAGTAGCTCGTATGCAATGCTTGGTTTGAGTAATTGATTGTCTGGTTTTCGAAATCGGTAGGATCATATGCGTCGAGCTGGCGATGTCTGCTTTTCTCAGGTCTATCGTGATCGTGGAGGTAATTCGACTGAGCTAGCTTGTTTGAGTAGTGATTTCAAAGTATCGTAATGTCTGTAACACTCTTCGAATTTGCAGGGATGCGGGGGATTGTGGAATACACGAACTATGATGATATGAAATATGCTGTAGGTTCAAAGCCCTGTTCTTTGTTCATCTCTGGATTTACCCTGCTTATGAATGCGACTCATGTGTTGATGTTATGTTCAGCTTAGGAAACTCGATGACTCCGAATTTCGAAACACGTTCTCTCGTGCCTATATTCGAGTACGAGAGGATGATGATGGGAGGAGCCCGTATTACTCTAGGAGGAGCTATTCTCGAAGCCCGGATTACTCGAGGAGGAGCTATACCCCGAGTCCCGACTACATTCGAAGAAGCTACGACTCTAGGAGTCCTAGCCGCAGCCCTTATGCTCGGAGGAGCAGAAGCCGAAGCCGAAGCTATAGCTACAGTCCTAGAAGCAGGAGGTGAGCTTTACTTGTCGATCTTGAGAACCTGAAATGTCACAATTCGGAACTAACCGGTTTTATCTCGTTTTATCGCTCTTGTTTCAGCGTGTCTCCCGTCGCGAAATACTCGGGCCATCCTCGATCTGTGTCAAGGTACTGTACTGAGCTTCTTATTTATGAAACTTGGTTCTTAGATCCTGCAACAATGTTCCACTAGTGAATATATGCCATCCATCTTACTCCTGGTTATGATGATTCTTTGTGTTTGAACCTTTCACATTGTCTCTTTGATCCTTCGATAATCAAATTATAAACTGGTCATTTCGATCTCGTGAATCTGCTCGTCATAATCGAATGTTCAAACCTGCTTCTCTTGCATAATGGCTTAATCTGTGTTCCTTCATTTGCTTCAACTATCTATATCTCATAATCCCTTCATTGGCTCGAGATTTGATCAAGCCTTTCCTTCTTTCCTTACCAAGATCGAGCCTTTTTCCTTCCTTGTGAAAACCCTATTCCAACGGCTATCGAATTACGCTTTTATGCATATGCTTGTTTGATCGACATGGCTTTTTGCAGCGAAACATGGAGATCGGTCGGGTATTAGTTACGAGAAGGGATGTGGTGCACTAATGCCTACACCTCCTTCTTTTGGGTTGTCCGAGGTAAAACAATCTTTGTGTTAGGAGCCGTATTGAAATGAACCCTAACTAATAATCTCTCACTGCTCGATTTCTGATCAAAGTTGCTTGATTCACTTGGTATTATAAGCCCAGATCACGGCTGGAACTTGGGAGCATTATCCGTCATTAGTGTCGTTAAGCTGTCGTGCTGTTATACTCGGATGACTGATGATGTGCACCCTGTTGGATAGCTCCTTGTCTCGCGATTCATGCTCGATTGTTTTTATTTCATCGATGAATCGATTAGTAGTTAATAACAGAACTGAAAGTTACCTAGTACTAATCGATTTCTTGTCTGTTCTTCGCCATTGCAGGTCCAGGTCAAGGTCCAGCTCTCCATATGCTTAAACTGTCAAGAGTATTCAACCATGTGAGACCGATCTTCGAAAACATGCCTGTTCTTCGATTAGAATGGTGAATCTTGTCTAGAGTCCCCGTCATTGTTATCGTCATTGGATGCTATGAACTGTTGTATCGTACCTGTAATCCTTGCTCGTTTCGTACTTACAATCACGAACAATCGAGACTTTGTCGTTGGATGGTTTGGTCAATTTTAAGAAATATAGAATGGTTTTGTCAATTTTTTTTTTAAAACACTAGGGAAAATATATCGAAGGACTGATTTGTCAAGTTAAAAAAATTCTGGGCTAGAATTGTTGAGTTTGTAAAGTTTTGGGCACAGAGAACTGAATTGTGAAGTTAAAAAGATCTGGGCTAAATTTGTCAGAGGAATGATTTTGGCAAATCTAATTTTGTCATATCTAACTAGTATTTTTCGCGGAATATTATGTTAATATGTATTATTATTAGTTATTCAGAATTTCAAATATTAATTAATATATCGGTAATTGTATTAAGAAACTAAATTAATATTTTTAAGTGAAAATATCAAATTAATATTTATCCATAGTAATTTTTAATAACAGTTTTTATATATGTATAAGCTTTCTTAATTAATTTCTTAAATTTGGAATATTTCTTAGTTATAATTAGTGTGGTATCTAATCCATAATTTTTTACAAATTTAAACCAAAGTTTTTGACATATCTAACCCAATATTTTTACAAATTTAACCCATTTTTACTGACAAATCTAACCAAAAGTTTTTAACTAATCTAACCTATAATTTTTTAGAAATCTAACCTAAAGTTTTTGACAAATCTAGCCCAGAGTTTTTGATAAATCTAACCCAATGGGCGGAATGTTATGTTAATATATATATATTATTATATATTTAAATTTAAAATATTAATTAATATATCACAACTCTCTCGTGCGGTTGCTATTAATGGTTTTGATTACTGGTTTGCAAAGCATGATGTCCTCCATGCACCGAAATTTGAATTTTGGTATTAAATATTTTCTCAATTTTACAGTTTCTCATTAACATGTTTTCTAATTCGGATTACATGCAACTATCGCTTGAAACTGTTGGGATTTTTTATCTAACATCAGAGGCTACTTTCGTGCTTCTCGACTTGACAGTTAATTAGAAACTGCATCTTACTTCATCAGAACTGGCATGTGCTTACCACGATGTCTGCGATGAACTACCACCTCCGCGAGTGCTCTAAATGGATAAAATATGACGTTTGAGGTCCATCTGCCAAGCCACGTGCATGCGATTACATACGTCAAAAATATTTGGATTGGAAAACACTCTCTTCGATTCACCAACACTAAAAAGACAACCCATCAAATGAAAAAAAATGAACAAAAAAGAATTGAATGATTTCAAGGTTTCTGAAATTTGGAGACTTCTGCTCTATCGTGCTTAGTTGCTCGACCAACTGCCACAATCAATAGTGACAAAGATCATTTATAAAAAAAACTCTTATAAATAAATAATTAAACTATATGATAGGTATGACATTACTCAATTCTACTTGTGATCAAATTAACTCGAATGTGAATCATAAAAAATTATGCCATATTATGACATGATTGATGAACCCGCCCACAAAGCCCAACACAACTACATTCTTGACTTGAATTAACTAAATTCAACAACATGTGACTAATCAAGTCATGACTAACCCACTACACATTTAACATGTGATCTTATTGACTCGTAATTTGGTTAAACCTACAACTCAATGGACCTCGCCCTTCTAATTCGAATAATATACGAATTAAAATATGTTTCTTTTACAAATTCATTTGTATGAAAGTTGATCAGCTAGATCAATTCGGACCGACCTAGCTTACTCGTGTCATTAATTTAATAAAAGTCAACAACTCATAACTTGATATATTTGCACATGATTTACCAAAACATGTGACCCAATAAGTGCATACTTGACTAACTTATCTAATGATCATGATTGTTCACATGGACTACTTCTAATTTTGTGTACGAAATTAACCATTAATTATTTCAGTTATGTTATTCGTATAGATTGCACCCATTTTAAATTTTAACCACCTAATATTTTTTATGAATGATTTACAGTTTGTAAGTTTTAACTATTAATTTGATTCAGGTATAAACTTTTCAAAATCAAACCAATAGGGAATTATAATTTTAAATTTAGAGTAATGTAAAAATTATAATACCATAACTTATACTTGGATAATAAATATTAAATTCTTATTATAAAATGTGTTTATGAAGAGTTAAATTTATTAAATAACAAATTACATAACATTAGTAGAATTATTTCATATGAATTTATATATACACATTAAATTAAATGTGGATTTAAGGAGATGTATTAAATATGAAGCATTTAATAGGATGAGAGAAAATAAATATATTTTGATTAAAAAATTGTTGATGATGTGGAAAATTGTGAGGAGAGTTCTAGCTTATGTGGCAAACTCAAACTCAAGAACACCCATAGTATATTTTAAGATTAAGATAAGATAATTCTGTTTTTCAAATCTAAATAATAATTCTTGTTTTGTCAAATCTAGACCATAGCACAAAAAATTTAAATTTAGCCTATAAATTTTGAGAAATCTTAGAAATATTTTGAGAAATCTAAGAAATTTTGACAAATCTAGTATAAGAAATTTTGACAAATCTAGTATATAATTTTGACAAATTTATCTCATAAATTTTGACAAATCTTGCCAATATTTTTTACAAATCTATCCCTGAATTTTTGAAAAATATAGCTTAGAATTTTGACAATTTTAGAACAGAATTTTTGATAAATCTAGCCCTTAAAATTGACTAATTAACCAAAATTTGACAAATCTATCAGAATTGGAACTACCCCAATATTTTTGACAAATCTAGCCCAAATCTTGAAAAATCTAACTCATCAAAGATATTATTAGTGATTTTGTGTTTTTTTTCCCAATCTTCCATGAGCTAACCGTCGCCGAAATGACGATGATACTTGGATAGAAGAACCAAGGAGACTTGAGGATGATGACACCTTAGAGGAGGTGAGATGTGATGTGAAGACCTTCAAGAAGAGGTGATACGAGAGTGGAGCACGAAAGTGAACACACCACCCTATTGTGGTGCCACCAAAGATTGAGAGTACCCTTCAAATTTCTTGCTTGGTCATGACGTATTTGTGCCAAGAGCCTAAGGACACATGCATCTCTACCCCTCCTAAGGTAGTCATAAGGGTGGAGTCGCCTATACTTGAACCGGAGGCCTCCTTGTGTGGCGTTGCCAACTTGGTATCGATGGAGTTCAATAGTGGCCCCCCACATTACTATCTTCCTCAAGCTTCAAATTTCAAGGGTAGCAAGCCATCCCAAGGTACCAAGTGGTATGCAAGCATTGGCTAGTCTACCATTCTCTCAAGATGTTTCTTGGAGCTCAACTTTCATCATGGAAGAAACTACTTGACTTCAAAGAGGTACTAAGTTGGACACCATAACACAGGTTTCGTCTAGCTAGATACGTTAAAGAAGCGCTTCATGGGAGGCAACCCATGCTATCTTTACTTTTTCACTTTTCCATTTTTGTGTCATTTTAGTTCTTTAAATATGGCTTGGCAAGCACTTGGGAATCAATCTTCCCAACGGATCTTCATGGGACTCTCTCACTACTCTTAGTCTTCTATGCTTTCTCTACCACCACGGTAATCTCGTTCTATCTTACCCTCTCTCGTTCTCTTTATCATTAAGGACAATGCTCATGTTAGTCGTAGGGGGAATTTGAATTTTGGTATGATTGTTGTGGTAGAAGTATAATCGTGATCTTTGATAATGGATGTCTTGTGCAAGGTAGCATGCTTATTTGTTGTCTTTATTACTCTACCTTAGCATGTTATGTTCTTGTTGTTTGTCCAATTGCCTCTAGCATAGAATCGTCCTGTTCTTGACTTTTGATGTTTAATTGACTTCAAGCTTTCACTATGACGTTTAGACTGTTCCACTTAGAACCTATAACCAGCATGTCGGCACTAATATCAAATTGAGTCTAGGTCGGAACATAGATTATATCACTCTTGTAATTTGAATTGATTGGTTTGGTACTTTGTTTAAAAACCGTTCGGTAACACCATCCTAAAATGATAAAGGCATGTAGTTTTCACCACTTTCAGCCAAAAAGCCTTCCCGAATCATTATCCCGTAGGATAACCCGTTGAGCTTTGGCCTGTTTGTTGGTTTACACACATTCTCAGCCCTTATCCATGTTTTTCATTCCCTTTTGATCCCTCGTGATTGTGGCTTGAGAGTAGACGGAAATCCAATAGGAAAAGTCGTGGAAGTTATAACTTGCTAAAGATCAAGTGGCTAAAGTGATAAATCAAGACGCCTAGTTGTGAAGAAATTGTTCAAAGTGCTGAAGAAAGTGTTCAAGTTACTCAAATTCTTGAAGTGCCGAAAGGAAAGCTAGGCAAGCTCAACACCTAAGTGAAGTGTCGGGTTGAGCACTAGCAAAGGCAAAGGCTGTGAGCTAGGCCGGCCAACACCTAAGTGAAGTGTTTGGACCGAGCACTAGTATGCAGTAAGTACATGGCGGAAGAAAAGTCTTGGAAGATGTTTGTGATGAAGTGATCCTAGCTTGAGCGTGTGAAGTGCAGATCAAGAGGCGGATGAAGTTGAGTCGATAGCCACGTCACGATCACTCACCAATCCTCAAATATTTCCTACCCCCACCTAATCCGTTTCATATCCCAAGTTTAAGACTTTTGATTAGAGTGGTATTATCGTTGTTGGATGTTTTATGATCAATTTGTTTTCGGAAAGATATTTGTCTTAATTGACTATTACTTGAAGTGTGCAGAAAACAGTGAGGTATAGACTTGTTTGGTTGACGTTCTCGCATGTGTAGGTTAAGTTTGTTCCTGGAACAGTCTAAACTAAATTGTTAATGTTTGAATCTCAATAGGACCGATCTTGTCATTGTGAACTTGGATGTTTTCTATTTCATTTGCTTGAGGACAAGCAAAGCTAAGTGGTAGGCGAGTTTGATGTGATTATTTTTCATGCATTTTAGACCTATGTTTACCCTAAGAATATCTCGTTTCGATCTCGAAATGCCATGCTCTATGTGCTTTTATTAATGTTTTGCGCAAAGTGTCCATTTGTTGTTCGGTAGTCACTTTGGAGTCAAATTTGTAGTCTATTGGAGTTTTCCTTGTGCATTTTCATGTTTTGGCAACGAAGTACATGTGACAAGGAGCATATAGGAGAAAACGAGAGGTCAATCTGAGATAGGGCGGAGGAGATAAGTTGTTACAAGTTTGGGATTTCTGCACCTGTTTCTAAAGAAGTTTTCGGCGAGAACTATCAAAGTTCTCGCCGAGGAGTCTTGGGAATCGACTTCCAAGAGGTGTTGAGAAGAAGTTTTGGGTTAGATTTGTCACAAAATTTGGGTTAGATTTATCACAAAATTTTGGGTTAAATTTGACCCAAAATTTGGGTTAGATTTATCCCAAAATTTTTGCGTTAGATTTGTCCCAAAATATTGGGTTAAATTTGTCCCAAATTTTGGGTTAGATTTGTCACAAAATTTGGGTTAGATTTACCACAAAATTTTGGGTAATTGACCCAAATTTGGGTTACATTTATCCCAAAATTTTTGCGTTAGATTTGTCCCAAAATATTGGGTTAAATTTGTCCCAAATTTTGGGTTAGATTTGTCACAAAATTTTGGGTTAGATTTGTCACAAAATTTTGGTTTAGAGTTGTCACAAATTTTTGGGTTAGATTTGTCACAAAATTTTGGGTTAGATTTGTCACAAAAATTTGGGCTAGATTTGTCACAATTTTTTTAGTTAGATTTGTCACAAAATTTTGGGATAGATTTGTCATAATTTTTGGGGTTAGATTTGTCACAATTTTTCGGGTTAGATTTGTCACAATTTTTTGGGATAAATTGGTCACAATTTTTTGGGTTAGATTTGTCACAAAATTTTGGGTTAGATTTGTCATAATTTTTTGGGTTAGATTTGTCACAATTTTTTGGGTTAGATTTGTCACAATTTTTTTGGGTTAAATTTGTCACAAATTTTTGGGTTAGATTTGTCATAATTTTTTGGGTTAGATTTGTCACAAAATTTTGGGTTAGATTTGTCACAAAATTTTGGGTTAGATTTTCATAATTTTTTGGGGTTAGATTTGTCACAATTTTTTGGGTTAGATTTGTCACAATTTTTTGGGTTAGATTTGTCACAATTTTTTGGGTTAGATTTGTCACAAAATTTTGGGTTAGATTTGTCACAAAATTTTGGGTTAGATTTGTCATAATTTTTTGGGTTAGATTTGTCACAAATTTTTGGGTTAGATTTGACACAAAATTTTTGGTTAGATTTGTCACATAATTTTGGGTTAGATTTGTCACAGAATTTTGGGTTAGATTTGTCACGAAAATTTGGGTTAGATTTGTCACAGAATTTTGGGTTAGATTTCTCACAAAATTTTGGGTTAGATTTGTCACAAAAATTTGGGTTAGAATTGTCCCAAAAATCTGGGTTAGATTTGTCCTAAAAATTTGGGTTACATTTGTCCAAAATCTTTGGGTTAGATTTGTCACAAAATTTGGTTAGATTGTCCAAATTTTGGGTTAGATTTGTCCCAAAATTTTGGGTTAGATTTGTCCAAAATTTTTGGGTTAGAATTGCCCCAAAATTTGGTTAGATTTGTCCAAAGAAATTGGGTTAGAGGCCGTTCAATACAGTGGAGGTTCACCTCGGGACGATAGAACCTGATGGGCCTGGACTTGCCTTGAGCACGGTTTGGATGTACCTTGCAAGGCGGGGAACAGGCGTTAGGGAGAGTGAGGTTTGATATGGAATGAGAGAAGAGGATAACAGAGAAGTATCGGACGTGCACCTTGTAAGAGGGCGGATGACCAAAGCCTTTAGCGTGCAGCGTATGAGCGTGCAGTATCAGGCGTATGGTCTGAGGGTGTAGTGCCGTCCATTGTGTGGGGGACCTCCTATTTATAGGTCTAAGCTGGCAAGGGCCCTGGTGCCACGTGTCGTCATCCCAGCGAACCGCGAGGGAGGTGCAATAGGAGCCCTTGGATGGGGCCCATCTCGTCGACGGCGTGGGCCGATGTCAGAGATGTGACTGATTTGACTAACTCGTATGTTGATTCTGACCGAGGCGGTTGTAAGGTCCTAGGGCGTGGTGCCCTGACACCGCCCATGCGCCAAGTGGCGGCCTCTGTGGGCTTGGAGGGATCTTCTAGGGCCAGGGCCCATCAATTGCCCCCTAGCATGGGTAGATAAGTGAATCTACAAATCTATCCTTGCTATTAAAGGACCCTTAAACTGAGGGGCCTATCAGTTGCCCCCTTAGCATGAGAGGGCTGCCCCCCAGGGAGTGTTTTCATGCTATGTACTTCCCAGTCCATCCGCCTTTGCGGTTGAAGCGTCCCTAGTGAAACCCTTGGTTATGAAGATCATCCGCCATGATCAAGGCGCGATGAACACGAAGGCCTTCCACGGCAAACCGACTTTGCGAACTTACTTGCTTTTAGAGTTTTGTGAGTCTCTTCCTCTTCTAGGAGTTTTCCCGCCAAAAGGGAATACTCTCTTGGGGAATGTACATCTCCTCCACGCCTGTTACTGTTTTTTATCAATAGTAATGATAAAAAAGTAAGGCAACTAGTTGGGGATGGTCTATATCCAGCCGCAGGGTGACACGTGTCCCCTCTGTTTGTGGGCGTACCATTTCGTCTTCCCATTTCTCCTATAAAAGGAGTGGAAGTCCCCACCGTGATTCTCCCACCGTCTTTAGTAATATTTCGAGAGCTGCCGCCTTCAAGCTTTTTTGATAGTGTCCGCCTTGTCGTCTAACTTCCTTATAAACTCAACCTTCTCCTTCGATCTTTTATCCGCCATGCCTTCGTCAGAAGTCTCCTCAACTTCCCTTCCTGAAATGAGTACGTCTCTATAAACTCTTCTTTTACTTTCGGCCGCTTTTAGCTGATACGCCTACTCCTGTTTTCCTCTCCATTCTTATTCTTTTACATACGCCATGTCGTCAAGTTCGTCGTCCTCCCTAGATATCGATGAGGCCGCCGAATTACTGCGATACTCCCGAGCGAGGCGCCGTGGCGGTGAAGGTGGCTCTCCCCTTAGGTCGCCTGGTGATGATAGATGGGACGTCGACTCTTTTCGGGCAGAGCCCCGCCCTAGCACGCCGCCCTATGACCCTTATCAGCCTCTGTCTTTTATTCCGCCCTTCGCTTCCATGACTGCCACCTTTCTAATTCTCGCTTCTTCTTTTCCTTCAGATGTCGAGGATCGAAGGAATGCAGAGAGGGAACGCGTTTCGGAGTCGGGCGGCTCACAAGGCGAGTCCTCGCGATCGTCTTCATCAAGTAGCTCGTCTTCGTCTACTTCAACTTCCGCCCTCATGTGACGACACATTTCTCACGTCGAGCCGGAACTGTCTACCTCTGCTCCTATCGACATCGAGGGAGATGATGAAGATTCCGAAGAGGATGAGGTTTCTACATCCACTACTACTAGGCCGAATTTGAAGAAGAAGAAGAAATCCGGCAAAAAGTCGCAAAAGGAGCCTCCTTATCCCTAGGATCACACTTGAATTTTAACCCATACGCCAAGATTGAGGGCGCCGAAGCCGCATCTAATGACGAGATTGTGGGCCCTACGGCGGAACACCTTCGCAAGCAGGAGGTGAAGCGCTTTAACATGGTTTCCACTAAGTCGGACGTGATTTGTCCCAAGGTGGTGCGCTAGATTTTGCCCAAAAAATGCGCTAGATTTGTCCCAAAATGAGCTAGATTTGGCCAAAAAACTGCACTAGATTTGTCCAAAAATGCGCTAGATTTGACCCAAATTATGCGCTAGATTTTGCCCAAAGTGCGCTAGATTTGACCCAAAATGCGCTAGATTTGTCTCAAAGTGCGCTAGATTTGTCGCAAAGTACACTAGATTTGACCCAAAAAATGTGCTAGATTTGTCCCAAAGTGCGCTAGATTTGGCCAAAAAATGCGCTAGATTTGGCCCAAAGTGCGCTAGATTTGGCCCAAAATGCGCTAGATTTGGCCCAAAAATGCGCTAGATTTGGCCCAAAATGCGCTAGATTTGTACCAAAAATGCGTTAGATTTGTACCAAAAAATGCGCTAGATTTGTCCCAAAAAATGCGCTAGATTTGGCCCCACTCTACATCTAGCCTAGAATTTGTGACAAAATCTAGCCCAAATTTTGTGTTAAATCTAGCTCAAAATTTGTGTCAAATCTAGCCCAAATTTGTATAAAATCTAACTTTCAAGTTGTGCTAATCCAGCCCAAAAATTTGTGATAAATCTAGCCCAAAATTTGAGAAAAATCTAGCCTAGAAGTCGTGGAAAATCTGTCCCAGAAGTCGTGACAAATCTAACCCAGAAGTTGTTACAAATCTAGCCCAGAGTTCGTGCAAATCTAGTCAGAATTTGTGCCAAATTTAGCCCAAAAGTTGTATTAAATCTAGCCTAGAAGTTGTGCTAAGATTTAATATGCTAGATTTTTCAAAATGGACTAGATTTGTCAAAATTTTGGGCCAGATTTGTCAAAAATTGGAGTAGATTTGTCACAAACTGATTAGATTTGTCAAAACTTTGGACAAAATTTATAAAAAATTGGACTAGATTTGTCACAAATTGGAATAGATTTCTCAAAAATTTAACTAAATTTTTCACATACTAGACTAGATTTGTCAAAGTTTTGGATTAGATTTGTCAAATTTGGATTAGATTTGTCAAAATTTTGGACTAGATTTGTCAAATTTGGACTAGATTTGAACAAAATTTTTGGACTAGATTTGTCAAAAATGCTAGATTTGGTCAAATGCTAGATTTGTCCAAAATGGACTAGATTTGTCAAATTTGGACTAGATTTGTCCAAAATTAGTTTGTCCAAAGGACTAGATTTGTAAAAAATTGGATAGATTTGTCAAAATCTGACTAGATTTGTCAAAAAATTGGACTAGATTTGTCAAAATGGCTAGATTTGGCAAATAAGATTTGTCAAAATTTTGTGGACTAGATTTGTCAAAATGGACTAGATTTGTCAAAAATGACTAGATTTGTCAAAATTGTGGCTAGATTTGCAAAAATGGTAATTGGCAAAGGGGCTAGATTTGTCAAAATTTTGACTAGATTTGTCAAAAATGCGACTAGATTTGTCAAAATTGGACTAGATTTGTCCAAAATTGGACTAGATTTGTCAAAATTTTGGACTAGATTTGTCAAAATTTTGGACTTGATTTGTCAAAATATGGACTAGACTTGTAATAAACTGGACTAGATTTGTCAACATCTAGACAAGATTTGTCAAAATTTTGGACTAAATTTGTCAAAATTTTGGACTTTTGCAAAATCTGGACTAGATTTGTCAAAATTTGGACTAGATTTGTTGAAATGTGGACTAGATTTGTCAAAAATTGGATAAGATTTGTCAAAATCTGGACTAAATTTGTAAAAAAAATATACTAGATTTGTCAAAATTTTACACTAGATTTGTCAAAATTTTGACTATATTTGTAAAAAATGGAACTAGATTTGTCAAAATTTTAGACTAGATTTGTCAAAACTGGACTAGATTTGACAAATCTAGCCCATAAGTTGTGTCATATCTAGGCCTAAATTCGAGCAAAATCTAGCTAAGAATGTGTCAAATCTAGCCAAGAATTTGTGTCAAATTTAGCTCAAAATATGTGCCAAATCTAGCTAAGAAGTTTTGACAAATCTAGACTGTAAGTTGTGCCAAATCCAGCCCATAATTTGAGCCAAATCTAGCCAAGAAGTTGTGTCAAATCTAGCCCATAATTTGTGTCAAATCTAGCATAGAATTTGTGTCAAATCTAGCATAGAATTTGTGCCACATCTATCTTAGAAGTTGTGCCAAATCTAGCTCAAAATATGTGTCAAATGTAGACCTGGATTTTTTATAAATCTAGCCCATAATTTTTGACAAATCTAGCCCAGAAATTGTGTCAAATCTAGCCTATAAATTATGCGAAATCTAGCCCAGATTATTAGTCATTTAAATTTTTTCCAATTTTTCTTAGGCTAACCATCACCGAAATGGCCAAAAACTGAAAAATGCAGTATTTAGGTTTAAATGCCTAGTTTTTCTTCAAATTTCAAGGCCAGACGTTGTTGGGAATATATTTCAGACAATTTACTACCATCCATGAGATTATTAGCCATTTTGATTTTTCCCGATTTTTCATAGGCTATAACTATCACCAGAATAGCTAAAAAGTACGGTATTATGACTTAAATCCCTATATTTTTTACAAATTTAACCCAGAATTTTAACAAATCTAGCTAGAAATTCCAAACTGCATTGATCTTTGTGTACAACAATGATGCTTTGATAAAAAATCATCTGAGATTTCGAGCTGATTTCGAGCCGATATTCGGAACCCTAAATTCCAAATCCAGATCAAAATCCTTGGAAAGGAAGAACAATAGTGACATCAGTGAACAGAATGCCAAAATGGCAGCAACAACATAGTAACATTAAACACTTTGCATGTCCTCGAAGGAGGCCAATGTTTTCACAGCAACAAGCCTGCATATCAGCATCAGCATCAGTATGCCACACGGCCCACATATAAAAAACACCATCGTTTCTCAAAGGCCAAATTCCATCAGCATCACTAACGTTCATATATCATCTGTTCAGTTCAAGCAAATACATAGGATAGTTTCGTTTCGTTTCGCTTCTCGCTTTTCGCTTCCCTCTCGAAGCTTAAGACCGATTCTGCGATCCCCTTTCCGACCCGTTATGCCTCTGGCGGAAGCCACTAGGTCTCACGATCCCGGTCTCTGAGCCACTTCCTTGATGGTACGCAACCCCCCAGCTCGGTTCCCTCTCTGTCCGAAACCTCGTACGAGAAGCAGCAGCATTCTCCGCTTCTCGCCCCGAAGGAACGAAGTAGAAGCCGGACTGGTCGGATGACGAGGCTATTGCTCCTCTATGGCTGCTTGGTCTTCGTGCTGGGGAACTGCCAGGCTGCTGCTGTTGGTAGTAATCCTGAAGAGCCTGGACTCGATCTCGTGCTCTAGCGTTGCTTCCTTGATAGGTTGGAGTTCCCGAGGGAAGGACTGAGCTCCCCGAACTGCATTGAAGGACGTGCAAACAAACCGCAATCAACACTAGGCATGGCAAGAATAACAAGTCACTGAAACTGAAGCAATGAAAAGTTAAGCTTAACTAACTTAAACTGCACAGGAATCTTAATGCACAATGAACCAGCTGCAACTGTAGATGTTTATCGAATCAAAATTTTAGGATGATTTGCAGCTAGATATGTATAGAGGACGATATTATTTGCAACTATAGATGTACAAAATGCCATAAACGAAAATGACATCGCTAATCAAAAGGTTCATTGATTCGACATTTACCTGGGATGAACAACGAAAGGCATAAACGATCCTCCTCCTCTCTGATGGCCGATAGTGTGTCGAGCTGTTCTTTGAGTGTTCGGGGGAAGGGAAGGAGGCTGATCGACACCGCCAATGCGAGAGAATGGAGTCGAGTGATGCTCGCCCCAGTTGTGATAATGGAGATCGACAGCAGGGAAGCCATAAGAACTGGGCATCATCTCGGAAGGAGCGCTCCAGTGACTGTTGAAGTTAGAACCATCCGAGATGCTGGAACTTGAGCTCGAGGATGAAGGATGGACTGGTCCAAAGTAAGCGACATAGGGGCAAGAAGAGTGACTAGCAGACGATATATGTTCACCGAAAACAGCAGGCTGGCCAAGCAGATCGTGATCTGCAATGTGAATTCAGTCAAAATCTCGATTTTGATCTTGAAATATAACGGTATAGTAAACATCCTTGGTTAGTAATTGAATGTCGCAACTTCATCCACAGTTAAAACCAAAATACTTGAATGTCGGGACGAAAGAAATCCTTACATGGATGTGGTGGGAACTCCCCTTCCCTGTAATAGATCAAAGCAAATATGTCAAAGGCCGGTTGATATCAATTCTACGATCAACGTAAAATGACATTCGATTTGTAGAGAAATAATTCCCAACATCTAAAATCATATAGCAGTAGCTTGAAGAACAAGTTTTCTTCGTCACGGGCTTACAGCACCTTGATTGCTTATTCATTTTCGACATTACACGAGGCAGACAAAATAAACAGTGAAGCTGCAAAGAGAGTTCTGAACTGCCACAAGATACTTACTCGAACAATGACGGGAGTCTTGCCATGGAACCACTAAAAGGACAGTAATGAACTCCAAGAGACTGCAAAATCACGATATAAACGAAAAAGGATTTTCCCTTAGCTACAGTAAGTATACACGATTGGAGATAACAAAACGTAGCAAGTTCAAGCAGCAATTTTCCCTTAGCTACAATTTTGTATAGCATAAACGTAGTAAGTATACACGATCAAAGATAACAAAACGTAGCAAGTTCAAGCAGCAATTTTCCCTTGGCTACAATTTTGTATAGCATAAACGTAGTAAGTATACATGATCAGAGATAACAAAACGTAGCAAGTTCAAGCAGCAATTTTCTCTTAGCTACAATTTTGTATGGCATAAACCCGGTAAAGTCTCGAGTAAGAGAAGTTGTACTAACCACTTCAGAGACGCTATAGTAAACATCCTCGTCATGGGTCCAGTCATCCATGTTGATTTCAGGGACTGATCGGCAACCATTAGCGTATAGCCATTGGCCTTTCTCGATTTTCCGGCAGTTAGGGCATTGCATTGCCCCTTTATATTGAATGCTGAACCAATGCAATCTGCCAAAACATTGATAGACAGAAGCAATTCAGCAAAGCTAATAGGTAATAAACATATCAATGCAAAAAAGAGCATTCGAGCCAGTATTTCGAACATTCTATAGCAAATAACTCGAGTCAATTCATGATCCTAAGCATCATTTGAGCTAACTCAACTACAGTAGCACCATAAAGAATCATTTAACGATTAGTGAATCTAGATTGCACGAAAATCATGATCCTAAGCATAATTTGCGCGAAAACAAGCAATCGTTTACCACCAGCAAAGAATCATCTAAAAGCATCATTTCCGCAAAAACAACCAATCGTTCACCACCAGCAAAGAATCATCTAATGATTAGCGAATCTAGATTGCACCGAAGAACAGCGCAAACTCGTGATCCTAAAGCATCATTTGCATGAAATCAACATATCGTTTACCAAAGAATCATCAAACGATTATCAAACAAAGATCACGAAGAACAGCACACCCCATATCAAGCCTACATTCATCCAATGTTCAACCTCTCAGCACGAACTCATAATCATCACCTCGTCCCTAAATCAAAGATCACAAATGAAGCATCCTATATATAAAAAATTAGGTACAATTCTCGCAACCTAATCAACAATATCAATCTGAATTCGACAGCAATATAGCATGAAAAACAAATTCATAATCACCCCCTCCTCCCTAAATCAAAGATCACAAATCAAGCATCCTATATATCAAAATTTCGTCGGTACAATTCTCGCAGCCTAATCAACAACACAACCCGGATTCGACAGCAATACAGCAGCAGGCACATATCAAATCATCAATTCATCCACAATCCAACACAAAGCAAGCAAAATTTCTCTGCAGAAATTCCAAAACCCCACCCACCAAATTCTTCTTCCCCAATCAAACCTCACAATTCCATAACATTAACCCTAGATCTCACCCATCCAAAATCAAACCAATTCAAAACTTACCCAGATGGAATTGATGCCCGCATTGAAGCTTAGCCCACGACCGATCCCCTGTATCCGTAACTCCCTCCAAACAAATCGAACACGAAACCGCACCCAAAGACTTCCCATACCCTCCTCCACCTCCGTCGCCGCCGCCGCCGTCTCCGTCGTCAACATTCAATTCATTCTCACTGTTCCCCAACCCCATGAAATCAAACCCCCCCGCCCCCCCTCAAAATCCAAATCTAAAGCAAACCCAGAACGCCAAATCTACTAATCTCCCTCCCCCCACGCAATTATTTCAGCTCAAGAAGTAACGATCAAGAGGGGGAGGAAACAGATAGCTGGTGGGATAAATTATTATAAACGAAGAAAGAACCGCTCACAATCCGAACGTTTTCTTTTCGTTTGACAAGATTTGACAGGCAAGTCTCTGAAATTGATTTTTCTTCTCTTTTTTTTTCTTTTACTGTTGGGTTTTTGGTTGCTGAATTTTTTTCCAATCTGCGCCTTCGATCTTTCTCTCTTCCTCTTCTTCGTTTTTTCTTTCCTTTCTGGCACGCTGCCGCTTCTTTGGCTTTTGGTTCCAATGATTTAAAAATAATAATAATAATTAAATATTAACCGCTGTCGAAATTCAAAGATGGACGGTTCTGATTCCTTTTCTATTTTCTATTGTTTTAATTATTTTTTATTTCCGACTAATTTGTCTTTTTAATATATATATTTTTTACCTACTAAATTGTCTTCTTAGTAATGATATTTATTAAGGTAAATTTAGTTAACCTCAGCTCACATTAGCTTAAATTACTTTGATTTAAGTTAGTGTGACGTATGAAGAGTGACACTCAAAGATATCTAGTTGAATTCGAGTTTAAAGTAAGTGTTGAAATGAGTTGGTTGAGGGTGAATAGTTGTTGGACGGTTAAGAGGAAGTTTGAAGAGTAACACTCATAGCCGCTTAGCTCAACTTAACCTCAAATGAAATGTTAATAGTGAAAGAGTTGGGGGGGCGGGGGCTTGTTGGACGATTAAGAGAAAGTTTGAAATGTGACACTCGGAGCCACCTGGCTCTAATCGAAGTGTAGTGCTGGAGTGAGTTGATGCGTGAGGGTGGATAGTTAGGGAGTTTCAGAAGTGACACTCAAAGCCACATAGCTCAACTCGAGCTCAAATGCATTGTCAATAATGAAAGAGCTAAAGGAAGTTGGTGGGGGACAGTTGCTGGACGGTTAAGAGGAAGTTTGAAAAGTGACGTCACTCGGAGCCACCTAGCTCAACTAGAGCTCAAAACGCAATGTCAATAGGAAAATAGTTGAAGTGGGAGCTAGTGTTGGGGGTGGACACTTGTTGGACGATTAAGAGACTGTTAGTCCTCCTGATGGACATAAAGGGAGTCGGTTAAAAACTATTTCGATTTAAAAAACGTATCCTTAACTAATCAACTTAGGTTTCAAATTAATTAGTTAACTAATCAAAATAAATTAATTTGTTATAACCTTTTAACCCTAATTAAATATTAACCCCAAATTAAAACATGAAAAAATTGGGGAGTGGCATCCAACAAGTGGACAGAAAGCGAATGCCTTGGAAATGGATACCAAACCACATCCCATTATTCTATCTTCTTTGTTTTTTTTTTTCTTTTCATTTTCCAACATTTTAATTATGCTAATAATAATTATTAATTAATTTTAATGCATAATGATTAAAAGTGAGACCATGGGGACATCATTTGGCAAATTTAGCCAAGTTTTTACAAATTGACAAATCTAACCCAGTTTTAATAAATTGACAAATCTAGCTTAGTTCGTAGGAATTGACAAATCTAGCTTAATTCGTAGGAATTGACAAATCTAGGCCAATTTTAACAAATTGACAATTCTAGCCTAGATTTTAAGGAGTTAACAATTCGAGCCTAGCATTTCGGTAATAGACAAATACAGCCCAATTTTAAGGATTGACAAATCTAGTTCAAAACTTTAACTAGTTGACAAATCTAGCCCAAATTTAAGGAACTGACAAATCTAGCTCAATTTCAATGAATTGACAAATCTAATTCAGAAACGGACAAATCTAACTCAGTTTTGATAAATTAACAAATCTAGCTCAATTTTAACGAATACAACCTATGAACCTATCAGTTTTTTAAACTCAACCCAATGCATTCTGAATCCTTCTCAACTTAATCCAATTTCTTCATCCAACTGATGGCACAATAAGAACACAACCAGCTAGCTACGTCCACCTCACATGCTATCAACAACAAAGATAATCATCATTAGCTCACTTAATTAGATTATAAGTTAATCCGATTCCCACTAATCCACGAGTTAATTAAATATCTAGCTTAAAGTTTATTTTAGCTTAAGCAAAGAAAAATAAAGGGAATATTACTTCTTTGTTTGAATATTCCCACACCTCAAAAATAATAATATTAATTTATTATACAAAAAAAAAATGATTTTTCCATGTTAACAGTATTAAGTTGACTTAGTATGTTGTGTGGACCCATCTCCGTTAATTTGGATGGATAGTTTCGTTAATTTGAATACAATTGATTTGAGATAACGTTGATTGTGTTGTATCGATCTGTAGTGTAGGTCTGAGTGTGTGCTCGATAACCCTAGTTTAGTTAAGCGTTTATGTGACATGCAATAGAAATATTGGTTCATGCCTGAATATAATAGAAAAAAATTACATTAATAAAAATTCTAGACTGGAATTTGGGGTAATATCAACTTCTTTACTACACATGGATGATTAATACTTGAAAATCGAGACTTTCTCATACTTATAAAGAACTAAAGATGACAATCATATCGTCGATTATCTCGATGTCCGTACGCATCACCAGGTGTTTATAATTTTCCTATGGTAATAAATACAAAATTTATAATAAATTATTCCATATTATTATTATTTTATGATTAAAGGACGAATCTTAAAACTTATAATGCCACGTATACAGCATTAGCTGGCTGCCTTCCCTTCTTTGTCTCTATCCCGCTTTGTGCGGCCCCACTGACAGCCGACTTTCACTTTTTGTTTAATTTTTTAATTTTTTATACTGACAAGACAAAATCTACTGTTTTAGTTTTACAGTCTGTAAAAGTTAAATATAATGTCTTTGTCAGATTTTTAACTAGTCAAAGCAGTCAAACTTGAACTTCTCAAAGCTGGTCAATTATCTCCAACAATGAATTTTTATAGGGAAAATAGCAGTTTGGCTCCCTCTACTTTGCCAACTTAACAAATAGGCCTCCTATACTATAAATCGCTCGTTTTACCCCCCTCATACTTTGACTACTTTAACGTTTTAGTCCTTCCGTTTCAACTTTCGTCTTCTTTAATATTAAATCTGGACACATCTACACACCGACAAAGAAATATATCAGAGGTAGGAGATTAAGAGTTGGTTGGGAAGGTAATTTGAGGAGGAATCAGGAAGAGTATGGTGATATACGTATACGTATATTCCAAATTAAAAATGCTTAATAAACTAATACATGACTATTGGAGCTAACGTGGTGTACTGAATGCGCATGAAGACGAAAGTTGAAATGGAAGGACCAAAACGGCTAATTGGTCCAAGTAGGAGGAGTAACACGAGCAATTTATAGTACTAGGGGCTATTTGTTAAGTTGACAAAGTAGAGGGGGCAAAATGCTATATTCCCTAAAAACAAACTCAATATTAAACGAGAAGAACATTCAGAAGGAAGAAAAAGAAAAACACTTGCACCAGGAGCTAATTCAGAGTTCTTCCCCTTTCCTTAGTTTAACTTAAGCATAATAATTCAAGCTTGCTTTCTTCTTGGCCTGCACTTGGATGATTCCTTCGTTGAAATCCTCATGGTTCACCTGTTATCATCGAACGAAATCAAACCCGGAAATCAGAATCATCAGTAACCGTGTGATTTCGACTAATCAATCAGTAACTTGTGTTATCATCTAAGCTAATCAATCATGTTCTAAAGAATGAGTGGTTCACCTCAGTTGCGTCCCGGCGAAGGGCAAGCATACCGGCCTCGACACACACGGCCTTGAGCTGTGCGCCGTTGAAATCGTCGGTGGAACGTGCCAGTTCCTCGAAGTTGACATCAGGGTGGACGTTCATTTTCCTTGAGTGGATCTAAAAACGTTGAAAGTAATGGTAGGTGGTAAGGCTTCCATTTGGAGGTTTGTAAATCAAGGGTTAAAAGAGTAGGATAGTGATGAGATGAACCTGTAAGATTCGGGATCTTGCTTCTTCGGTAGGGTGGGGGAACTCGATTTTACGATCCAGACGACCGGACCGCATTAGAGCTGGGTCCAGGATATCAGCTCGATTCGTTGCAGCAATCACCTGAAATTAGTGAGGGCAGTTTGTTATTGTCACATGAACACATTGATCGAATGTTTTGACTTGTAAGTTCAAGATAGGCTACAGTCGGGATTTGGATAGAATCGACACCTAAAGACTGAGTTACGATCACTAACAAATGAGCAATTCATGGTACAAACCTTGATTCTGTCATCACTGCTAAACCCATCAAGCTGGTTAGCAACTCCAACATAGTCCTCTGAACCTCCCTGTCACCACTAACCTCACTGCAACACCCAACAGAGATCTTTCAGTTCAGTTGAGATATCCCGAAACACCTTATTTTAGATGAAAATTATCAGGATTACAGATCAGCATACCTGTCAAACCGCTTCGTCCCAATAGCATCAATCTCATCGATGAAAATGATGCATGGAGACTTCTCTTTGGCAAGCTGGAAAGCATCTCGGACTAGTTTTGCTCCATCACCAATGAACATCTATAGCACAATAGAGTACATTTAGTAAATACTCCAAGTTACAGATAGATTCTTATCTAGACAAGGAAACCATACTTGCACAAGTTGTGGACCGCAAGCTTCAAGAAAGTGGCATTTGTTTGTGCAGCACAAGCACGAGCCATCAACGTTTTCCCGGTACCGGGAGGGCCATACAAGAGGATCCCTTTCGGTGGCCGAATACCCAACTTCTGAAACCTCTCTTTATGCGTCATTGGCAACACAATCGCCTCTACTAGTTCTTGAATCTGTACATGGGAATCAGCAACCCGATTCAACAATCAACAACCAACAACAAACAATCGACAACCAACAGTTAAACAGAAACCATTAAGACACAGTACCTGTTTCTCCAACCCTCCAATGTCGTTATAGTCCTCGGTAGGCTTCTCATCAACCTCCATAGCCTTGACTCTCGAATCGTATTCCGAAGGAAGAGTGTCGAGGATCAAGTAACTGTCTTTGTTAACTCCTACCAAGTCCCCCGGCTTCAACTTGTCCGGATCAACCAGACCAACCACAGGAAGAAAGATAGTCTGCACATATCAACCATCTCAGAAACTTCTCCAATCAAATCGAACACAGTACGTCACATACAGTTCACGAAACTTCCCCAATCGAATCAAATACACTACACCACAAAGTTCTACAGACTTTCTCACCTGACGAGTAGAAGTCTTCAGAACTACACACTTCCCTTTCCTCTGCGAGTCAAGATCAATGTTCGCACCATCCTCTTCAGCATCATCTTCTGGGTTCATCTCCAGAATCTAAAACCACACATAGCAAAGCAATTAAGAACAAGATTCTACAGCTTCATGAATTCAGAGCTAAGAAAACAGATACATACCTCAACAATGTTGCCAACCAAGTAAGGAAGCTGCTTATTCAGCTTAATCTTCTCCTGATTCTCCTTAATCTTCTCCTTGTACGACTCAAGTTCCAAGTTCGTCCTCTGCGATTCCTCCTATAAACAAAACCCTAATTAGAACATTACCCTAATCGCAACCCCTGAAAACAAACAAATTCAACCGCGCGAAGTCGTAATCCAGCATCGAATTCAGATTCCGAACCTTCAGAATCCGGATTTCGTTATCCAAAAGCCTGGAAGCTCTTAAGATGTCATCGGTGGACATCGACGCCAGCTGATCCTCCTCGAAGTTGGTGTCCTCCACCATTGCCGTCGCCATTGAAGTAAAGCTTAGAGAGAGAATAACCAACTGAGTGAAGTTTCGATCTATGAAGGTCTGAGCTACGATTGGAAAGCTTTCTGCTTTGTTCTTTCAACAGTCGAACTCCTTCTATGGAGAAGCAGATGGTAATTCTGATTTTGGGGTTTCCTTTTCCGTATTGGAGACGAAAGGATGAACCGGGTCGGGTCGGTTGGCCCGATTGGTTTTATAGGGTAAAAAGGCCCAATCGTTGAATTTAGTCAATTTACAAGTCCTTTTGTGAAAAAGATTCAATTGAAAAGGTTAAAATCTAATTATTGAATTAAAAATTTATAGTAAAATCAAATTTAATTTGATTATTTTTAGTTCTTAATGCATAATTGTGAAAGGTTGTTATTTTTTAGAAATCGAAAGATGAGTTGAATGTTCTCATCAGGACGATCAAAAGGTTAAACGGTTCAATATTCGTGTAGCGATTATGGTCTTCATTGAGATCATATTATCGTGTACATGCACCCATTTTGAAAGCTCTAACTTTTACGAAAGGAGGAGATCTACCTAGTCATAAATAACAAAAGTTACTAAGCCAGATTCTGACGTTCGACATCTTTATTTACACAAATGTCCCAGTTTTTTTTTCCATTTGCGCAGAGCCTCCATTTGGACAAAAGACCGAAATCATCTGGGGTCACGCTTTTGATGGGTTGGTTCAATCTCGTGACTAAAAACCACCTTATATTCTGATGACATGGTTTGTTGTCGACGCATGCAATACCGGACCATAACACGACCCAAAATTACAGGACCGCTACGCTTAATTTGAAAGTTTTGGGACCAGTATATACACAAACGTAAAATTATAGGACCGATTAGTAAATTTTTACAATTTTTCATTTGCTTAGAGCTTCCAATAAATGCCAAAGTAATCAAGAATCCCAGCCACAATAGCCCAGAACAGAATCTCTGCAAAAACAACGTACATCAAGATCCCTGCTTTCTCAGAATGCCACACTCCTACGAACACATGCTTCTTGATCCAGTTTACCTGCACTCCAAGAAAGAAAGAAATACCCGTTATAGATCGTGTATGAACGAGTACAAAAGAGAGAGGATATCGTGTTAACAACCTTCGAATTCAAAACTTCGATAATATGCAAGTTCATGTATATCTAGAGGTCGATTAGTATTATCAAACGACCCCCTAGTGCATTCCGAATGTTACACATTCTAGCACCATTATGAATCCACGAACCTAACAAAAGATCGAAAATTTGATATTCTATCGATTCAATTCCACCATCCTAATGAAGGGGGGGACTCACAAGGGTATTATGCGGATCTTCATAGTACCATCCATTGATAAAGCCTGCAAATATGCCACCAGCAGCCATAACATAGACAAACATTGCGTTCTTCCCAATCCATTCGAATGGCAGAAACAATGGCTTCAGGTTCATCTGCAGATCAACCTGTGGGGAAGAAGAAGAACAAGATCTAACCTTTCCCAATGTAGTCAGAAACAATGGCTTCAGCTTCATTTTTCACTGGTTCTATCGATTAAATTTTCGGGTTCTAAGGAAAAGGTTAAGAGTTTCTTTACCATAACATAGAAGGAGCAGAAGACCAATGCTGCTGCTCCAGACGTGACACAGACATAGCTAAATGTGTACAGCTGCTTGTTCAATGGAATTGCTGCAGAAAAAATGAAGAACAAAATAATGAATAGGAGAAATCAAGTTCAATTAGAGATCGACCTTCGAGTTTCTTACCGTTGGTGAAATGAAGGGTAAGGCCTAGAATCAGAAGAGCAGCTCCAGAAACACCCCACTGCTTCAATCTGCTTGAATGGTTCTGTGAGTTTCAACACAAAGTCTTTGATCATCAAGCTATACACTTTACCAAGGGTGTAGATAAGATATGGATGCAACGATATCGAAGTCGAACCAACCTTCAAATGCACGAGAATGTGCCCGAAATGGACTCCGATTAGAGTGGAAAGAACAGCAGATATGGAGCTGTTTAAGGTAGTAACAAGGAGCCAAGATTGATCAGATTTTGAAAGAACAAAGTTCTGTACTTTGTGAGATTTACAAGAAGCAAGCACACCTTAGAATTCCTTCAGGTTCAAATGGGGCATGCACCATGACGGGGAATCGTCTCGAAAGGGTCCTTCATGTGGCGAATTGGGAGTGCATGGCTGCAAACAAGTTTGAAGGGATTAAGGAATTTACAAATCAGACATACTGAATCCTAACAGGTCAAAATTTTACCTTAGATCTCCTCCAAGCCGGGCGTTGATACATGTGATCAGTCCCGAGGATTGTCCTATCAACATAGCCAACAGCATTGCAAGGAGGATCTAGTTTTCCTCGTACTCCACAAACAACCTTAAAATCGAAAAAGCACAGTAGCAATTCCCATGAATTCGAACTTCGAAGTGAACTTACTGTCAGAAACCAATACATCCCAATAACTCGTGTTGTTGGGAGAGAGTTCTGAATGAATCTTACATTATTTAGTAACACTTACCGTTAAAACCTTTCCATAGTCGCGGCTGTCCTTGTTACGAACGGTGAACTGCCAATCCGGGACGAAAGTCCCGTAAAGTACAGCCAAGTAGACAGTTAGAATACATACTGCCACCACCCTGCAAAAATTTGTTGAACCAGAGGAGTTAAAGATCAAAATCGAGATTACCACAATGCTAAATCCTTATGAGTGAAGGATTACCAGTGCCAACAATATAGCCTGAATACAGACAATGTGCCTTGTGGTGGCAATGCATCTTCAACATCCTTAGCTTTCAACCGTTTCGTAAAGATTTCGACGAGTGCCACAATCAAGTAAGCGAATGCAATTCTCTAGCAAAATGAAACAGAACATAAATACTCATTACATTATATGATTCATAATGAAGAGCTACAATTGAATTACCTGCAGAATGCCACACAGTCTTAATCTTTTCATGTCAACCCCGTAGGTCAGCTTGTCAGGAGCATGAGAATATCCTCCTATACATATAAAACCGAAATTGAGTTGTCGAGGCTAACCATAAAGCGTGAATTACGAGTTTACGAGTTTATGACTACTAACCTTGTAGCAGAAGACCCCAAAAGATGAGCTTCAGAGTTCTTAGAATCACCTTCTTGACAGCTTTCCCTCGGCTAGGTATCCTCTACAATAAGAAAGGCAGAAACACTAAGGATTGACCATGTAAATCGGAAACACGAAATCGAAAGATAAGCAGAAAACTAACACCTTGAGAGCAAGAGGAATGGCCATTCCAACTATGAACAGAAAGAAAGGCATCACAAAGTCAGCCAAGTTGCAGCCATTCCATGGTGCATGCCCTATCATCGGCCATTCTCCTCCAGCATCATCAACCAAAACCATTAGCTACAAATCATCATTTCGAAGCGATTAGGAGCATAAAAAACCAGTATTGCAAAAAATGTACATGTACAGATGGTTTGACCATGGACTAGAGATTAAAATAGTGCGGTGTAACTCCGTTATAACTATGATTCAACTACAGTTGAACCACATACCATTACACTCACCGGTTCGACCAACCGGTACCATTCTAAGAACCATTATAAAATCTTAGTTTGCAAAGCAAAAATTCCAATAAAAATAAAAGAATTGAGGGCCCAACCGGGTTCGAACCGGTGACCTCTTGATCTGCAGTCAAATGCTCTACCACTGAGCTATGGACCCTCGAATGCTTATCTTAGCCATACTATTCACATTACTAACTCAACTCCTTGTTTTAATCAACAGCAGATAAAGAAGAAACGCAGAAGAAAAAAAAAACAGAGACAAAGGAGAAGACTTTGACAAACATACAGCAACTGTGAGGCCTCGGAAGATGTCAAGCGAAGCAACCCTCTTCGGCTTTGCTCCGGCCGCCGGAGCAACAACGTCACGGCTTTCGACGACCACTAGCCGGTGCTCATCGTCGGGCTTAATCTCCGCCATCTTCCTCTCTGAAGTGACAAAAAAGATAGCTACTGTGTTCAAGTTTAAAGACAATATTATTAAAGCAGCAGACATTCAGAGTAACGACAAATTGCCAAGGAATCTTTTCGTCCGACAACAGATAAGACACGGAAATTCTGATGATTTGTTATTTATATTTCACTGCTTCTAACGATGCTGTTACTAGTCAATAAGCATTGGTAAATTTCATCGGTTCGATTTTCGATTTCCTGTACAGTTTCGAAACTAACAAGTGTATATAACTAGCACACAACTTGGTAGGTAACTCGAATCTGGACCTTCCTCTTGAGCAGTACTAAGTAGTAAGTAGTGTATCAGAAGCTCAAAGTTATTCAGAGAAAGCAAATGGAGTACCTTTTTCATAGCAGCTTCCATGGCGGCTTTAAAGCCTAGATCCAAGACTGGCCAGGGAGTTTGGTAACTGCTCTCTGTACCATCAAAGCTCTAGTCTTGGCTGCCTCCTCCCAATGATCATCAGCCGAAAATATGTTCGATAAAAGAACATAAGAACTTGTATCAAGTGGCTCCAATTCAATCAGTCTTTCACATACCCATTTTCCCACCTCAGCATTCTTATGGAAGCCTACAAGATGACAGAAGCGACTTCCAGACTACCGTCAGATGCGAGATACCGTTTTCCAAGATGAATCTCTTTGCCTCGTCCAAGCAACCAGCTCGACCGTAGAGATCGACCATTGAAGTGTAGTGTTCAATCATCGGCTCCAGCTTGTAAACTGTCTGCATTAACTTAAAATATCTGCTACCTTCTTCAGACAAACCAGCATGGCTACAAGCATTTAAAACAGCAAGAAAGGTTATATGGTTCGGAGCAACGCCTTCTCTTAACATGAGCTCGAAGAGTTTCACAGCCTCCATCCCTTGGCCATGTAAAGCAAATCCAGATATCATAGAAGTCCAGATCACGACATTCGCGTAATTACTTTCGTTGAACTTCTTCCATGCATCCTTCAAACAACCACATTTCGTGTACATGTCGATAAATGATGAAACCAAATGAGGATCCACTTTATGCCCAACCTTCTGAACATGTGCATGGATTTGTCTGCCAAGTTCCAAACTGCTAGTACTGGCACAACCAGATACGACGCTCGTGAGCGTATAAATGTCCACCTCAACACCTTCCTCAAACATATACTTCACCATTTCGAAAGCACAGGTGTATTCACCATTTCGGACGTAGCCAGAAACCATAGAACTCCAGGAAACCATCCTACCTATGGGATCGACACGAGATTTCAAACCGATTTGGTAAAAAATGGTGGAAGCCAATCTCATTCCCCCACATTTGCTATACATATCTATAAGCGAACTCCTTATGAACCCTTGATCATCTAACTGAAGCCTAATAACCTTGCCATGAATCTGCTTTCCAAGTTGTAAAACAGATAAACAAGAAACCAAATTCAACGCTGTAGAGAAAGTTACCGCATTGAAATCAGGCCCGTATGCTACCATCCTATAAAGCACTTCCAAACCCGTGCTTCCACACCCACAGCTTATCAGCCCATCAACCATGGTGTTCCAACTCACAACGTCCTTAGACTGCATACTATCGAACAATTCAAGCGACTTCCTCGCATCCCCGAGATGCAGATATCCACCAATCATTATATTCCACGAAACTGTATCTCTACCCTCCATTTTCTCGAACAACTTCTCAGCATACCTCAAGTCCCTGCATTTAACGTAAAGATCAAGGAAAGCGTTCTCCAACACAACATCAAAGGCAATCCCATTCCTCCATATCCAACCATGGACAGCTTTCCCAGTTTTCAGCTCATTCAAGCTAGAGCAGGACTTCAAAACAGCTGATAAGGTGAACTGATTCGGTTTAACACCATCCACTTGCATATTCCTACAGAGGTCGAAAACAGCCGAGTCCACTCCATTTCGAGCAAACCCAGATATCATAACAGTCCACGTCCGCACATCCTTGCTAACCATTTCACCGAACAACTTGTGTGCATCATTCATATCAGCATACATGGAGTAGAGCTTCAATAGATAGTTGCTCGAAGCATCGAGATTGCAACACAAGGGACCAACTTTAACTGCCCGAGCATGAAGGGCTTCTGGTTTTACCTGGCCAACTGGTACAGGATGGTGTCCGTACCAGCGTAGCTGGAGCAGCTGCAAAGGGATCTTTCCCGCTATTCAAATGAGGCAAAAAAAAAGGAAGAAGCAATTTCAGTAACAAAACAAAAGGCAAGTGAAGAGTACAAAGAAAGAACAAGTGTGCACAATTTTTGTTTAAGCATTTCATCAAACAGCTTGTGTGCATTGTTCAAATCAGCTTTACACATACAGACATTCTGTTACACATCCTTTCCCAACCACCAATCCCCGTTTCTCTGGTCAGCCAGAACCCATTTCTCTGATTGTATCACCAAAGGTGGTGCGCTTCTACACAAGGTTTCACCCTCATGGAGCACACTATCAAAACCTCTGATTTGGCTAAGTTTCATCATCCCAGAGAAACGGGGAAGGATATTCAACATTCAACCAAGCAGAGTATGAAGTTCTGGGTATAGTGATTACCGCAGGATATGCGAAGGAGCAGTCCACAGCGAGGAGAAAGGAGGGAAGCCTGAACTTTCGTCGCCATGGAAGAACCTACACGACAAAGTAAACATTCTCAGTCGCCATTTACAGTTGAAATCAGCTAGCAGCCTCATTAAGGTCTTCTGCCACTATCAGCTGAATCAATTGATAAATAAATTTTGTACACAAACTCTAACTATCAATCCATTGTCGTCCAGCGGTTAGGATATCTGGCTTTCACCCAGGAGACCCGGGTTCGATTCCCGGCAATGGAACTTTTTTTCAACCAATTTCAATGTTTTTTTCTCCGGTTTTGGTTAATCATATGTACCGGTATTTGTACGTAGTTAATCGTTTTTAGATCGTACCTATACATGTATGTCTAGTTTTGGTTAATTATGTGTACCGGTACCGAAACATTTGGGTTTGGTTAATCATTTTTCACCAATTGTGTACCTCGTTTTTCGAATGTACCTATGTACTAATGGTTAATCGTTTTTCGAATGTACCTATACCAATATGTTGAAAACTCGTATTCCTACCTACAGCCGATCAATGTGATCTTAAATTCTCTATCTATCATGCTCGGTCCTGAATACCCTCGGTTCTAGTTAACCGTTGTTAAGGAACGTCTAGTCAAGAAAGTGAATGATGTTGGCCACCATATCACAAGTTACGCTACTCTTCGATAAAGTGCCCATAAGATCGTTTTACGGGCCATAAGATAAGCTGAAAATCGGACAACGGTCGAAATACAAACACCAAGGAAAGAGGGTTGATACTTGATACTATCTATACACATAAGGATCTGTAAATGAATGTATGAGATACAACACCAAAACACTAAGACATAACAGGGTTCAAGAGCGGTAAGCAGAGATCGAAAAGCATGTATGTAACGAGACGCAATCACGAGAATAACAGTAAACACTCTTCGATATAATGTAACTATAGGAAGGACGGATGTATGTATACATGTCGAACGAAGATTTTGTATGAGTTTTCACTTGCCGATTCCGAGTTCCTTCTGAATGTCTCTAGTCAGGCTGAACTGCATGGTATTGTGCCACGGGAAGAGGGTCCGAGTCACGGGGAGCTTTCTCCTTAGATCCTGGAATCAACAAGTGAGCCACGAAGATGGATTAGCGAAGAACAATGCGGTAAAGTATTAGTAGCTCGACTCTATGTCAATTTCATTAGGGGGGAATTCGACAACAAAAGTAACGAGATCAAGACCAGATTCAGCCATACATATATAGAACTCGAACCAATGAGCGGACATGGCAAATCTTTAAAATATTGCAGAAAGTCGAAAGGCCGTACCTTGAAAGTAGTGTCTGGCAAATTCGAGTACGATGCCTGCAAGAGCACGTTGTTAGCAACGAACAACTAAAGCACAAGATCGAATCATTTTAAGTTATTATTCCAACAGAATATAAGAATATATAGAGCTTAGAAACCTCAAGGGATCCCAGGTACTCTGCTTCGTGGTGACGAATAATATTGGATACTGAAATTGCGCAATCATCAGGTGCCTGGAAACAAGACGAGCCATATTTACGGTACTAAAATCAGAAATCAAGAAACCAGACTTGGGTTCATAATATGTACGATAAAAAAGAGATTGACAAAGTACAATGTACCAAAATCATATACACAACAAGTAGATTCGAGAACCAGAACTAGGAAGAAAGCCATTGATTGAATCTTGATAGACCAATTAAGTATCGAATAGAGCAAGAGTTCTGCTTAATTTACCTGAAATATCGTTCCATCCTTGCACTCCTGTTCTGCATCCAACTGAACATTCCCTTCTTCAAAATAGTGGGCGTCCACCTGTAAGAAGTGAAAGCAGAAGGCTTATGATTCAGTTCTTGTAAGCTTATCATAAACAACTCAAATTAGTCAGATCCTGCACCTGCAATTTTCCTTTGATTTGAAGTACTTGTTCATCTTCTTTGAACTTTATGTTCCACACGGACCGCCAACTTCCATTGCTATGAGATTTTCAACAAATATTGTAAAAAGGGAACAAATAGAACCATGTGAGAGAAATCATAAAACCACTAAACCATTGGTCGATTCAACTCACCAGAAATTCTTGGGGCTAAGTCGTGCAGCGGATATGACTACAACTAACTCAAAATTACATCCCGGTCCCTCGGCATCTTTGCCATCGACACAGAAGACGGAGCAGACACCTTTTGGATAAGCTTCTTCAACATATTTCAGCATTTCCCCATCCAGAGCACAACTGCCAAATAAATTGTATACCCTCAGAACGAATGGAATTCTGATAACAGTCTGAAACTATTCGGGGAAAACATCCGGTACGTGATAAATTGAATAGGATTCTGTTGATATTCGGGATATTGGTGCTCCGATTTCTTAAATTGAGGTTAACATTTTAATTTTTAAGCCATAATGAAGATCTTCGTGCAGTCATACACCATACCGAAATTCTTCAATGTAAGGCGAAGGAAGTTCCTCATCAGCTGCAGGTCTCACCTCTGTACAAGCCTGGATCAATTTAGCACATCATGATATACAAGATTGATAAAAAATCGGTTCAACAAAACACACCCTAGTTAGGGCACAACAGATAAGAGCTAGGAAAGGAAAATCCTAATAAGGTAACACCATTGCTAGTGCCGCTAGCCATACCGATCGAATGTAATCTTATTACGGAAATGGAATCAATGCAGCTTTAACACAAATTCATTTACAACTTCACCAAATCTCGAACGATAAATTGAACTAATCCCAATTCAATTATGGTTTCACAAAAAACGAATGAAATAACCCATAACTACAAATCTACAATGCCATTCATTTCCTCCATTAAGCAAAATCATAGAGCAAATTGACTTCCAAATATCGAACCTTAATGATCACATCTACATTCTAATTCAATAGGCAAGAGGAAGCTTACTTGCTTAACATGATCCACTGTCACAATCTGTGCAGTCCGAGGCTCAATGAACTGATTCTCCTCCAGCTCATTGTAAGGTGTAATCAACACCTAGAACCCAATCACATCCGATCAGAATCACAAAGAATACTTCCAAGAACTGAAATAACACACAAACAAACCACACTTCCAATGCCAAACTTACGTCGCCACTCCGGCAAGGAAGCTCGAGGCAAATCAAGTGAGACTTATTATACAAAGGAAACGCCTCCAAGGTCGCCGCATCATACACCCTATCGTCACTCAACACCGATCTCAAATCTGCGGATAAAACCAGCAAAACACACATCGGCACACGGAAAAACAAGGAAGCAAAGAAGAAAAAAAACGTAGCTAAACCAAATCCGAACGGGACATGACCTTTGGCGATGTACTGGATTTCACCGGAAGGAGAGTTGAGGAGGAACCATTTAGCGATCTCTATCTTCTGCTCCTCGTTTATCTCGTACTCCTCATCCGCCATTGCTCTCTCTCTCTCGGTCACTTGCTAATCACTCGGCGTATCTTCCTCCTCCACCGGCGGTTACAGTTTCCCTTCGGTCGTCGTCTCTCTCTGCGACTAAGCTCAATTGGATTTTTCGAAATAAAAATGAAAAAGAAAAAAAAAAAGAAGAAAAGAAAAGTGAAGATGTGGGGATACGTGATCTGTAAAGCTCCACCTGTAGGCCCGGATGATCTTGACCGTCCAATTGTCAAAACGAAACGCCGTCGTTTCATGTTTCAGCATTTCAATTCGCGCAAGCGCCAAAAGGGCAAAAACGGCGCCGTTAGTTTGAAAACACCTTCAACATGACGCCGTTAACGTTTCCGCGCGCCATTTCATCTCATCGTTTTCTCTCCGTCCATGTTTTGATGAATCAGTTTTGTTCAAACCGATACCAAAATCCAATCGAATCAAACCGAAAAAGGAAAACGGTGCCGTTTAATTGAAAATACGAAGCCGTAGCTCAAACCGATAACCCAAATCCAATCCAATCAAACCGAACAAACCCGATTCTGATTTCAGTATCGGTTCATATAACCAAAGGTACACAAAAATGGCTGCATTATTCTGGACATGTACATGAACAGCTTAACAAAACCTAATCATCCTAACGTTCAACACAAATGCTGCTGTAAATTGTGTTCGAAATACCGTCTCCAGGCTCTCAACGGAGTATCGATAGCCTTAGCTTCGATGCTCGAGAAAAGTCCCCTAGCAGCAAACCCCATGAGCTCGGTCGAGTCCCAGTAAGCAGCCATTCTCGAGGAGACGCGCCCCACGAAAGAAGTGGTACCAAATCTCGAATCCTGTGCAGCACTATTGCTCAGTGTTGATTTGCGGAATTCGTGATCTTTAGCCGATGATGATTCTAGCTGCGGAATGTCGATTGTTGTTGTTGCCATTTGTTGCAGAAGCTCTGGTGAAGAGTGTTGCAAGGCTAGCTGCTCGACCGTGGCTTTCATCTTCTGCAACTGATCGCCGATCCTTGTAGCCACAGCATCGTAGAGCTTTCCTCTGGGAAGGTCTTCACGTTCAAGCTCGGTGTTTGCTAGATCGTCGAGATAAATCGGGTCGCCAACAAGAACTGTTACCTGTAGAGTAGCAAAATTAGTGATCTTTTAATCAAACTAGAATCACTAGACACAAAATGAGTATAGAAAGAGATCACTCACGGTCTTTCCAATCTTCGGAAGGATCGATCCTATGGGCAAAATCTCTTGCATTCCAGTGTGCACGAACGGGACTACAATGGGGAGCGTATCAGAGTCGAGAATCAACCTGGACAACAGGAAGAACAATGGTCATGAAGTTTTCAGAACCCACAACAGAATCTTGTTCCGAAAATGCTGAACTTAGAATCCACAATACCGAAAAGCATTCGGAGTTGAACAAACAGATGCTCACCTCCCGACACCTCTTTTGATAGACCCCATAGTTTTCCCACCATCTCTAGATAGTCTACCTTCGGGGAAGATGTGAACCCAGCCACCAGTGTTCAGCTTCGCGATAGCCGTGTCCATACCCTATCAAGTTAAGCAAGATAATTCTTATTTACACCAATAGTACAATCATACGTGATCCTCTCTCCACGTTGAACCACGTAACATCTCAGATTCACACGTAAAATTATATCCAAGTTCGATACAGAGATGCAAAACAAGTTAATAGCCAGACAGTAACAAGCTTCATAGGGTATTGAACATTAGCAATATCAATCAATCTACACATGAAATCTTCCATTAGTGGACAGTGAAACAGCTCGAGTTCTTAAGTAAATTTATATTCATACATAGATGGTATATAACCAGTTGAACAGTCATATATAGTAACAAAGCTTTATAGGGTATTGACACGGCTATTAGAAACTTTGAACATTAGCAATAACAGTCAATCTACAAATGAAATCATCTCCACATTAGACCGTGAAACAGCTCGAATTCACAAGTATGGTATATAACTAGGTAACAGTCAGATAGTAACAAGCTCTCCACTTCATTAATTCATCAGTGAAACAGAAAATGCAGTACCTTCTGATAAATTCCATCACCACGAGAGACGGGCAAGACTTTGACAGACTTGGACAAGGCCGATATAACAGGATTCCTGAAACAACGATTACTGGCGCAAAGCGTCCACCTCAAGTTCTGAGCATCTAGCAGTACTCGTGGAGGTAGCAAAGAAGCAATCACAAACGGGTCATCAACTGAAGCAACATGGTTGCTAACCTGAACCAATGCCAAGAACATATCAGTAAATCCAGAACCATCTTGCAGCAGAATGGAGGAATGTATGTAAAACAATGGCTTTACCGTAACAAGAGGCTTGTCCTTAGGCCTCTCAAGCAATGCCTTGTGTAACTTCTCCAAGCCATAAACCTGCCAGTAACAGGGAAAAAATTACAGAGAGCTACATCATCTCGCAATCCAAAAACATAGAGATTCGAAGGCGAATTCGGAGCTGTACCTGAACGCGATTCAGGCCATTCATGAACACGTAACACATGTTTCCTAACAGAGGAACCGCTACAGCTTGAACCATGCGAAGGATCACCGATTCCTCTTCAGCATTCAACTCCTTACTCACTGCTATAACACTCAAAGAATCAACACTCCATAACTCAGCTCCCAAATCAAAACAATTAGGTCAAATCAGAGTGGCGGTTGAAAAATTATGGAAAACCTTTCTTGCGGCAGAAAGCGGAGGGAGACGCGAGAGACTCGCGACGTAAGTCACGGAACCGGGAAATCAGCCTGCTGACAGTGTCGGAGAAGTAACCGTCGGTGAAAACCTCCGGACGGTGGTTGAGGTGTCGATCCACCGCCACTCTGAACCGGTCCCTCAGCCTGAGCTGGAGTATCCGTGCATTGTTCTTCCACAGATCAACTCTCTCGATCCTCTGTACTCCCATAACGAGCTGCTCCGAGTTTCTTGTGTACGCGTGGGAAAGCATCGCCGGCAAACTATTATCCAACGGCGGAAAAGATTTATTGACGGCAGAAGAAGAAGGAAACTGTATATAATTCGAAAATGCGTGTGCCGAAAGTCGCGGGATGAGAGAGATGTTCAGAGCTGCTAACGTGCGCCAAAACGGTGTCAAATCAAACCAAAACCAAACCAAACCAAACCAAACAACCAAACCAAACCAAACCAAACCAAACCAAACCAAACCAAACCAAACCAAACCAAACCGATTCTGATTTCAGTATCGGTTTATACAACCAAAGGTACTCAAAATGTCTGCATTATTCTGGACATTTACATGAACAGCTGAGCTAAGCAAAAACCTAATCATCCTAACGTTGAACACAAAAACAAAGCTACAACAATGCAAAAATTTTGAATCCGAAAACCCGTAAACCCGTCATCAATGCTGCTGTAAATTGTCTTCCAAATACCGTCTCCAGGCTCTCAACGGACTATCGACAGCCTTAGCTTCGATGCTCGAGAAAAGACCCCTAGCAGCAAACCCCACGAGCTCGGTCGAGTCCCAATAAGCAGCCATTCTCGAGGAGACGCGCCCAACGAAAGAAGTGGTACCGAATCTCGAATCCTGTGCAGCACTGTTGCTCAGTGTTGATTTGCGGAATTCGTGATCTTTAGCCGATGATGATTCTAACTGCGGAATGTCGGTTGTTGTTGTTGCCATTTGTTGCAGAAGCTCTGGTGAAGAGTGTTGCAAGGCTAGCTGCTCGACTGTGGCTTTCATCTTCTGCAACCGATAGCCGATTCTTGTAGCCACGGCATCGTAGAGCTTTCCTCTGAGGAGATCTTCCCTTTCGAGCTCAGTGTTTGCTAGATCGTCGAGATAAATAGGGTCGCCAACTAGAACAGTTACCTGTAGAGCAGCATATATGGTGATCACTAAAGGATCTGAATCAAACTAGAACCATGGGACACAAAATGACTACATAAAGAGATCACTCACGGTCTTTCCGATCTTCGGAAGGCTTGATCCTATGGGCATGATCTCTTGCATTCCAGTGTGCACGAACGGGACTACAATGGGGAGCGTGTCAGAGTCGAGAATCAACCTGGATAACAGGAAAGACAATGGTCATGAAGTTTCAGAACCCCAAAGGAATCTTGTTCCGATAAGGCTGAACTTAGAATTCACAATGCTCACCTCCCAACACCTCTTTTAATAGACCCCATAGTTTTCCCACCATCTCTAGATCGGCTACCCTCCGGGAAGACGTGAACCCAGCCACCAGTGTTCAGCTTCGCAATTGCCGTGTCCATACCCTATATATCAAGTCAAGCAAGAAGTTACAGGATTAAATCGTACATTGGTGGCTGATCCTCTCCACGTTAGACCACGAAACATCTCAAATTCACAAGTAAATTCATATCCAAGTTAGACACAGAGATGATGTAGAAAGTAAAAGCTAAAATCCAGTTAATATTAGACAGTATCAAGCTTTATAAGGTATAGACACGGTCTATTACAATCTACACATGAAATCTTCCATTGATGGAATCGGTGATCCTCTTCTCCAAATTGGACCATGAAAAATCTCGAAAACAAGTAAATTCATGTCCAAGTTATATACAGAGATAAAGCAAAAACCAGTTAACAGTCGGATAGTAACAACTAACAAGCTTCATAGGGTATTGACACGGCTATTAGAACCTTTGAACATTAGCAATAACAATCAATCTACACATGAAATCTTCCATTAGTGGAATCAGTGATCCTCTCCATGTCAGGACATGAAATATCCCGAATTCACAAGTAAATTCATATCCAAGTTAGACATATAGATAAAGCAAAAACCAGTTCAACAGTCAGATAGTAACAAGCTTCATAGGGTATTGACAAGGCTATTAGCAATAGCAATCAATCTACACATGAAATCTTCCATAGCTGGACTGTGAAACAGCTCGAATTGACAAGTAAATTTATATATTATATTCATACTGAGATGTTATATAACTAGGTAACAGTCAGATAGTAACAAGCTTTCCACTTCATTAATTCATCAGTAAAACAGGAAAATGCAGTACCTTCTGATAAATTCCATCACCACGAGAGACAGGCAAGACTTTGACGGACTTGAAGAAGGCCGATGAAACAGGATTCTTGAAACAGCGATCACTGGCGCAAAGTGTCCACCTCAAGTTCTGAGCATCCAGCAATACACTTGGAGGTAGCAATGAAGCAATCACAAACGGGTCATCAACAGAAGCAACATGGTTGCTAACCTGAACCAATTCCAAGAACATATCAGTAAATCATTGCAGCATAACAATGGGGAATATATCAACAATGGCTTTACCGTAACAAGAGGCTTGCCCTTAGGCCTCTCAAGCAACGCCTTGTGCAACTTCTCCAAGCCATGAACCTGCCAGTAACAGGATAAAAAATTAGAGAGGTTCATGATCTCGTAATCTACAAACACAGAGATTTGAAAGCAAATTCGAGCTGTACCTGAACGCGATTCAAGCCATTCATGAACACGTAACACATGTTTCCCAATAGAGGAACCGCCACAGCTTGAACCATACGAAGGATCACCGATTCCTCTTCAGCATTCAATTCCTTACTCACTGCTACAACACACAAAAAATTAACACTCCCTACCTCAGCTCCCAAATCAAAACAATTAGGTCAAATCACACGATTCAGTCTGGCGGTGGAATTAGGGAAAACCTTTCTTGCGGTAGAAAGCTGAAGGAGACGCGAGAGACTCGCGACGGAAGTCAAGGAACCGGGAAATAATCCTGCTGACGGTGTCAGAGAAGTAACCCTCGGCGAAAACCTCCGGCCGATGGTTAAGGTGGCGATCCACCGCCACTCTGAACCGATCCCTCAGCCTGAGCTGGAGTATCCGTGCCTTGTTCTTCCACAGATCCACTCTCTCAATATTCTGTACTCCCATAACGAGCTGCTCTGAGTTTCTTGTGTGCGCGTGGGAAAGCATCGCCGGCAAACAATTATCCAACGGCGGACAAGATTTCTCGACGGAAAACGAAGAAGGAAACTGTAATTTGGAAATGCTTGAAGAGAAAGTCGCGAGGTAAGAGAGATGCTCAGAGCTGCTAACGTACGCCAAAACGGTGCGCATTACTTTGGCGGTCAATAGAGTCGGTTATAGTTTGTTTGGGCCTACTTAGAAATGCAGGCGCGTGTACGGCACGGACGCGCGTGAAATTGGTAGCCACGCGCGCGTGGTGGTATTGCGCGTGGATGAAATCCCCACTCGCAAAACTGGCACGTGGGAGGTACGCGCGCGTGTACCTCACGCGTGAAACTTTCCGGGTCGGCGGTTTTTGGCCGGGTCGGGTCAAAACTTTATCAGGCCTAGGCCTTTTATGCGGCAGCCTTGCGGGCCAGGCCCAAAAAATTTCGGCCAAACCGGAGTCGGGTCGGGCATCTTTTCGAAAACCCACAAAATGGGGTCGGAGCTGGCTCCTCCCAAAACAAACTCCGAAAAAAACACCACTTCCAAAACGACGTCGTTTTGTGGAAAACAGCTAATGGGCCTATTGTTCAGCAGCACTGCGGGCCTGTTTATAAACATACTGGGCAAAATCGAATTCGGGTCGGTCTAATTTTCGGACCCGGTCGAAGGTCCGACCCGCGGCGGAACGACGCCGATTCTACACAGAAGAAAACTCCGCCGCTAACAATTTCAGTTCCGGCCATCCAAGCCGCCGGTAATTCGGCCGGAAAAAAACGTTCGGAAAGAACAGAGATTCATTCAACATACAGTTCGAGCCTAAGCACAGAAAATCCACAGCTCAAAAAGCACAGAAGCTGTTTATTGTTTTACAGTAAATCAATTCAAACCTGAACTAGAGCGGGAAAACGCCATTTGGATCGACTCGAACTTTGAGTTGTTCGTCCCATTCTTCTGGAGGAATCATCAACTTCATCTTCGCCTCGTTCCCACGCCACAGAACCTGGGTTCGTTCGTTCGTTCATTCGTCCCAAGGATTAATCAAAATCTGATCGAAATGATATGGAAATGTGTTGTAGTGGTTCAAGGCCTTACCTTGTCGACTACACCGTACTCGACTGCTTGTACCGGGTCCAAATAGCACGGCTTCCTGATTGCATTAGTCAGAAACTCCACGGACTTTGGATTTGATGCAGGAACGGAAAGAAAGAACAATTAGAATCGTGATGAACTATCGAGTAAGGAGGAAGATAATCCGTGACACGAGCTTACTCAGTACTCACCTTTCCAGTGTGTTTGGACATAAGCTTCAAATATTCATCTTTCTGATAGACAGCCTGTCAGGAAAAAAAACTCGAGAGCTTGTAAAGAATCTGATAGTAAAGGAGGCGATAATCGAACCAGCATCATATAAACTTCATCCAAATACTGAAACGAGAAAAAGAATGCGCAATGGCAGACTTGTTAATTGTAGTTTAAAGTGGATTGAACTAACCTCTTTTACTCTGGTTTCGACAGAGGTAGCGGGGATCAAACCAGAAGGTGCGACTTGTGGATGAAGGATCCCGACTGTAGACAAAAAGGGCATAAATGTTATCCAAGCGATCAATTTGATAAGTAAACAAGATTAGATCAGAAACAAGCAAAGGAGACCATAAAAGGATTTTACTTTGTGCATCTGGGTACATAAACCGCTTTCCCTTAGTTCCTGCAGCAAGCAAAAGGGCAGCATGGCCATACGCGAAACCCACAACAATCGTGATTATCTACAGAAGCATCAAGAGAGTAAAGGAAGAGATTGTTAGATAACTACACTGTAAGTTATAGAATCAAGCAGAAAATCTATAGAACAATCGGGTTTCAAATTTCGTGCAACATCATCCACCACATTTCTCAATGTATTAAGCAGAACTCAGGACTAAGAGACTCACCGGACATCGCATTTGCATCAATGCATCATAGATTGCAAACCCTTGTGTCTCCCTCGCAACCTGAACAAAGGAAAAAGCACAGTTCATGATCAAACTCCACACATGATCATCACAACCAATTATGTCACCCTTCTCGAGATATCAGCAGATGGTTCAGGAATCAATATGTCATAATCAAATGCTACACATTTTCATCACAACCAATAAACGAATTATATCACCCTTCTAGAGATATCAGCAGATGGTTCAGGAATCAATATGTCACATTCAAATTCAGCACATTATCATCACAACCAAATAACAGCTTATACCGCCATTCAAGAGATATCAGCAGATAGTTCGGGAAGCAATATGCCACCAAACTCTACACATTATCATCATAACCTAATATCAGAATACATCTCCCTTCTAGAGATATCAGCAGACAGTTCATCACACAATATGTCACAATCAAATTCTACACATTATCATCACAACCAGACATCGGATTATACCACCATTCTCAGGTAGCAACATGTCATCAAATCCCACACATTATCATCATAAACGAATATCGGATTCTCAAGATATCAGCATATAACTAAGAAGACAAATTACACAGAAAGAGAAGCAAATCCTTACTACTTCACTATCTTCACGAGCTGTCCCAGTGGAGTTTATAAGCACATAAATCGGTGCCTTGTGATTTGACCAATCCAATGCCATCAGCTTTTCAAGAGTCATCTCGACAACTTTCGGTACCAACTGTTTCAAAAAATTCAAACCACATTGGCACAAACACGAAGAAATTAAACCTAGTGAACGGAAACTGAAGAATTCAACCAATCAAACGATCAATCACACTCACAGGAGTCAAGATACGGACGATTCTCATGTTTCGAAAATTCTTCGACCGCTTCTTCGGACGGCCATTCTGCTGCTCTAATTCCGCCAAACAAAAAAAAATCAGCTAAACAAACAAATAACAACTCGATACTGAGAGAAGGTAGAGATAGAATAGAGAGAACTTACTGGATTTGCAGGTCGAATGATCTTGCGCGAAGCGAGCTGCGGGGTGGAATAACCTTCAGGCATGTAGAGACGAGACTGGCTTGCTTTGAGATCGGGAGAATCTCCTGTAGCGACACAGCAGCAGCTGAACTTCTTGATGCTTCTACTTCTGAGAGTTGACGAACTGAAGGAGGATGGCGGGAAGGAGGGGGAATTCGGGAGGACTCGGAGAGAAACCGCCATGGCTGAGAAATCGAGCTACACTGAGCTTCTCTGTGAGTTTTAGGAAATGGTGAGAAGTTGTTAAACAGATAGAGTTTGAAGACGGCGGGTAAAATTGGGCCTGGTCTTCTTCATGGTCCTGTTACTGGGCCGATCCAAATTTATCAGAGCCGGCCCAATATCGAGTCTGTCTATAGCAAGGCCCATAATTGGATTATAGAGGTGCGTTTCTACACCACACTAAATGAGTAGCTCGATTGATCATATGTCGTACAAAGTAATAGTAAACACGTTCATAGTGAGTTTGAATAGATGAAAAATTACGAGTATCTTGATTAATCACACTACGTGCACGTTCATAATACACTCAATTACTTATTCAACAGCCTTAATGATTTTGATTCTGAATATGTTTTAACTATATTAGCTATTAAGGGTATCTCTTTTCGTAATCATCATCTTATAACCATAATAACAACACCACATAAGGGAATCACGAAACCAAACGATTGTCACGTCTAGAACAGACCAAATGCATCATGTACCGCTCCCCATGTGAGTTTCATACTTAACACCCACTCCAACATCAATCTTCAACCACGTCGATGTTGACATGACCCATGATGTTGAAAGCCGAATTGGTAACGACTTGGAACAATTTTTCCTTCACGCTCCAATTCAGCTTCGAACTCGATGTGCAATGTTGACAGGTGACATTGTTCGAAGCTGAATTGGTAACGAGCCAATTCAGCTTCGAACAGTTTTTCCTTTACGGTCGAACCAAAAACAGAATCTAACCAAACCAAAATCGCCAACAAAATCAACTGTATTCATATCCAGTCTTCCAAAACACATCCCAACAACAAAACTAAACAAAAAAAGGTCCAATTCACAAACAACAAAAACCATAAAATCAAAACCCAAAAAGAAAAACCAAGTCTTTAACATAAATCCCCCCAATCATTGTTCTTCATGTCTCCCTTACTTGGACACCAATGGAGTAGTTCCATTATCACTGAACACCTTTGCAATCCTCTTGGTAGGCACCAATGGCAAGTAAGTGGACACCTTGTAACCCTTCTCGGCGGTACTAGCCACAGTCTCGTTGTACTTTTCGGACCAGTAAGCAGCGGTAGGGACGACTACCTGAGCCAGCTGAGGGAAGAGAGGGAGTTGGTTGAGCCTACGCCACGAGGATACAGCAAGCTTCTCAGCTCTAGGCTCGTAGACAGTGTAGAGCTCCTTGGCCTTGGGCTCGTACTTGGTGTAGACGTTCTTTGCCATGCCCGAGACGGTTTCCTTCACACCGGATCGATGCACCTCGGTGGCCACTGCACGGGCTGCTCCTGGGGCTGCCTGGGCGGCGGAGAATGCCTGTGCGGATACTTGCCTCACGACTGGTGGGACACGTTGGTCCAGGCTGGTAACCGATTCGTCTACCTGTAGAAACAATGGGAGGTTATATATGAAAGTGCACAGATTTGTTTCTTTAACAAGATCTACAAAACAGGTACAGAATAGGTAGAAGATTAGGATATGGAACTAGAGGCTCCTCACCCTATAATTCGTACAATATTAATGTACCGAATTTCGGTATTAGACCATACCCTTTTAACCAAACCCTCAAAATGGTAAGAGAAAATGGAACCATTTATACATTGCCACAAGCAATCAGTGAAATATTCATATTCTCAACTCCCCATATGGTATAAACTTAGGATCTCGAATTAGAGGATCCTTACCCTGTATCGATACCAAATTCATGCACAATTTCGGTATCAAATTTCGGCAAAAGACACAATTTAAAGCATTACACGAAACATTTCCCCACTCATAGGGTTGCCATGTGTTCAGATTAATCAACAGAGAATAGATACCAATCAAAGAGAGTCCACTCATGAAAAAGGAATCTAGATGAACACTGTTTCCAATCCTTAGAGCAAATCCTGCACCTTTGTTGGCAAACAAATACCTTAAAGACTCCTGATATACGGATGATTGCAAACTAAAACAATCCACAAAGCATCAACCAATACTGATTACTAGCTTTTCACCTTGATCATTTGATTCAGAGGACATGCACATACTCAAAAGGCTAATCAGCTCAATCAACTTACGATCAACACAAACAAATACTTCACTCTTCTTACTGTTCATGAACATTTGGCCATCAGTATCAGACTATCAGAGCACTACCACTAAAGAACCAGAAGACTCACCTTACGATCGACGAACTTCAAAACCTCAATCGGCACATCCTGGAATTTATCATAAACAGGCCCAACAACAGTCTTCACCGTCCCTTCAACGGTCTCCACACCAGGCTTCAACGGACCGGCTTTATCCTTGGCGTAGATGTACAGGTTCGTGAACGTCATCAGAGCGTGAATCGCCGCCGCTTGCACGAACTCCAAATACTTCAGCCTCTCCTCTTCCTCTTTCGTCTGCAAAATCACAAAAAAAACAACGCTATAAGAAACTCGATTCAATTCCACCGAAAATCGCAACCAGAGTACGGAATTCGTGACGGAGAAAACGATGATGGTTATGATTTTGAATTCGAATTAGAATTTGATGTGATTTCTCTCGTACAAGTGGGGTGGAGGCAGGAGGGCTAGGGTTTGCGTCAGCCATCGTCGCCGGAATCTGGTTGATCGGAGGGAAAGTGGATCGAAGTGAATCGTTTTCTTTCCTTTTTTTTGGTTTTGTGCGGAAGTGAATAGGAGATGTGGAGAGGGACGGAGTGGTATTTATAGGTGAGGAGTTGGAACGGCGAGAGGGTGACGTGGCGGGAGATGATTGGGTGAATGGGAACACGGCGTTAGTCTCGAGCCGGGTGCCGGTGGTACGGGGACTCTTCATGTCTAAGGCAAAAATGTCGACCGATATGCTAAGTTTTTTTTTATATGGTTTAAATTTAATCACTGAAATTATTGTATATCATATTTATACCGTATTTCATCGAATTGCATTGAACAATCTTAGCAAATAATTTACGTTCACATGATGACAATCTATTCACCGTCTCACAAGAGAAATCGTTTAATACTATTCCTCCATTAAGGGTTTCAAAAATTGTATCGATAGTTAAACTAGTGAGTCGGATGAGACATGATTCAACCACTGGAATTGTTGTACATTTATTGGTACTATATTACATTGGAATCACTTCAAACAATTTTAATAAATCATTCACATTCACGTAATGACAACCCATTCACCGTCTCACGAGAGAATCGTCTAGTACTTATACTCCTAGTAAGAGTTTCAAAAATCTTAACAAAAGTTAAACTAGTGAGTCTAACGAGACGTGGTTCATCAATCATCTCACCAGAATTATCTAACACTAGTTTTACCACGTTTGTACTTCACAGTGAACTAGACACGAAAGACCTCTAGCTAGTCCAAAAGTCAAAGTGTCGCTCTAAGAACAAGTATTGCACGAGATCGATTCTTGAACGTCATCTCTTACATGGGTTGTTTTCACTTTATAATTTTAATATTTTCCTTATGATACTTAAATAAATAATTTTATTTTATTTTTTGAAAATAATTATTATAAATTCACATTGTAATATAGAACATGACCATTCATTTGGCGCGCTTGATAATAATAATAACACAAACAACAAATTAGGTGTATATGTTTGAATAAAGGGGAAAAAGGAATCCAATTGTATAAAAAAATAAAAAAAAAAATCATATTGATACTCATTCGAGCTGTGAGTTCATCGAATAATAGGTTAATCAAATCACAAATTGAGCGGGTTATGAGTTGTTAACTATTTTGATCAGTTAGATTACGAATCGAACTGAACTGGACTAATAAGTTCATCAAATCGAATCAACATTTTGCCAATTTACTCATGAAATCAAATTGCTATGACCCAAAACCCTACCATACCCCCAAAGGCCCAAAGTGATGTTACTACCTCTCTCAGACTTTTAGTAGGCCCATGGGCTTTATACTATAATCTAAAATAATCCAATATACGTAACCAATAAAGATGACTTAATAGTTAATAATACCCTAGACTAGTAAGAGAATTGTAGTTCAATTTTTAATTATAAGAGAGGACTTAAAACATTATTACAGAATCGATCACCGAATCTAAAGTAATCGACAACCAATATAATGCTGGCAGCGTACGATTGGCTAAGAGTATTTATGTGCAGAAATTATAGTTTTAATACATGTAACTTGCTTGTATTGCAATTTAACACCCAATTAATCTGATCAACAATCAACAAACTTCGTTAACACCCAATCGAATCTTAGTTATATGTTGAACTTAATCATTCTGATATGCCCAAGCCCCAACCTCCTCTCAGAACTCCGTTTCACCATCTATCCTACCTCCCTATTTCTTTCTTTCTTTCTTTTCCCTTCCCTTTGTTAACCGAATGAGATCATGAAGTGCTTTGATGACGACGACGAAGGCAGCCAAAATTGATTTGCATGTCTTCATATCTGTGATAAATCCTTCTTCTCTGATTTACTGATCGTTCTCCGATTTGCTTCTTCACACAGTCGCAGCTCCGATCAAGTTGCTCTCTCTATCTAATCCAAGGTTAGTCGCATTCATCTTCTACTGTTGTATCTCTTTATGTTAGGGATTCTGAATTTGGGCGTTTTTATCAGAATGTGTCAGATCATGTACATTGATTTCAGTGGACTCGAGTCCGCCCGTCCCTGTTTGGCGATGGAAACTGGTTGATCTGTCCACTTCCCCAAACGGCAAACCCACGACTAATCGATGCGATCCTGCTTACCAAGTTTGACACCATTGATGATAAGGTGAACGAAGAGATTCTGATCAAATTAATAAAACAATCCAAATCGATGAATTCCCCACAAGGGTTCTGCAGCTAGCTCGCGGGAATCGAAACCTCTGAAGAAGGGCGAGCGGCTGTTGAGGCGGAGGATGGCGGCGGCGAAAGGAAAGAAGAAGGAGTTGTACTATTGGAGGATCTGAATTCTGAGCGGTGAAGAAGTTGAAGAAGCAGAAGAGAAAATATAATAAAAAGTAAAATGAATGGGATAAATGTTAATAGACGAACGGAGTTTGAACCTGGTTAATGAATAAAAAATAAAATACTACGAGTGTTAAATTGCAATACAAATAAGTTACATGTATTAAAACTATAATTTCTGCACATAAATATTCTTAGCCAATCACACGTTGTCATGTGGCGGCGTCACCGGTTACGCGCGTCACTGGAGTGTTCACCATATAATACTATAAACAAAAGATACACTACAATAAAACGTAATAGTCGACACTCATTATATTAACCAACAATAAACTAATTATACTATAGCCATATTGACAAAAACCTACGTGACAAATTCAATTGGTCAAGCCGACATTAAGTTGGTCTGTTAACAAATTAAGAGGTTTGAAATGTTGTTAACAAACCACCGCTAACCGATTTTACTCACAAACCAAGTTGGGTTGAGTCGAATGTGACCGCTCTTCTATTGATAACCTAACCAGCCAACTCCCACCTCTAACCGATTTGATTCAGAAACCGAGTTGGTTTGATTCAACTTTGACAGCTCTTCTATTAAAGCATATATTTAACTCCCACCTTCCCATACTATATGGTTTGGTTGTTGTCCAAAAACCAATAATACAAATTCATAATTTATTTTATTTTTTTAAAATAAAGAGAATCAAATCCAGGCTGCTGTTTGACAGCAAGCACCCAGCCTCATCATTTCTGTCCACACACAGTTAGATTCCATTCTAACAGATACTCAATCTCTCTAATCTCATACTCAAACCAGTTAATCAGAGATCAAACCGGTGAATCAAACATCATGAAACAGGGTAGTAGACTCAGAAAGATATGCAGCTGAACTAATACAAACTAGCAGATGCTATGGTGAGACTGAACCAACCGAGCCAAATGACACAAGAGAGATAGACCGTAAGAAACCATGAATCAAACCATAACGAAACAGGGTTGACTCAGTTTTCGACACACAGTTGAACCGATACGACAAGCCGATGCCACAGCCCACAGGGGGGAGTGAATACACTTTGACAGTGAAGAACTATGCCTATCTTTTAGTAAAGGAACAACTAACTGAGTCTAATGCCACACGAAAGAGAAACCAGAACAAACCGTGAACCGGGTCATTACGAAACAGGGTTGAACCGATACGACAAGCCAAAGGTCACAGGGGAAAGGAGCACACTTTCGACAGTGGAGAACTATGCCTATCTTTAGTAAAAGAACAACTGACTAAAAGCAAGTTCAACTAGTTCTCCAAGAAGCACTAAAGCTTTATTTCGAATTTGATTCGAGGTGAATCGGCTCGAAAAGCGACAGAATGAAAAGAATGATTCTCTTCTCTACCAAAGATTGTTAAAAAGCTTTTGCACACAGACTCTGAACTGGAATTCCACAGAGGGGATGATCTAATCATAAAGCTAAAGGCAAACAAAAGAGGAGAAGAAGAGGGGTTTGGAATCTCTAAAAGCCCCCACTTGTAACAGACACTTTAATCAGAAATCTGACTCAAATTTGAATCCATCTACAGGCACAAAAAGTTCACTACTTTCTCAGGAAAACCAATCGAATCGTTGAGAATAACGATCTGTATTGCATAGAATTCATATACTGTGAAGAGAAAGAAGAACTTCATCAACAGTGGACAATCACATTGAACAAACAATCCAGCTATGTAATACAGATCAAATCAGTGAGACTAACAATCTGTATACTGTAAAAGAGAAGAACTTGATCAACAGTGGACAATGACATAGAACAACACAGCTATGTGGAACCGATCGAATCGGTGAGCATAACGAATTTGTATATATACAGTCAAAACATCAAGCTGTATTTATACAGTAGACAATTCGTATACTGTAAAGAGAAGAACTCTATCAACAGTGGACAATGACACAGAACAATCCAGCTATGAGCATCACGATACAATTCATTGCACAAGCACATTGAACAATCCAGATATGTAAACTAAAACAGATCGAATCAGGCCATTGTAACAGATCAGTATACAGTAAACTCCATCAGATTTGGAGAAACATGTTCAAATTGGCAAGCATGTGAGACCATTAGGAGAGCACCAAATCAAGCTAACCAATGAACAAGAAGAGGAATTTCTGTAAACACTAAGCAGAGGAATGGCGAAGAAACAGACAGAACATCAATGACGATTCATATACACAATACTCTAATCAACAATGGACAATCACACAGAACAATCCAGCTATGTAAAACCAATCTCCATTCATCTTCAAACATGATCCAGTTTCAAGATTTGGAGAAAGGGGTCAAATTGACAAGCAATGTGAGAGAGCTAATCAATCCACAAATCCAGAATGAACAAAAGGGAGAACTTTACCAAACCCTAAACAGAGAAAATGACGGACCTTTCCCTGCAAACTATCAGAAATCAGGACCCAGAAGGAAGGAAGTAAAGAATAGCTGCAATACCCAATAATCTTATACAAGAAACTGTAAATTATAACAAAAACAATATTTCCATCAATAATGAAGAAACCCCCCATCAATCAATTCCACGAGCAAAAAATAAAAGGAAAAAATATAGATGAAAAAATTACAAGCAGGAGGAGGAAAAGAAGTTATCTTTTTTGTTTCGTTTTTCTGGTTTTTAAGTGTTTTTTCTTTTCTTTGTTCAACGTCTGCATCTGGTAATGGCGCTGCAGCCACGGGAGTAAGGGTTAGCCTGAGCACCAGACCTGCAATTGTAGTAAGAAGCTCCACGCCTCGAGCAAGGCACAGTGTTCCTCCTCAGAGCACCATAGCTGATGTACCTGTTGTTCTGCTGAAGAATCCTCCTGCTGATCTCAGACTCCATCCCAAACTCCTCATCATCGTCACCACCAACCAACATCTCACCTGAATCTGAAGATCTGATGGGTATCCAGCTCTCCATGGCTCCGGCGCCGCCGCTAGAAGCAACGGCCACCGGAAATGAGCTGACTACCAGCATCAGAGCTATGAAGATGGCGGCTGTGAGACAAATCAAACTACTGCTGCTGCTAGCCATTTAATCAAAGCCAACTTTCTTCTTCTTCTTCTTCTTCTTCTTGGTTCCAAAGGGCTAATCTTTAGCCCTTGCGTTCTTCTGCTTTCTTCTGGGTTTCTCTGTGGTTCTGTGTATGGGTTGGCTATAATGTGGATTTGGATTCTCTTTCTATGGAGAGGTTGAAGATGAGAGAAAACCAGCTAAGAGGGCTAGTTGGGGTTGTGAAGAAAGAGAAGAACTTAAAGCTTGGCCAGCTAAGATAGACTGTGAATTATTGACTTTGGTGTAGTGCTATATTTGCCAAAATGCCACTCTTTTGAAAAGTTTGGGAGAGTTTGTGGGCAGCCACTCATGAGGGTGGGTAGAAAATTTTGGTATGGCACTAATTATGACTTTTATGGCATAATAATTTATTAATGTTATGGGTTGGTTCACGACTATTGCTCACTCCCATTCTAATGTTCATGCCTTATAGGATTATTTACTTAATTTAATTTATTTCATATTGATAGGTGTTATATATAGATCATAAATTTAATTTTATTGGAGACATTCTAACGAAACTTCTTTCTTCATCCATTGAAAATTAGATAACATGAAATGATCGAACAACACTTATTTAGGACAAGATTAAATTATATAATGGTGGAGAGTTAGGTGATGAAATGTTCAACAATGTTAGGAAATGTAATCATGCTACCATGGATTACAACTCAAAGTTGAAAATTTAGTTGTTAAAATATTATACAAATGTAGAAAGGAATAAACCACTTATTTATGAGTCATATGAAAATCACATTTATATTTATACTTAATTAAACTAACACAAAAGTCTTATACAATATAATTAGGAGTTAATTTGACAAATGTGATTTAAATAACTAATTTCATTGAATGATTGAATTATTTTTTCGCACTACATTTTTTTAAGAATGTTTTAGTTTGTTCTCCACTCAACCCTCCCAGTTTCTCGACATTTTGTACCACGTACTAAAAATTAAAAGCAAACTAGGTGGCCAAAAAAGTGTCTCATAGATCTTTACTATAATTCTAACTCTCATACCTTAATGACTCTCTACTAATGTTTTTTAAAATCGTACTAGTAGAAACAATCTGACCAGTTAACTTTAAATCACTTGTCAAAACAGTACTAACATAATAACAATTCAACTGCAATTTATAACAATTTTAGTAGTTTAACCACATACTACTAGTCTCATCAGTTTGACTGGCAATACAGCTTTGAAAACCTGACTCTCAAACAATATGATTAAGAAAGGGTATTTGTTTAAGAATCATAATTAATTAATTTGAGAGACTGCGGCGCAACAACTGGATGAAGGAAAATGTCAACTTGGTAGTTAAGAGCAGAAAGATGGGACAGTTTCGTAACTTTCACCTGATTGTATGGAGATTGTCTGATTGTGGACCTCGTTGACTGCTTTCATTTTCTAGAATAAACCCTTTTTATAAATAATAATTATAATTTAATAAAACAGAGAAGAAAAAAGAAAAGGCATCTAAGAGCTTATTCCTAACACCCTAATTTAATACCAAAGAAAAGAATCGGCTTAACCGAAACACGTTTTCTTTTTCTCCGTCACCTTTTATAAACCTCCGTTACCATCCACGTTTACAAATGTCTCGCTTAACCTAACTGGTACATGAGACATATGCTAATAACAGTAATTTGCTAAATTTAGTCATGGTAAACGACTCAATGTAATCATTAACCAGCATACTCTTATTAATCATTTACCCCAAATTTATTTGAGACATTTATGTAAAACTGTAACACAAATCACAAATGACATCTTAAACACTAACAGCAGTCTAGACAAATCAAGCTCACATACCTACATCAATGTTGAGACAATGCCACACAAACACTTAGGGGTCGTTTGTGACAGAGAATTCGGGGGTGAGAATTGCCTAGAATTGGGCCTCATCCTAGAATTCAACAAATTTCATCGTTTGTTTCGTAAAAAAGTGCCCGGAATTGCCTAGAATTGAATTCTAGGAGTGGGCCCATCCTAGAATTGGACCCCTTCCGAATTCTCTGATGGAAAGCCTAGAATGTGACATTCTAGGGTGAATTCAAGAGGCAATGACAATAATACCCTTTTTAAGGAAATAAGGTAAAAGAGGATAAAATAAAGTTGGGTATTTTGGTCTTTTTCACATTGATTATTTTATTTATATTTATTTTTTCACCCCAAGAATCTCATACATTCACTCATCCAAACGGTTGATTTTCGAAATAGCCTAGAATGCCCAATTCTCAGAGAATTCAATTCTCTCTAAACCAATTCTCTGTCACAAACGACCTTAATGATGAAACCAATTAGATTGAGATCAGCCTTCATGCAGAGACACACCACCACATACATATAAAAATATATTTTTTTTGAATGATCAGACAACGGGTAACGGCTACAACTACAGGTACAAACATCGAGAAGATAAACAATTAAAAACCAATAGTGGTGAGGATTTCCCGTGAAAAAGGGTAACAAACAGAAAACAGTAGATAAATTTATTATTTATTATTGTGGTTTGCTGCCTAAAGAAATAAATAGGGCTCAGAATGGTCCGTCGGCATTAAACGGCGTTAGGTGGTGACGCGCACGTAGCCGTTAGGGATGTGGGACCTGTTACAGATCACAAAGACGGTGTGTACGCGTCCTTTAAACTAAGCAAGACTTCGAGCTAGCTAGCTGTCTAATTATATGGGTAAAATACTTAAAAGGTCCCGAAAGTGTAGGGCGGGGGTTACAAACTCGTCCTAAAACTTTAATCCGTTACAGAGTAGTCCTATTACTATGAAATAGGTTACAGAGTAATCCTAGTGACGTCATAAGTGTACTTTTTCAGCCATTTCGCCATGTCATTGTTGACATGTCATCTAAAAGATGATTCAAAAGTTCAACAATATGATCCAAATCTAAATCTTAACTCATCTACCTAATAAACTTTGGTTCAAAACTAAATCTAGTGATTATATTGATATAATTCTAGATTTAAATCAATTTAAGATGAATTTTAAATTATATTTTTGATAACATGTCAATGGTGACATGGCAAAATGGCTGAAAAAGTAGACTTGTGACATCATTAGGACTACTCTGTAACCTATTTCATAGTAATAGGACCACTCTGTAACGGATTAAAGTTTTAGGACGAGTTTGTAACCCACCCTATAGTTTCGGGACCTTTTGAGTATTTGACCCCTAATTATATAAACTGTTTTGTTTTCCATCCTTTCTTTTTCTTTGGTTTTAAAAATTCATAATAAAAACCAGCAAAAGGATGACTGATAATGCAAATTTAAACAGGCAAACACTTTCATTTTTCAGTGAACAATGTGCATGATGTCCGGGATGAACCTAAAGTTCGGTTCTAACTTGGTAGTTTATTCAGCCTAGTCCAAATGTAGCCACCCAACAAGCCTCATGGCTTAAGAATGAAATTAATTATGGGATATTATTTTAGAATCGGATCACTAATCAACAAACAATACATGATCTAATCCGTATTTAGAGAAGTTATAAATAACAAGTTGGCCTCAATATTAATGGGACAAGACATCACTATCCTACTTACCTACACACTCTAGGTAGTACACTTCCGAGCCATACACACAAAGGCCTCTACACGCCTACAAACACCCTTAGGAACCAATACGCGATCGAGGAGAAGAAGACAACTCATCAACCCACTTAGATTCTTCAGGTTGAACTACTTATTGAACCAACAAATCTAACTAGCAAAACATACGTATATTGTTTTGAGCTAAAGAGTTGGACACAAAAATATACCTAAACTGGAAATTTAACACATTTTGTAGCTGAAATTTTCAGTGTACATGTACACTCATTCAATAATACTCGCATATCATTTGTCTAAGAGTAAAAATATGTTACAACTACATGAACTATTTGTTTTGGTTAGGGTTGGCTGTCGTATTAGATATATATACATTGACCCATCTAGATACGACCATCATTGAGCCGTTTCATAGCATTAACAAACAAGGTTCACAAACTCCAAGAAAACTGTCCCCACTTATTAACAACACAACAAACTGAATCCATAACCTTCTATGATCAAAGCAATTCTTTACTTAAATTTCTCCACAAACTCAATCGGAAAACATGAAAAAATAAATTATTAAATGAACTTAACATGCTCTCCATTATGATCCTCCTAATACTTAAATTAGTAAGGTTAGGTTTAGGGTTTGGTAATGCGGTTATTGGGAAAGGAGAGAGAGTTTGAGGGATCCAAAACTCCTCTTGGTTCTAGATTCTGGATCTTGTGTTAGTTCTACTTCCATGTTAGGTTAAAATCGAGATAACTCGATATAAATAAACAACAACAAAAATTTTACTCTACAAATCAGAAATCGAAACAATGAGACAACTAGTGAAAATGTACAACGATACAACTACAATAAACTATGATAAGAACCAAGACCAGAACGATACGATTTCACAAGCACTCTAACTAGGTCATCAACAAGCAAGCGTAGGACGATAACTGAAACATATATTTGAACCGACTCTAAAATCGAGGGAACTCGATAAAAATAAACAACAAAGAGTTTTAGTCTATGAACTGAATTCGAACCAACGAGACAACTAGTGAAAACGTTCAACGATACAACTACAGTGAATCATAACACGACGAACTATGATAAAAACCAAGACCAAACAGAACGATACGACTTCACAAGCCAGGTCATCACATAGTGCAGGATGATTACTGGCACATGTATTTTTTCATTGATTCTTATTTATACCAATAGGGCCATTGCAGGTAGCTAAAAAACATCAGAGCATGTTTCATACCTTACGCATTAATGGTGTGGAGAGCCGTAACAGCTGATATCATACTCATAGATCCCCCCAACTTCTTTGCCAGAGCTGTCATATCGTCCTTTCCTCTGTAACAAAATCAGTACTATATCATATTCCATCGAGTGCAAGTAAAGGATTTGCGTAGCCGAATTAAGAAAGGCATCTATAGCTTTAAGAGAGCAAGTTAGTTTCGAATTCGATCTTGCTTACGTGGGGATATTGCTATGACTCAAGGAAGCTGACATCTATCTGCACACAGTTGGATCGTGTAACTGAAGTCAGGGAGGAATGTGATGTGACATGTTTAGGCAAACACAGTTTGATGCTGAGTTAAATGCAGAGAAATGCTGAAGTCTTTCAACTGAAGGTCTATAGATGCGATACAAACCATCTAAGGTAGATTACTAAGAAGGATATTCAATGAAAATCAGTGAAGAAACCAATTTACGAGTCAAGAAGTACCTCAACAACTGCATGGTCCCAGGCATTTGATTGGGTGGGAGTCTGTTGGGTCGGTCAACAAGGGCTGAATTCGAATAGTTGCTTAACCGTTGACCGATCAACTTAAGTCTCGGCCATAAACTATGGCTGATTCTGTACAATTTGATCGGCCAAAATTTTGACATAGTGGGGTTGGGTGAATGAGTGGGGTTGGTTAGTTAGTGATTATTTGGTCAGGGTGAGTCCCTGGATTAGGACTTAGTCCCATAAGAAGTCGGTCACTCGGTCAGGGTGAGTTTTGACCAATGACCGATGGTCTATTTGACATATGACTGCTGACAGAAAACAGTCCAGTAATCAGTTTTCAACCGAACCATTTGGTCCAGCCATATTCCTTCTATCTATCCCAACTACTAACCCTTCTAATGATATACTGTGTAATAAAACGAGTGAATTAAGAAGAGAACACTCACTTTTTCTAGTGTTCTTCATAGTATGGAGGCGTTGACTGAATGCACATCTCGTTTTCATCTAGATCGTCTTCATCGTCATCAGCCTCGGTTGCATCTACCCAGTTACTCGGATGACGTTGTGAGAAGGTAGTAGTATCGTTGGCTTGAAGTGTATCAGAAAGAAGATCAGTCAGTTGTTGGTAAATTAGACGGAACTACACATATGAAACTTGCTGTTTATTACCTTGTGCTTCTTCAGGAAGACCCTTCTCTTTCTGATGAACCCTAAAAGATTAAGTGGATGGAACAAGATTATACACATAGAAGAAACAGAAGATGACCAAGTTATGGATAGCCCAGCCAAAGAGGTAATGTGGGTCAACATGAGAATTGAGCTAATCATATCGATGGAGAAAATTTGAATCTCACATACTGTCATGAATAATTAAACTCAAATCAGTTTTTCGGTCAAACCGAAAACCCCACCGAATTTTAACATAAACATGTTACCATTACCTCGAAGCAGCAGCAGCAGGAACTCCAGCGTTTACATTCTCTGATATATGAATGGTGCTGATCCTCTGAATTTGCCTCTGGTCCGTAGCACTTAAATTTGTTTCTCTAGCTTCAGCACCAGAACCACTTCTCGCTCCACTGCCTGTGTAAATCCAAAAGAGCACTCAATGTAGCGTCAAGTACTGTAATATCATCATGGCATCATTGGATATCTGAGTGATTACCTGAAAGGTCGGACCAAATTTTGGTGTGATCAGATGGATGGTCAGAGACACTTGCTCTATGACTACTCTCTGACTGTGCTCGAGGCTCGTCACGGTTTACATCTTGAGCTGGTATTGAGTCAGGCTGCAGTACTGGTTCAGATGCATTATCGTCATGAAGCTGTGATGTAATCATGGTTGCTAGAACGAGTGTCGCGTCAAAGTTCGAACCAGATGCATCAGACATGACGAATCTTGGTGCCATTATAATTGGCCTGTATTCCCACCACATGTTCGTAATTAGTTATAGTAATAGCACACACAGGTAATGAAGCATCATAATATGTTTCTTTTCACAGTCCACGCTATGGAAGACATACACTCACAGTGATAGTAGCAGATCCTTCAGTAACAGGAATCGGGACCGTTAACTCATAACAAGGTAATTCAGGAGATGTACCATACAAACGAAAGAAAACAAAGATAAGAGACGACGAAAAAAGAATCTTACTCGCCAGCCTTTTCAAAGTATAAATGAATGTCCACTTCACAGCTCTCGCAAAAAGAAACAAATGCCTGCACAAGCAGATGTTGTTGATTGTCTTTATGTAAGGGAAGAGAACATGATCCCAGCAACAGGCATCTATAACAATGGAGGCTTAAGAAACTTGATTATCTAACCTTTAATTCCTTTACACTGAACGTAATATCAACAGGGTCTCCAGCATGAGTATAGTGGATAAACTCTTCCGTAGGATCTATCCATAATTGAGTGTGCAGAGAAGAGTCGTTGTCTACAGTAAAAAGAACACAAGTGAGATTCCTTATGCAATCAGCAAACATGATATGAAGCTAAGCTCACCTTTAGTTGGATCAATGTAGCTTCTGAGTTCAACAGCTTTCCCTCCTATTTGACTTGCAGCATCAGAAGGTAAAGATGCAATCTCTGTTGCAATAATGGTTATCTCCTGGAGCGTTGATTGGAAATTTGCAAGCAGTTTGTTTAGATCACGCGGCCTGACTATAAAGCTGCTAGGATATCTATTCCTGTCAAGCGTCAAATGTTGTATGTCCGACTCAACATTGCAGGTAATCGAATATGCCTTTCTCATGCCTGCACAGTATCAGTTACGATATTATGACAAGAAAAGGAGCAAATGACACAGTTATGAGTTGGATTTCTGAATTGTGAATTCCAAGTTGTAGCGATTTGCAGATGCCCTAATATCAGCAATATAGACAAATATGCTGGTTCACAATGAAAACACAGATAAAGAGGGGCTTGATTAACCTAATTCTCGATCATACAGCAATTCATCTAAAGATTCCACGATTCCAATAACTTATCGAAACTAGCTACTGATGAATCATCGGAAGCCACAAGAACATTAGCATTAACAAACTAATATACAGCCACACAGTTTCGACAAACAGCAGCAGCAATCAGTTAGTACAGAATTCATTCGTTAAGATTTAAGAACGCTTTACCGTTATTGCATTCCAAGGTCCATTGCACTTTCGACGAATCAGGATCAACCAACTGGACTCTCAAATGATCGATGCTCTGAACAGGCGTCCTAAGGACGGAGCAAACAGCCTAAACAAAAGAAGTTCAAATAAGCGCACATTCAAACACGGATACAGATCATTTCACGTTCTTACAGAACAAACACAAACCGATCTACACCTCCTGTACCTTTACGAGAACGCTGAACTTAACCTGAGCTCCAAACACCGCATAAACATCAAAGAATCCAGGCTTAAACGTAATCGTCTGATAAGCAGATCGCGACGAGTTCAGTGTATGAAAAGCCAGCTGAAACAGAAACAAAATCGTAAACCGAGAATCAACTACCGAGAGGAAAACAGAAAACAATCAGTGAAAACCGCAGCCGTAAACCAAACAAATCGAAGAAACTTCCAAACGAGTGCGGAACTGAGGAAGCATCTCACCTGAGAAGAAGAAGCTTGAACTGCAAGCTCGTTTCCTATACGACCTAGACAAGTGATGCACCGAGAAAAGGCTTTGAGAGCGTTTCCGCTCAGACTGAACTCCATTTCCCTCCAAAGCTTCACTCGCTGATATCAGCGGGAAGAAGAAGAAGGAATTGAAAAATTGGAGAAGTGAACCAATACCGCGCTTTCTCCTTTTCCACCCGCCTTTTATATTTATTTTTCGGTTTTCTTTTTCAAATTTATCGATTTTTAAAAGGTTTATGGATATTTTAAGATTTTTGGGCCTATTTAAGCCCAAATTAGTTACTGGGCCGACATTGTGAAACGCCGTCAGGGCTAGGGTTCTTCGGCGAAGAATATATATTTGTCAACTGTCTTTCTTCTTAGCTTAAAACTCTTGCGCAGCTCTCTTCTTGTTCGCTTCGACTTCAGTTTTTCCGGCGGGTTTTCCGATCAGTCAGCCAAGATGCAGAACGAAGAAGGTCAGAACATGGATCTCTACATCCCGAGGAAATGGTGAGCGGATTGAACCGTCTGATTCTTCTCTCGTGCGTCTATGATTTTGTTTTTCACTATCTCGTGTAGCTGAGCTGACGATTTTTCGGTTGGTTCTCTTGCAGCTCGGCCACTAACAGGCTGATTACCTCGAAGGACCACGCCTCCGTCCAGATCAATGTTGGACATTTGGACGCTAATGGCCGATACACTGGCCAGTTCTCCACCTTTGCTCTTTGCGGATTCGTCCGTGCTCAGGTGATTGTTATATCCCTACTTCGGAATGATGATTTATACAGGATTGACATCTTGGGTTGAGGATACTTGCTGATTTAAGCTTAGTGTTTGAATTGGTTGTTAGGGTTTTGATAGACCATTTGTGATATGCTTTCTGTTAGGATTCCCACCATTTATGTATGCCTGTGCTCTTATTGCGTATAAGAGCTGTTGAATTTGTAGTTTAGGATACTTCTATAGGTATTGCAATTGGTTGTTAGGGTTTCATAGAACAATCTTGATTTCATAGTTGCCTAACAGGGCTTGTTCGATCAATGTCAAAAATTGTATTTGATATTCTATGAATGGTGGACATTGCCGTGTTGAGATTTAACAATTTACCAACCAAGTCATCCTAGGGATGCTAGCATTGATGTTTGTCATGTTAGTGGTGAATATACTGAAGCTTTTGATCTCGTTTGTTAGGGTTTTATAGAACGTAAGTAATCATAGTTTCTGAACTGTACCTACTACTACGAGCATTGCTAGCTTTTTACATTAAGAATGTCGAATGTTTTACACCCATATTAGGGTTTTGTTCTAGCAACTTACGTGACCGTCTCTGTTATATGATCTGTTTCTACCTATGCACTTAGAATTGCGACTCAGTCAAAATTTGAGTGCCCTATTATCTGAGCTAACTCGAAAGCAAATGCCTTGTCAACCGATCTAACTCGAGCATTGGTTAACGTGTTTTCAGGGCGATGGAGACAGTGGCCTTGACAGGCTGTGGCAGAAGAAGAAAGCCGAGCTCAGGCAATGATCGGACAGATCGATCTACGTTTTGCAAACTGAAGCCATATGGGCAATGGAGAGAAGAGATTTTAAGTGATTCCTAGGGTTACCATGTGTTTGGCTACAATTTTGTTGTTTAATCTTCTGAATTGATCGTCATACTCGTACATGCTGCAGCTAAATTAATCTATCAGGCTTCTTACCCTATAGATGTATTAATGATGTTTTGGATCCAACTTGGTTTGATCATATGCTGTTTCAAAACCGTATTGGCTCAACTCTTTGGACCGGTCCACTATGATAATATTTTTTATTACTCGTCTCAATCCAACCAAAAATTTAAATTGTTTTAAAGTTTACATTTCAAACCTTTAGACAAGACAAATTGTCAGATAGTATACGTATAATATAATGAATAAATGACCTGATAAATATCCAACTTGATGGGCCTGCTTGTTTGTCAACCCACCTAACTCGCCCGTTTTACGTTTGCATAGTTGCATGTTTGAATAAACTCGTTCCTTAGTGCAATTGTTACGTTTGTGTTACGTTTTGGCTCCATTTCTCCCATTGGTAATAGAGTTTCACTCATTCAGTCATTCTGTGCTGTGTATCCAATCATTCTGTGTTGTGTATGGCTCTCGAGTATTGAGTATCTTAGTAGAACATGTCGATAGTCTCACTGATTTAAAATTATAATATAACAACTTAAAATTGTACTATGTATCATTATTCTCCTCGATTTCACACATACCGCCATTTAAATTGTATGCAAAATATACAAAAGAATATTTAAAGAATATGTAATCATTATTGAAAGTAATATAGAACAACAAGAAATATGAAGCATCAATCTAGATCAATACTACTATACGACCTCGTTTTCCGCGTAAAATTCGAGAGGAATTATCAATTCCTCTAAAAATTCTCTTTGTGGAAATCAAACTTAGTAGAAGTCTTCCTCGAAAACTCCTGAGCCCATCTCCTCAGTTCACTAGTCAATCCAGGAGCACCACAGTAGAACACACCTGAAAAAAAAAACCACATTAACCACGATTAACCAAACCAATCATGGTTAACTCAACTATCAAAACTCAAACCGGTTCGGTTCGTACCAACTCTCTGATTCGGGTGATTAACCGCAACCCGTTTAAAAACCTTCCTCCAATCCGGCCTAGCGAAATGCGTCTTCACCCTCGTCTCCGACACCACATCGACGCCGCTCTTCGCGATCTGAATCGACTGCAGCATCGTGATCAACGCCGATCTCGCATCTCCTTCTTCGTAGACACTCGTGCAGTAATTGTAAAGCTCGATTACGCGATCCTCGTCGTACTCTGCAACTTCGTTCATCACGCCTCGGAACCACTCGAACGAGCCCTGCTCCCTCGTCACCCAGTAGAAGTACGCCCTCTGCGTCGGCCGCCGTCCGCCGCCGCCGGCGGCGGAGGATTTGGTGTTGTTGAGGACGTCTTTGACGATGCTGATTAGGGGAGTGGCGCCGATACCGAGGCCGACGAGGAGGAGGACGTCGTAGTTCTTGTAGTCTTGTGCTGGAGCTCCGTAGGGGCCGTCGATTCGGAGCTTGGGCATGGAGGTTGAGGTGGCGGCGTCGGATCTGAGGAGGCCGCTCTGGTTTGATGACGGCGGTTGGCATACCTGGAGGGAATTCAATTCAGGGGAGATGAAAGTCTGAAACAGAGGAGTTGGTGGCATTTTCGTAATATATTTTGGGTTCCGGTTTAATGGGGATTGGACCGGTTATTGACCCGAATAAACGAGAAGCTTAACCAGGGTTAAATCTCTGAAAATTCATTTAAAGAATCGGTCACGTTATTGCTATAGAAAATTCATTTAAAGAATCGGATATATGATGAATCATTCTTTCACTATAACATCAAATCGGAAGATTGTTAGAGACTTTTCAGATTGATCTGACGAAGATTTCAAGATTTATGAGGTCTGGTACTAAGAACAATGACATTATGATTTTACCTTGGCAAAGACGGATTTGAGCTGTCCGGTCCAATCTCCCAATGTACGAATATGGACACTTAGATAGTCATCTCCTGGAGCAGAAGTGATCGAAAACGGATGCCTGAAAACGAATATGAATGGGGGAATTCAGTTGAGAAATATAAGAAGGGTTGAGTCATGGTTAGGAGATTGATACTAAAAAACTCACCACTCGAATGGCGAAACGGCGGCACAATTCACAAACACGTACTGACCGCTACTGTATCGAAATCCTTGTGGCTTCGTCATTTGGAGAGCCAATACATTACCAGGGTACACAGCCACCTGAATTATAGTTCATGTTACAAAGAATTAATAGTTACAACTTACAAATTCAAACCCACACATCATCGATTGTTTTTTAAAATTAAAAGAAGCAACTAAAAAGAAAATTAGTATTTTTTTTACCTTGAGAATCTTGACTGATTTGTACCCAGATCTAAAAGCACGAACCAGACGCTCACAAGCATATAACACCATCGGAACAGCAACGTACATCCACGTCTGCAAAAGCATGTGAATTAGAACATCGGTTAACGAGTAGCCAACCTTATGAATTAGAACATTTCGAGGTCATTTTTTATTTATAATTCGTGAGACAGAATTGATAAAAATTGATGAAATTTCTAAATTTCTTATCTTTCATCTAATAACCCGAGATCAAATCCCTAAAATTCAATTCCATTTGAGGCACAATTCGACCATTAATCTTACCCAAAACTAGTACGATTCACATTAATCCTACACATAACTAGTACGATTCAAATTAATCCTACCCAGAACTACTACGATTCATATTAATCCTACCCAGAACCAGTACGAAACCGAAAAATTGTACCAAAAATGATCAATCAAATTGCTTACCGTCTTCTTGTACCAATCCTTAGACAAGTACAAGTACCATCCATGAACAATGAACAACCCATACACGACCACAAACAAGTGATGCGAGTACCAGAACGCATTGAACCCAGTCATCTTCTTCACCACCGTCGGAAGGTTCCTCAGCCGGTTACGGCGGAACCACGGCTGCGCCAGCACGTACGCCACCGCCATCAGCACCACCATCAGGACGCCCGTCCATCCCTCTGTCCCCTTCACGAACCACCAGTAGTTGTTCGGCCTTTCCTCGCCGAAGAACGGAGCCAGCGGCTCGTACTCGTCGTCGGTGGCGTGGAGTAGCCGCGGGAAGTCGCAGGTGAGATGGGAGATCGCGTGGAGGGATACTCCGACGGCGATTCCGGCGGCGACTACCTGAAGAAGGAAAAACAGAGTTGGTTTGGTTAGTGAGTGGGTTTGGGTTTGGGTTTGACTCGGTTCGGTTTGGTTGGTGGGATTGAGTTGATCCGTTTAGTTTCGGGTAAAGAAATAACCACTCGAAATCGAATTTTGAGTAGTAAATTGCATACCATATAAAACACTCAAATATTGATAAAATAAAATAATAAACACTGAATTATATCATATTTGACTCAATTTTACCGATTCAAGTTCAGACGACAAACCATATATTGTAACAAAAAAAAAATTATAGCCGTTATTATGGTTATGTGTAGGATTTCGAGCCATTTCAATTTCTATATGATTAATTGATAGTACTAGTACAAACCAACTCGGTACCAAAGTAGATATGTTACCTTGTGAAAGTTGATGTTATCATCAAATGGGACAACCTTCCCCAACTTGGTCCTACTCCTAAGCCAAGTTATAGTGTTCCTACAAACCGGCAAGAGGATCAAAGCCATGTTGAACTTCGTCGTCTCGGCCCCGCCTTTCGCCACCGACACGCAGTATCCCATGACATCAAACACTGCACGACGCTTGTACTGCAAGAACTTCCACGTGAATAGCCCCGCGCATATGGCCAACCACAGTGCCATGACCCATATCCTCTTCCAGTTGTCCTGGACGAAGTAGGCCACCTGGTTCGACCACCGCCTGATCGGGTTGTGGTCTTTGGTTCGAACCAGCTTCTGGCTCAGCATCTGGCTGAGGGCTCGACTCTCTGTGCCCAAGTTCGTTGATTTGGCCGGTGCTTGTAGGAGCAGTGTCTCCAAGTTGTACAACTGTAATGAGAGGAAATTGAAGAAATGAGATTGTGAGTTTCATATTCATCGGACTTTTTTAGGCTAATCTATTAGGCCTTAACGCAACAACGGGCCGGGAAATGGACCTCAATGTAGCCCAAATTGTCAGGGTCAAGTTCTTCCATGATCAATGCAGCATATTCCTCAGCTCTATCTTGGATCTTGGATAGCTTATTAGCAGAAGCACTAAGAGCAATAATCTGTAATTAAAATTTAATAAACAAAAAGTAATTAAATAATTAATAATACATAATTAGTCATCATTCACCATCTTGATTTGAAAGGTAAAACCAGTGGGATTAGGTAAATCATAGATTTAATAATACTTTAACATTTTTATTACCTCTTTCACTTCTTCTTGAGTGATTCGGCCGTCAGCATTTTTATCCACCCTGTAATTAAAATAAACAGTTAAGAAATGCACATTATAGTACTATTTATTAGTTTATTTTTTGTTTGAAATAAAAAAATCTATTTCATTTACATGTCAAAGAAAATTTGTAATCTTGCATCAAAACTCTGATCATTAATTTGCTCCCAGAATTCATGCAGTTCGGTCTTGCTTATCGTTGTCGATGTCATCCCTCTTCGTCGTGCTAGCGCATCGAATAGTTCTCCTGCGAACTCTCCCGATTCCTTCATCCCTATAACGTAAAAGCCGAAAATGCAAAAAAATGATTAAGTACATAAAGCCGAATATTTTGACCCCTTAATTTACCATATTGATATATGTGTGTACCTATGCATTGGGCGAATCTGGTCTTGGGAAGTGCACCATCAACCGCTAGCTCATCAAACCTCTTCTCCACCTCCAACCAACCGTCGCTCCCAACATTCTTAGACATGAACTTCAACCCCTTCAACGCCCTAGCGGCACCTGACTTGTTCCGATCAACTTTCCCAAACGCAGCTTTCGAGGAGGAAGAAGAAGCCATCTTCTTCAGCTCCTGGGACACCTGTCGCACCCGAAACGACAAGTGGGACCCAAGCGAGCTGCCAGACCGCCTCCTCTCCATCTGGCCAGCCAGCAACGCCGTCTCCTGTATGTTCTGGACTGAAACAACATCGTCCCTAATGTCCAACGTGATCTCCACGTACTCTTTATCCTCCTCCTGATCTTTGAACCTCGCGCTCTTCTTGGCCTTCTTTGTTGTCGTCACCAGAGGCCCACTCAGTGGGCCACTGTACCCGACCCGGTTCCCAACGGGGTCGAGTTGACCTGACCGATTTTCTTCCGGCAGCTCCATTTTGAGATTGCCTAGCTAGTTTGATCTATATGTGTTTGCAAATTGAATTAAGGAAGGTAGATGTCTTCTAATGTTCTAAGGAATGAGAGTGTATATATATAAGGAAGAGAGGAAGAAGAAGAAATGGAAGCTTTGAATAACACACTAAGGATATGAGAAAGTCAAAAAGGGGTGAAAAATGTTAATTATGAGAAATCTAGGGGCTTGAAAAGAAAAAGGCTAAAACCAAATATTCTCCCATTGTATACAAAAACGTGTGTCAACGGTCAACGCTGGCTGCTATTATAATCCTTTCGAAGTTGTACGAATTTTTTTGGTTGAATCATGATTCATGGTTGGTTAACCTCGAATCGATCCGTAATTTGAAAGTGAGTTTTAGCTTAATCGATAATATTATATATATGTAGTTTTATAGTAAGGTTAAGGGTAAGGATATTTTGTGTATGTCGGTCTTATTACTCTACCTTTACCCTGATTTTGCAACTAGAGTAATACCCTTACTCTACTCTTACCTAGTAAACACAGGATATTACCTCGTTGATCGAGTAGAATAGATAGGATATATACCCTATGATATGGTTAAAGCTGTCATCCGATCCTATAAAGAATATCTCAGTCTCCATCCCTATAAGTTGATACATAAAATGGCGTAATGTGGTCCCTTGGATTTCAAAACCGACTGTGAGTTATATGTTGTCAGTTATTAGCTTATTATAGGCCTTAAAACAACTTCTTATAGACATTGACGAATATTACATTTCAACATGTCGAGTTATCATGATCAGAATCTCGTTACTGACTTATATAACTTAACATTAACACATTTAAGTTAGGACACTCAATCTCTTGGTGATCAAAGGCTAGTCGAACTAGTATGATTTTTCCAAACACTTGGCATTCATTAGAGTTGAATTTGGAGATGGTAGTAAACTTGCACAACTCATGGTATTAACTCCACGATTAGTGATCTTTACCTAACCATTAAAAAAACTCATGAATCCGTGACCCTCTAGGATTTTCATATTCAATTTGTTTTCATTATTTTGACCAAAATTTTCAATTAATAATTGAAAGTGACCTTGCACCTTATGGTAATTTATTAATTCTTTTTTTCATGATTATCAAATTCATGAACATTAAATTTGGATTTATTAGGTCACTAATTTACCATAAGGCTCGATTAGAGATCTAGAGCACAATTCGCTTAGTTTGTAGGTTTTTTAGATATTAAGATATTGGACTAGTTTTGAAATATTGGTTTTTGGCCAATTTAAATTATTGGTTATATTGAGTTGTGACCTGGGACCGAGCTCAATCGAGTAAGATTTTGAGAGCTCTAAGTCGGTACAGTCGTTGTAGAGCATTTATTTCAATTGTGATATATATATATATATCTGCGCAAGTCTCTCAATTATCGAAATTTGATTTTATATTTATCGTAAACATCACCCCTCAAATTAGAAACCTCCCCTATGATCTCTCGCATGCATGTAGCACACGTTTTCATCGTATCATATGATCATACGTGACACGTATGGTATACTATCAGATCGATTAAACTGGTTGACCCGAATTTTATTAGTCATGATTTGTTCTTCTATAATATCTAATGTGCATGTTCCTTTCAGTCATTTTCAGACCACTTACCTACCTTGTTTTGTCAAAACCAAAAGAAAGAACAGTGAAAGAGACAAATCATAAATAATTTGGATTTTAATTTTTGTTCACTAATTTCGTGGGTCAATGGGGGAATGGGTAAAGATTGTTCGATTGGCATAGTGGTTGGAATAGTCAATTCATAATTAGGGTTTTACCCTTTTTAACTACTAGTTGTGAAAAGGGTTACTAAGTTATTGAATGAAAGGTTTCGGGTTGGTTTGTGTTTCGGTTTGTTGGGTTGGGTGGAGTGATGAGGTTCTTGGAACTTAGTAGGTTCCAGGGGCGGATCTAGTGCCCGGTGAGTCCCGGCTCACCCCCTTTCGATCCCGTCCTTGAAAATCGAGTATATATTAGCAGTAACGGAATCATGATGTGGTTGGAATATAAAATTGCATTGCTTTAAGAAGAAAAGACCTTGGGCGCCTTCGCTAGGTTAGTCCACTCCCTATTTTCGTCATTGATGTTTTGGATGACATATTTCGCAAAGTATGTATAAGATATAGAAATGTGAGTAGATGGTAAAACGTATGTAAGACTAGACAACATAGAAGTATATATGGTCGGGTTAGCCCTTAGACATTTATGTATGAGACATTTTGGTAAGTACCACGATATTGATTATAGATGGGGTCAAATTTCTTATATATCACATCGAGATCTGTGTTGTTAATGATCATATGTTAGTCTCTAATCGATGACCCTGATATGAGCAGCACACAATTGTTAGTGTTTGGACAGATGTGATCAGAGCTTGAAAGCCTCATGTATTTTTAGATCTGATGTATCATGGTTGAACCAGACAGCTCAACTCCGGATCATCATAGGTATTAAAATCTTAAAAGAACTAATTTATTTTTTTAGTAAAATTTTAGTAGATAAAGATAAGGGATTGAGTGAGAGGGGTTAGGTAAAAAAGCATGTGATTGTGGACGGCAGGTAAGGATTAGTTATATTGTAATCAAGTTGTAAGCCATGTTAGAAATTGAACTATGTCCATGACACGTCATTTTCAAAGACATTAGTAAATACAAATAATCATAATTTTTTTTTACCGGGAGATCAATATTTTATACATCCACGATACATGAGAAATACCTTATAACAAATTACATAGATGATCAGAGCTATAGAGCTAGTTATAAGGGAGGTTGTTTGTCCTTGCTGTCTTTGTCACCCAGTCTGTTGCATTATTGAGTCGTCTCGGGGTGAAACTTGAAAGCTATGGTAATTATTCGTCGATCATTTACTTAAAAGTACTTGACACATGTACATCCAATACTGGTAGATACTACAAATGCATAATCTTAGCATTCATATGATGTGATCTAACGAAATTTTGTCACGTGGTCAATTGCAGACTATAGTATGTATCACTTCAATCTGATCTCATGATTGTATATATGCTTGCCATAGATTTAAATTTGTTATCGCGAACTTCTTTGTTTCTGACATGACATTTTCCAAACATGGCCTTCTTACTTCATCCTTCTTCTTATGATAGTAGGCAATTAATAGTTTGGAGGATGTGTTGTCAAGTGTTTTACAAGTGATTTTGAATTTGAATGGTCCAATGCATGTACAAAACTTTGGTACAAGTACAATGTATAGTAGCTAGTACATATTGATCAATTCCAAAATCCAAATGTGGAAGGTTCACAACTACCATCTATTGATGAGTTGTGAGTCGAATCGAATTTGGGTGAGTCTGATCGATTTGGATCAGTCATGAATGATGCTTTGGATGGGTAAATATGCAATCCAACCGACATTCAAGTCAAACCACCACATCCATGGCTCAAAGGAAATAAGCCTATATACACTTAGAGTTCATGAGGTGCACATCTTCATCGAAGGTCCATAGTACAAGAAGTCGTTTATTAGAGGTCGACACATGACACCTTAGCTTCGACCCTGATACACTATACAAAGGAAGATGTGACACTATTGAAAAACATACAATACCGTCTCACACTCAAATACACTTAAGTGGCTCACTCTCTGTACTTCTCCATTTTCCAATCCACGTATTCACTCACTCACTCACTACATCACATTCGTCTAATCATCTTAATACACCCTTCTATTCATGTCTTATGAGATACACGCCAATGATCATCCCAAACAGACTTAAGCAAACAAAACCGCTAAAGTACCATACATAGATCCATCTGAACCAGCTTCTCTAAATCGAACCTCATTGAGCCACCCAACACACTAAATCAAAACATCTCCAATCAACTTTTTTTGAACTATTTCCATTAAAATCCAACACATGAAATGAAACCACAAAAATCCTTACATTCTCTAGAATCATAGAAATGAAACCAATTGTCTCCAAACCCATACTACTACATGTTTTTTTTTTTGTCTCTGTTTGCTTTTGTGGGTGGGAAGAACACGTTCTTAACACATGGCAAAGTGGGATGTACCATATCTTTCCAAACTACTATGACACAAATTTATCCTCATTTCATTTTGGCTCTTTGGTCTAACTTGAAAAGGATGTAAGTCCTAATCAAAATCATGAGATGATCTATCTTTTTAAGCATCATGAATGAATGAATAAAGGTAATAGTGATCAAGTTTGTCCTTCTCACATTCTAGGTCGATGATTACGGGTTGGTTATTCTTACGAGAGAATGATATCTCAGGTGCATTTGAGGTGTGAGCAGTCGTTGGATGAATATCTATGATTTGTGATCGTTGATGAATGATGGATGGTTGTTTTATAGCCGTTGGATGTGAAACTAATTTGAGATTAAATCACAATCATCAGATGCATGTCTTATATGCATCTGAGAGAAAATGCTAGCACAAGAACAACCATTTTGCAATGTTTTGGTGTAACTATCCACAAGGTAGATAGATATAAAATTAGGGTGTTCATCTAAAAAAATGACTAATTTTCTTATCGTCAAAGTACTAAACAACTATCCACAATACATGTTCAATTTGTGTAATTAGTCACAATATGCCTTCAAAATCACGTATTAGGGCATCATACCTCACCGACAACCTTGAGCAAGACAAATAACAATATAACCATAGTCCAACAACAATGACTTGTTCCCCTATATCATTAGTAGCAATAGTTAAAAGCATCTCATCACACGACGACAATAATTTTATGTGCAACTAAAAATATCAGTACACCAAACACGCACACCAAAACAAATATCAACAATACTATTAATTTACCATCTGTTATGTTCGTATGCACAGAAACATTAAGTAAGTATTCTCAGTTTAACGAACGCCAAGACGGGTCAAATAATGTGGGTTTACAAAGAAAGAGAAGGAATAGTAGGTTGCTTTTTGTTTCTTTGTGGTGCAATGCAATAATGGAGGTTGGAGAGGATCATCACCAAACAACATATCTTCTTCACCTTACACACATGTGTTCTCCCAAAACCCTAAATTGGGGTCCCCCATTCTCCCCTGTTTTTGTGGTTTCCTCATTCCATTTGGCATCTTTCGACGGATATTAATTACTTGATCAAAATTCTGAATTGGTACTACTATACGTGTCAGATGAGATTTCAAAGCTTGAAGCTGATGACTGTACTCATTCTGACGATAAACTCGCCTCACACGTACTTCATAGTTACACGCTAGTTTCATATACTAGGCACTCGCCTTCCGTATAATGAGAGGCTCAATCCGCCTTATCCTCACGTATGAAGAAGGTAGCATCAATGCTAATTTCCTAGCCTGCCAAGCACATTCCTTTACATTTCAAGTTACTCTCTTTCTTATTCGTTACTGTACGACATTCTATCAGCATTTTCAAAACCGCACTAGTACACAACAGTGTCATTGACTTCTTCCGTAAACTACTCATCAGAATGGTCCAACACAATCTCCATATAATTACAATTTAACCACAACTTACAACAACTTAGACTGTTATTACACCACATATACCAACTAACGAGTCTAAATTAGACTCATTAGTTGGTTATTCGATACTGTTCTGAAAACATTAGGTGTAATACCCATTTTGACCCTACTCTGGCTACTTAGATAGGTACACCACATATACCAACTAACGAGTCTAAATTAGACTCGTTAATTAGTTATCGAACTCGTTAATTAGTTATTCGATACCGTTTCGATAACTCATTAATACCCATTTTACCCCTACTCAAAATGGCTCCTGAGCCCTGACATCCCCCATTTTGTTTGTTTCCTGTCACAAACTTTAAAACCATTAGAATACAACAGAGAGACTGTTTCCTCAGTTAAATGCAATTACTGCAGAAAACAAACAACACAGAGAGCCATACTTTGCACACTGACCAAAGACCATATACAGTACAAATAAAGGCCAAAAATAATTCTGTTTCCTTAAGCAGATTACTCATTTAGTAATGAACAGAAGAGCTTATTCAAACACTGTGTTTTTTCTGCAGAAGGTTGATTAATGGAGGAAATGGGTAAAAAAGAACAGATACAGAGAAGAAGAAAAGGGCCCATCTTTCCTCTCTCTGTCTCAGTACAACTCACATCTGTCATTGCTCATGGATTCCTTGGAGTAGCATTTAAGACTCTTTTTGCTCTGTACTGAAGAACCAATAACTTACTAGTCCTTTTCTTCACTTACTTACTTACCCTTTGCTGGTTTGAAGAAGAAATCAATCATGGCTTCTTGTTCATGTGCTCACATTCTCTTGTTAATCATTCTCATGCGTTCTTTAGCTGATGCTGAGAAGCAGATTCAGAGAGTTTCAGGGGTGGATGAGAGTGAAGGACAGACTGTAATAATGCTGCAGAAGTTCAGAGATTTACTTGGTTTGCCATGGATTCAGCATTTCAGATCATCTCCAAGTTCAGAAAACTGGGCTCCAGCTCCAGCTCCTGCTCCAGAGACGGCTCCAATGGTGCCATTTAGGATGCATTCTCATCATCATATAAGTCCGAGTCCTCTACCGGAAGTCGAAGAGAGAGCAGCCAGAAGCAGCAAAGGGAAGTTCAGAAGGATTCTAATGGTGGTCATTGTGTCTGCTGCTGGTGTAGCTGCATTGGTGGTTTGTGCATTTCTGCTCATCTGGGCATTCTGGGGGAAGTTCAAGAAGCACCAGCATCGAAGGGGATCCGTAGGTAAGAAATGGAGGAGTAGAGGTCACAAGGTGAGCTTGAACCCTGGCCTGGATTTTTTGTATCTGAATTCAATGTGTAGGGACTCGGAGCTCGAAACTTCAGGCCTGAAACAGAATGCCGAGACACTGAAACCACATTCTTATCGTAGCTCACCGAAATGTGTAGTGGGAGATGATAAGGAAAAAGTTGAAATGGTGGAGAGTAGTGTTAGTAGTTCTTCCACCAGGGACATCACTTCTGTCGATGGATATGCAGAGGAACCTAAGATTGTTCGAATCGAGTGCCATTCTTCGTTGTCCGAGGAAGAATTATTCCATTCTTTTGGTGGTTCACATTCCCCAAGCATCAGGCTTTCCAATGCTTCTGCTGGTAGTCTTAGCGAACCATCTGGATTGGAGTCAAATGGGTCGTTAGTAAGACTACCAGCTCATAGCTCGAGCCACGAAACAGCATTGGATCGAAATGCTCGGTTCATAACCACACCACCGCCACCACCACCACCTCCACTTCCACATTTGCCACGGATATCTCCACCGATCGAGACCTCGTGGCGTTCGAAAAAGAGTACATCCACATTTCCTGATCTGTCATCTCCAAGAGGGTTGATCACTTGTTCTTCTTCAGGGAAAAAAGCTCTACCTCCTCCACCTCAGAAATCTCAATCTGGAATCCCGCCTCCTCCACCGTCTCAGCTTGCTCAACGCACGCCATTGGGGAAAGATGGAGCACCATTACCAAAACTGAAGCCTCTTCACTGGGATAAAGTCAGAGCACCACCAGATCAAAGAATGGTGTGGGACAAGATCAGATCAAACTCATTTGAGTAAGTCCTTTCTCCCAAGCTTTCTTCCTGCTTTCTTCATGAATAAATTGATGTATGGAAAACAGGTTAGATGAAGAGATGATCGAGTCCCTTTTCGGGTACAACACGAGAAGCACACCGAAGGAAGACGACCCGAACAGCTGCAAAACCCCATCTCCAAGCAAGCATGTCTTGGATCCCAAGAGACTCCAGAACTTAACCATTCTATCAAAGGCACTGAACTCCACAGCTGATCAAGTTTGTGATTCACTAATGAGAGGTGATTTTAAAGCCCTCCTTTTCAACTCTGTAACTTCCCACACCATAGTATTTCAGCAAAGTCTAACTCTAATCAATCCTATATACAGGGGATGGTCTCGGCTTGCAGCAGCTCGAAGCACTGGCGAGAATGGCACCAACCAACGAAGAACAGTCGAAACTCCACGAATACAGCGGGAACATAAACGAATTGGGTTCAGCTGAGAGATTCGTCAAGACATTGCTCACCATACCATTCGCATTCGATAGAGTTGAAGCAATGCTCTTCAGAGAAACCTTCGAAGACGAAGTTGTTCATCTCAGAAACTCCTTCTCAATGCTTGAGGTAACAGTAACACACACACAAAATGAAAAATTCCTCAACTTGTTCACCAATTCCCCCCAATTCAATTCTGATTCTCAAACTCCACATCACAGGAAGCTTGCAAAGAGCTCCGATCAAGCAGACTCTTCCTAAAGCTCCTCGAAACAGTACTCAAAACAGGCAACCGAATGAACGTCGGGACAATCCGAGGAGGCGCAATCGCATTCAAGCTCGACGCCCTCCTCAAACTCTCCGACGTCAAAGGCACAGACAACAAAACCACCCTCCTCCACTTCGTCGTTCAGGAAATTTGTCGAACAGATGGCGTGCGTCCATCAGAAACCATAATTGGAACAACAATCAACCAGCAAAAAAAATCCGATCACGAAAAGGAAGAGAATTACAGTATACTAGGGCTGGACCTCGTCTCAGGGCTAAGCGCCGAGCTCCACAACGTCAAGAAGACCGCCACCGTCGACCTCGACGTCCTCGCAACCTCCGTCTCGAATCTCTCGTCCGGGATCGCGAAGGTGAACCGTCTGATTCGTAACCAAATCCAACCATGTGGAGAATTCGTCAGCTTGATGAAGGGCTTCGTGAGGCGTGCGGAGAGGGATCTGAAGGAAGTGAAAGGTGAAGAAGATCGAGTAATGTCGATGGTTAGAGAAGTTACTGAGTACTTCCATGGCAATGTAGGGAGAGATGAAGCGAACCCTTTGAGGATTTTCGTGATCGTTAGGGATTTCTTGGGGATGCTTGATCATGTTTGTAGAGAATTGAGGAGTTCGAAGATGATTCCGCCACTCTGTAGCTCGAATCCGTTTCGATAGAGTATTTGTTCGTGTAAGGATTATTCATAAACACAATTGCTTTTTTAATCACTAATTTAATTGAAATTACTAATTAAATATAGGGAAAATGTCACTTTGCCCCCTCTACTTTTCCAACTTAATATATAGCCCTGATATTATAAATCGATCTTTTTACCCCTCCTAGTTCGACTACTTTTCCGTTTGAGTCCTTCCGTTCCAACTTTCCTCTTTGTCACATTAAATTTGGACACATTTGCAGACTAAAAAGGAGAGATATCAGAGGTAGAAGAACAGTTGGTCAAGGAGGTATCACGAAGAGTATGGTGAAATACGAAGAATTTTAAAACCACACATTTTAATTCGTCAATTTCATCATATCTAATTATATATATTTATTTATATTCTCAATTAGAAAACATTTAGTAAGTTAATACATGGCTATTGGAGGTTACGTAGTGTACTGAATGCTCATCAATTAACATCACGAAGACGAAAATTGTAACGAAAGGACCCAAACAGCAAAGTGGTTGAAGTAGGAGGGGTAAAAAGAAGGATTTATAATATAGGAGCTATCTGTTAAGTTGGAAAAGTAGAGGGCCTAAAGTAATATTTTCCCAAAAATTTATATATTCATTAGACAAATTCGAAAATTGGCGCGCGGAGGAATGCCTTCCCTCATACTCTTCGTCTCTGCTTCTCAGCTCAACTAGGGTTTCCGATTCCATCTCCAGATCGTCTCTCAGACTCTCACACTACCGTAAAAACAATCGACACTCTGTCCGTGATCGAGTCGCCGCGACAATCGCTATCCATCGGGGTAAGTTCTAACTTCAACTGTTGCATAACCGATTGATCATATTCTGCGCTGATTATCGGAACCCTAAGAGGTTGTGCTATTTGAAATTGCGCGGAGGGAAAGATGGTTGGAAGTAGTGTAAGTTTAAGTTCCGATGAAGTGACTGAAAAGCTGGTTGAGATGGGGTTCGAGAAGCCCGCCGTTGTACAGGCGGTGGAACAGGTAGGTCCGTCGTTGGACGCCGCCGTTGATTATCTATTGAGTGGTGACAATCGGAATCACCGTGGTGCTTCGAGTAGTTCGGAAATTGCTGGTAAAAGAGCTACAGCTTCTTCCTCTAGTTTGGGCCCTAAGCGGCAATCGAGCATTTTGGATCATTTCGGTTCGGCTGGTGGATCCAAGAGGACTAGAGCTAGTAAGGATTTAGTTCCGGTAGTCCAGAAGGAGAATATAGAAGAGGATTTGCCAGTTTGGTGTTCTAGAGGTTGTAGATGTTGGGAAAGATTGGGAGGAGAGGGCTGAAAGCCTATTGCGGAAGCATTTTGGTTATCAATCTTTGAAGAGTTTTCAGAAGGAAGCTTTGGCTGCTTGGGTAGCGAACCAGGATTCTCTGATTCTTGCTGCGACTGGATCTGGTAATTGATGCTATTATAGTTGCCCGGTTGTAGACTGTAGTCCATTTCGAGTTTAGTTATCAGTTGTTAATTGGTGATTTCTAGCAACCTTGTAGGTAAATCTTTATGTTTTCAGCTTCCAGCAATGTTAACAGGGAAAGTTGTAGTTGTGATTTCGCCATTGATAAGCTTGATGCATGATCAGTGCCTAAACCTGTCAAAACATGGGGTCTCTGCATGCTTTCTGGGATCCGGGCAACCAGATAGCAGCGTGGAAAAGAAAGCGATGAAAGGGGCATATGATATAGTGTATGTCTGCCCAGAGACGGTTTTAAGGTGAAACATAAGCTGTATTTTGTTTCCTTTTCTCTTCATGCTTGAACGATACCAGGTTGAGGCATCTTTCGATTGAATAATTTGTTAATGCAGGCTGATAAAACCACTTCAAAGTCTAGCAGAAACTCGTGGAATTGCTTTGTTAGCAATCGATGAAGCCCATTGTGTTTCTAAGTGGGGCCATGAATTTAGGCCAAACTACAGGTTTGTTTTCGTTCACTTTGGCCTCATCGTGCTTCTTGTCAATAAGTGATATCTGGTTTATATTAGTCATGGAAAACTTGGTGTTAGTTACTGTTTCCTACGTGTGTCTGATAGCTGTGTTTTATGTTTGATTCAGGCGGATGTCTGTCCTGCGGGAAAATTTCAGTATGAGCAGTTTAAAATTCTTGAGATATGATATCCCACTGATGGCATTGACTGCTACTGCCACAGTTCCAGTTCGAGAAGACGTTCTTGAATCATTGAGAATGTCGAAGGATACAAAGATAGTTCTTACTTCTTTCTTCAGATCAAACCTACGGTTCTCGGTAACCATCTTCCCTCCTTCATTAGTTTTATAGACTAGATGAATACTTTCTGTTGAACAGATAAGCAACATTCACTGTAATTTTTTACTTTTATCTCATTCTGTATGTATATATGAGTCTCATCATTGATGTTATCTACAGGTAAAACATAGTAAGACCTATGAACGAGCTTCTTTTACCTCAGATTTTCGAGAGCTGATTGAGATATATACATCAAAGAAGAAGTGCAATGAAAAAGGACAAATTATGTCATCAAAGAAAGCGAATGATATGTCTGAGAGTATTGCTTATGATAGCTTATCTGAGGAAGAAAGCAGTGATATGGACCAACCTGTAGTCGATACAACAAAAAGAAGTAAAACTCCTGCTTCAAAAATCAAAGAGATGTCAGTTGAATACTTGGAAAATGATGTCGATGTCTCTCAAGATGTGGTTGATTAGGATGGTAATCATTCTTCTCTTCCCTTTTAGCAATTTCTAATTCTGGTATTTTGTTTTGTAGTTTCACATGGAGAATTCTGTGGACGATGTCCTTCTCCAGACCGGGGAGGACCCTGTGAGGCAATTCATCCTCCTGAAAACCCAAGAGAAAGTCTGAAACTACTGGAAGAGCAGTTGGAGGAAGGACTTACTATCATATATGTTCCTACAAGGAAATATACAATAAATATTGCAATGTTTCTCTGTGATTTTGGTGTGAAGGCTACTGCTTATAATGCGTCGGTACGCAATAATAGGTCCCCGAGTCAATCTACACGTAACCTGATTTGATATCTATTCCACATTTCGGAGCAAGTGTTTGTCAATACCGTTTCCTGTGACCCTTCAACTATGTTCTTTCTCATAGTAAACTGAACATTGATATTTTCTACCACAGTTGACCAAAACAATGCTACGAAGGACGCACAAGGAGTTTCATGATAATAAGCTACAGGTATATTAACAGTGTTCTGCAATTTCGGATTCTGTTTCATTTCTGGCTTCTCAGCTGCCTTGCCATACTATTGATAGTTCAGCTATGCCTTCTCCTACAATATGGCTCAAACACTAGCTATATTACCATTGGTTCATTGTGTGCAAAGCAGATTTAATATTTGCTTATATATTCATTCCTCGTATTTAGGTCATTGTGGCAACGATTGCCTTTGGGATGGGGATCGACAAGCTCGATGTTCGAAGAATTATCCACTATGGATGGCCACAGGTTAGTCTCTCAAGATTTTGCTTTGCAGTGAGTGAGTAGATTTTTAGCCATCGTTCCCCCCTGGTTCTCTGTATGCTATCCCGAATTGCCGTTATCTTCTGAGGCTTCATGGTTTCTGTGTTCAACCCTATTCAGAGTCTGGAGGCTTATTACCAAGAAGCAGGCCGTGCTGGAAGAGACGGAAAGCTGGCAGAATGCAGTAAGTCCAACGTAATAGAAAGAATCATCACTATATTCTACGTTTTCCGATTCTGATGCAAACACCTCAAGTCGAAATAGACCAGCGTAATCGGTGTTTTTCATTAACGTTTGTAATCTCATTCATCTACTGAGCAGCCCTGTATGCTGACCTGTCATCACAACCAGCACCGTTTCCACGAAAAGAACCGAAAAAAAAATGGACTGAAGAGCAGAGAAAGCGAGCTGAAGAGCAGAGAAAGCGAGCATACAAAATGTCGTCAGACGTCTTCAGGTTCACTGAAATAATCACCTTTTTTTCAACTCCCCGTTTTCTCATCTTCAGAATTTCGTTGGAGGGTTAATTTTTGCCCTACTTTCTCGTAGGTATGGAATGAATACATCAAACTGCCGCTCGAAGTACCTTGTCGAGTTCTTCGGTGAAGATTTTGCTCATCAGAAGTGTCTTCTGTACGTGAACTTCTCTTCCATTCTTCTAGTTCCTATTTCTGCAATTTCTCAGCCGATACAATGGTGTTACTTCCAAATGCAGATGCGATGTATGTGTCAATGGACCTCCAGACTTGCAGAACGTTAAAGAGGAAGCCGATGCTCTAATGCGGATGATCGATTCGTTTCATGTAAGAGCTTGCATTGCATTGCTACTACTCCAAATTTGTTGTACTCATAACTCAGGAACTCGAATTTCGTTTCAGCAACGAAATTACTTGACCGAATCTGCATATGACGATATAAATGCACGGGGACTACAAAGAGAGCATATTGGAACTGTAATTCATAAACTAAGAGAGCAGGTAAATTTTTGCTATTATCAAACAATCATGTAGTCCTGTAAAGGCTTGTAATGTAGCCATTGCTTCTCTCTAGGTTACTGATTATGTTCATTGTGACCAAATGCAGCAGCCAAAGTTTCGAAAAAAGGGGCTTCTATGGTGGCAAGGTCTAGCTCGAATCCTTGAGCAGAAAGGATTCATAAAAGAGAGTGATGACAAGGTATGTTCCACAATCATAGACCTTATTAAAATTTCGTTATTGAGTTAGCGACAAAATCATCTTATCAACCATTTTTCTGGCCGGATCACCTTGTTAGCATGCCGAATTAGCAAAAAAAAGTACATGTGGAAGGTCTAACTCAACTCTATTAACCTAATCGATAATGTATTGAACCTACCTAAACCAACTCAAATCCCCCAAAACTAGACTAAAATTTTGATTAGGTTCGGGGAGGGTTTAACACATTACCAAGGTTTTCAGAACCGAATCGGGGGTCGAGCCGGCAAGGTCAAGGGTTCATGGTTTAATGGGAAAATCGGGATCGAACTGGAATTTGCCGGTTTTGTGGGGTGGCCGGCTTGGGGTCAGACTGGCCGGCCCGATCTGGCATTGACAACACTGCACATCACCTATTAGGTTAATATATCCGAGTTAGAGCCTTACTTTTTTGCTGACTTGGCATGTTAACAAGACAATTCGGCCGAAAATGTAGTCGATGAGATGATTTTGTTTGATTCCGAAACGTATGAGATTAATCGGTACAAATCCCAAACAAATGAGACTCCTAACGCTAATTACCATATAAACCGGTACGAGTATACATAATCCCAACTCCTAAACTCGACTCTTCTTCTCAATCCAGGTCGACGTACCGATCAAGTACCCTGAACCAACGAAGCTACAAATCCAGGTCCCTAAACCAACAAAGCTTGGCCTCGAGTTCCTCTGCTCCGAGAAAGACCAGCCTTTCAATGTTCACCCTCAAGTGGACATGCTCTACCAAATGAAAATCGACAAAATTCTCTCCGGCGACTTCGACTGGAGGAAGGCCGATCCAGAGCTCAGTCGCGAGTACTTATTCAAATGTTATGAATTTTACAAGCCTTCATGTTCGTCGAGAAAATCTAGCTGTGTTACAAATTTAATAGGTTAATAACAGGCAAACCTCCTGTCTATCTATGCACCCCCATACTGAGCGGTCATTTAGGGGCCTTAGCTGGTGATTCAGGTTGTTTCCCACTTGATGATGAAACTTATACCCCATCGTCCGACCCTTGTTATTTTGAGTTTAACCGCATGAAAAAAGTTATTGACCACTGTTTTTTTATTGACCATTGTATTACAAACCTTATACGTCAATGACTAGAATAGATATAGGTAAAAAACATTGACAATCACCTAAGTTTAGGGTTCTAACACCATGGTCATCTAACTTTTTTTGTAACAGAGCACTCATTTATGTTTAAACAAGGTAACTGAATAATTTTTTTGGTCATTTTGATGACAGTTCCTACCAAACTGACAACTAAGCATGCAACATTATCAAAGATAATATTTTTTAATTTCCCTGATCAACTTGGTTGAACCCTCAAAATAAATTGAGCCAACTCAAAACCGAACTAGTATTTACAAAAAATGAATGGCTCAAACATAGGTGAGTGAGTCAACCTTATCCTTTCAAAAAAAAAAGTCAACCTTATTCTTCTCTTTGCCTTTTTCTTCCATTTGTAATCTCTTGTAAGTTTGATTTTATAAATGAAACTTACATTTCCGTAAAAAAAAGTGATCTCGTACAAAACGAAGTTAGGTAACTATAATGTTACAATCCAAACTTAGGTGATGAGAATGTTTTTACCAAATAAATATTGAACCAGGATTTGTTCACATAAAAAACTGCTTTATTAATCACTAATTTAATTGAAATAACTAATTAAATAAGTATATATTATTTTTTTTCATTAGTCACGAATATCATTTTCATTTTTCACAAATTCGAAAATTGGCGCGCGGAGGAATGTCGTCCCTTTCCTTCGTCTCTGCTTCTCAGCTCAGCTAGGGTTTCCGAATTCTGATTCAAGCTCCAGCTCGCCTCTCACACTATCTTCAAAACAATTAACACTCCGTACGTGATCGAGTCGCCGCGCCAATCGCTATCCACCGGGTAAGTTCTAACTTCAACTGTTGTCGAATCGATTGGTCATAATCTGCGCCGATAATTGGAACCCTAAGCGGTTGTGCTATTTGAAACTTCGCGGTGGTTAAAAGATGGCCGGAAGTAGTTTGAGTTTAAGTTCCGGTGAAGTGATAGAAAAGCTGGTTGAGATGGGATTCGAGAAGCCCGCCGTTGTACAGGCGGTGGATCAAGTAGGTCCGTCGTTGGACACCGCCGTTGATTATATGTTGAGTGGTGAAAAACGGAATTTCCGTGGTGGTTCTAGTAGTTCACGAAGCTGTACTAGTAGTGTGAAGGTTCTCGGTAAAAGAGCTACAGCTTCTTCCTCTAGTTTGGGTCCTAAGCGGCAATCGAGCATTTTGGATCATTTCGGTTCGGCTGGTGGATCCAAAAAGTGTAGAGTTAGTAAGGATTTAGTTCCGGTAGTTTTGTCCTCAAAGAATGAGGTATCTTGCTCAGTTGTTGATGATCTGGAAGAGGATTTGCCAGTTTGGTGTTCTAGAGAGGTTGTAGATGTTGGGAAAGATTGGGAGGAGAGAGCTAACAGCCTATTGCGGAATCATTTTGGTTATCAATCTTTGAAGAGTTTTCAGAAGGAAGCTTTGGCTGCTTGGGTTGCTAACCAGGATTCTCTGATTCTTGCTGCGACTGGATCTGGTAATTGATGCTATTACAGTTGCCCAATTGTAGACTGTGGTCCATTTTTCGAGTTTAGTTATCAGTTGTTAATTGGTGATTTTTGGCAACCTTGTAGGTAAATCTCTTTGTTTTCAGCTTCCAGCACTGTTAACAGGGAAAGTTGTGGTTGTGATTTCACCATTGATCAGCTTGATGCATGATCAGTGTCTGAAGCTCTCCAAACATGGGGTCTCTGCATGCTTTCTGGGATCCGGGCAACCAGATAGCAGCGTGGAAAAGAAAGCGATGAGAGGGGCGTATGATATAGTGTATGTCTGCCCGGAGACGGTTTTAAGGTGAAACATAAGCTGTATTTTTGTTTCCCTTTCTCTTCATGCTTGAACGATACCAGGTTGAGGCATCTTTCGATAAAATAATTTGTTCATGCAGGCTGATAAAACCACTTCAAATTCTAGCAGAAACTCGTGGAATTGCTTTGTTTGCAATCGATGAAGCCCATTGTGTTTCTAAGTGGGGCCATGATTTTAGGCCAGACTACAGGTTTCTTTTCGTTCACTTTGGTCTCATCGTGCTTCTTGTCAATAAGTGATATCTGGTTTATATTAGTCATGGAAAACTTGGTGTTAGTTACTCTTTCCTACGTGTCTCTATGTGTGTGTCTCATAGCTGTGTTTTATGTTTGATTCAGGCGGATGTCTGCCCTTCGGGAAAATTTCAGTATGAGCAGTTTAAAATTCTTGACTTCTGATATCCCACTGATGGCATTGACTGCTACTGCCACGGTTCCAGTTCGAGAAGATATTCGTAAATCATTGAGAATGTCGAAGGATACAAAGATAGTTCTTACTTCTTTCTTCAGATCAAACCTTCGGTTCTCGGTAAATATCTTCCCTCCTTCATTGGTTTTATAGACTACATAGATACTTTTTGTTGAACAGATAAGCAACATTCACTGTATTATTTAACTTTTATCTCTTTCTGTATGTATATATGAGTCCAATCGTTGATGTTATCTACAGGTTAAACATAGTAGGACCTCTTCTCGAAATTCTTATACCGCAGATTTTCGGCAGCTGATTGAGATATATACATCAAAGAAGAAGAGCAATGAAAAAGGACAAATTATGTCATCAAAGAAAGTGATTGATATGTCTGAGAATTCTTCTTATGATAGCTCATCTGAGGAAGAAAGCAGCGATATGGACGAACCTATAGTCGATACAACAAAAAGAAGTAAAACTCCTGCTTCAAAAATCAAAGAGATGTCAGTTGAATACTTGGAAAACGATGTTGATGTCTCTCAAGATGTGGATGATTGGGATGGTAATCACTCTTCCTTTTTAGCAATTTAGTTGTTTGTTATTGTAGGCATTATCGTGTAAGAGATATGATTCGGTAGATTACCAAACCTAAATGATACATTTCTATCAATGCCATTTTTGTTCTAATTCTCGGATTTTGTTCTGTAGTTTCACATGGAGAATTCTGTGGACAATCTCCTTCTCTAGACCGGGAAGGGCCCTGTGAGGCAATTCATCCTCCTGAAAACCCAACAGAAAGTCTGAAACTACTGGAAGAGCAGTTGGAGGAAGGACTCACTATCATATATGTTCCTACAAGGAAAGAGACATTAAGCGTTGCAAAGTATCTCTGTAATTTTGGTGTGAAGGCTGCTGCTTATAATGCATCGGTACGCAATAATAGGTCCCAAGTCAATATACACGTAACCTGATTTGATATCTATTTTACGTTTCGGAGCAAGTGTTTGTTAATACCCTTTCCTGTGACCCTTCAACTATGTTTTGCCTATATTGAACTGAACATTGATATTTTGTACCACAGTTGCCCAAATCAATGCTACGAAGGGTGCACAAGGAGTTTCATGATAATATGCTACAGGTATATTAACAGTGATCTGCAATTTCGGATTCTGTTTCATTGCTGGTTTCTCAACTGCCTTGCCATACTATTGATAGTTCAGCTATGGCTTCTCCTACAATATGGCTCAAACACTAGCTATATTACCATTGGTTCATTGTATGCAAAGCAGCTTTAATATTTGCTTATATATTCATTCCTCGTAGCTAGGTCGTTGTGGCAACGATTGCCTTCGGGATGGGGATCGATAAGCTCAATGTTCGAAGAATTATCCACTATGGATGGCCACAGGTTAGTCTCTCAAGATTTTGCTTTTTCCGCGAGTAGATTTGTATGTCTATATGAGTTGGGAAAAGCTTTGTAGATTAATGTTTTCCCCTCGGTTCTCTATATGCTATCCCGTTATTTCCGTTATCTTCTGAGGCTTCATGGTTTCTATGTCAACTCTTTTCAGAGTCTGGAGGCTTATTATCAAGAAGCAGGCCGTGCTGGAAGAGACGGAAAGCTGGCAGAATGCAGTAAGTCCAACGTAATAGAAAGAATCATCACTATATTCTACATTTTCTGATTCTGATGTGAACCTCAAGTTGAAATAGACTAGCGTAATAGCTCTTTTCGTCCACATCGTGAAATCTCTTTCATCTGTTGAGCAGCACTGTATGCTAACCTTTCAAGACCTCCATCACTGTTTCCAAACAAAAGGACTGAAGAACAGACAAAGCAAGCATATAAAATGCTTTCTGATGCCTTCAGGTTCACCACAATAACACCTTTTTATACTGCCCCAATGTTTGATTTTTAAGATTTCTTTGGATGGTAACCTTTGGCTTACTTGTTCATAGGTATGGAATGAATACATCGAGTTGCCGCTCTAAGATCCTTGTCGAGTACTTTGGTGAAGATTTCGTTCATCAGAAGTGTCTTTTGTATGTGGACTTCTCTTCCATTCTTACAGTTCTATTCTGCAAATTCATATTAGTTTCTCATCGATCAATGCCGTTACTGCTAAATGTTTGATACAGATGCGATGTATGTGTCAATGGACCTCCCGACTTGGAGAACGTTAAAGAGGAGGCCGATATTCTTATGCAGATCATCGCTTCATATCATGTAAGAGCTTCCATACTACTACTCAGTTTCTTGCCAGTTAAGGAAAAAAGTACCCATAACTCGGGAACCTGCATTTCGTTTCAGCAACAAAGTGACTTGACCGAATGTGCATATGACGATGATCTTATTGGCGATGCAAAACCACGGAGACTACAGCAAAGACCGGATCTTAGAACCTTTGTTCGTAAAATAAGAGAGCAGGTAAATGTTGCTATCATCAAACAATAATATAGTCCTGTAATGTAGCCACTGTTTCTATCTTGATGTTCCTGATTATGATCACTGTGACCAAATACAGCTGCCAAAGTTTTGCACAACAGAGCATCTCTGGTGGCAAGGTCTAGCTCGAATCCTTGAACAGAAAGGATTCATAAAAGAGAGTGATGGCAAGGTATGTTCCATCAATAATCTACTCTACTTGTGTACCTTCACTAAACTTTCTTTATCGAGTTAGCCTACATTGTCCCGTCTCGACTCAATTCTAGTCCCCCCTGATAACATATAAACCGGCACAACCTGCCGGTACAGTCTACACATCCTCCCAACTACTAAACTCAACTTTCTTGTCAATCCAGGTCCACGTCCAGATCAAGTTCCCCGAACCAACAAAGCTCGGCCTCGACTTCCTCGACTTTCTCCAAGACCGGCCTTTCCATGTTCACCCTGAAGCAGACATGCTCCTATCAACAAACATCAACCAACCTCACTCCAGCTTCTCCGAGTGGGGGAAAGGCTGGGCCGATCCAGAGATCCGTCGCCAACGCTTATCGAGAAAAGGATCATCACCGAGGAAGAAGCCATCGAGAAAGGGCCGAGGAAGGAAACACGGTCGTAGGAAGAAACCAGACATGAAAACTGCACGAGGTAGAATAGCAGCAAAGCTCTCCAGTCACTAATGTGTATCCAAAGGTACGTAGGTAGATTAATTGAATCTGTTAATCACTTAATCTTATCTAAAGCTGGTTTTATCACTACTTAAGAGTTTTATCAATATTTTACAACGGTTTTAGTAGGTACGGTTTTGAAAACACTGTTTACTAGTATAGACCTTTTCTGATTTATGCGAATTCCCTGTTTTGATGTACTAAAAACTGAATCTCGTTTTATGTCATTGAACAGTTGAAATCTCGAATGTTGACTGAACCATATAGGCTTTGCGGGTTATTGACTGTAATTTGAAAGTGAAACAATAATTCGATGTATAACCTTTGTATATATGAAGCACGGGTTGAACAATATTTTGTATTATGTTCTTTAAGTAATTTGACTTTATTCTCATTAAGTCCATCTTTCCCGTGTCTCCTAATTTCCTTTAATTCACCGTCTTCATTTGCCTAGTGATCCATTAGTTTCTCCAGCCGTCTATTCTAATTGATACATTTATGAGTCTGGTCACTAGTGTCGAAGCTATGACAACTTTTTGCCGGTCCATCACTGTTTCAACGGCTTTTTTGATGACCAAAGCTTTGTTTTTAAATTTTTTTTGCCATCAAATACGTCGTTTGACCCTTTTGCTAAATTTAATTTTTTTAATGACGTGTTGTACATATTTTTGTGCATGTGTATGCTTTCCTTCGAGATCTATTGTGAATGGACCCAAATTAAACTTCACATACATGGCCATGGGCTTGGCCCTCACTAAAATTGCACACGCGTGACTCTCTCATTGGCTGAACTTCCAGATTCCAGATTCCTGACGTGTCAACATCCGTACCGCACTAATCCAGATTAAAGATCGCCTAATCCATTTCCCAGATCCATAAACCGACGAGGATCGCCAGCGTGGCACCTGGTTTAAAAAGCCAACCACCTTTTCCTGCCATTTTCAAAAACCACCGCAAAAATTTCTCAATTAACTGCTTCTTCTTGATTCATTCTGTTGATTCTTCATCCTCCATCTCGCTTGTGACTCATCTCTGTAATCACCATCAATGGATTCCGCTGCAACCACTGCGACGACGACGGCAATAACTCCTCCAGTAGCATCGACGCCGAAGGGCGCCGCCGGGAGACGCGGAGGCGATCGCAAGAAGTCCGTCTCCAAATCCGCCAGAGCCGGACTCCAGTTCCCCGTCGGCCGCGTCTTCCGCTTCCTCAAGAAAGGCCGCTACTCTCAGAGATACGGCGCCGGCGCTCCGATCTACCTCGCTGCCGTTCTCGAGTACCTCGCCGCCGAGGTAAAAAAACTCTCAGATCCGATTCTCTTGCTCCTGCTTCGATTCCGGAAATTGAATTAAAACAGTTTATCATTTCCCCTAATTTTTCTCCACTCGCCGATCTGAGAAATTTCCAATTCCGATTTCGTCTCTCAACAGGTGCTCGAACTCGCCGGAAACGCGGCTCGGGACAACAAGAAGAACAGGATAAACCCTAGACACATCCTCTTAGCAGTGAGGAACGACGAGGAACTCGGGAAGCTTCTAGCGGGAGTCACCATCGCAAGCGGAGGCGTACTGCCGAATATCAATCCAGTCCTCCTGCCGAAGAAGAAGGTCTCATCTGAGGGCGGTTCTTCTCCTGCTGAACCCAAATCGCCGAAGAAGAAGAAGGGATCTACCTAAAACTTGTTCTTAGTTTCTTCACTTCTTCTGTATTTAACGCTGTAATTTGTCTGTCAACCATGGCTGTTAGTAGGAGTTGGTTTTTTCTTCTGCTCCTTCGTTGAATATTTAGTTGTAGCTTTACTGACTTTGATCCTTCATAATGGAAATCCTTTGGGCAGTTTCAGTGTTAGATCTTTCTGGGTTTTTCGTGATGATTCGTATCCATTGGTAAAGCTTATTCAGTTTTCGATCATAATGTTAGAGATAGAGTTCATGACTGAACCAGAATTGTATGCCTTGTGCAAATGTTCATACCGAAAGTTGCATTTTATTCATGTTTGATCTTGTGAGATTGTGTTATTGCTCAATAACCTGTTTTTTTTGAAACCATTCGAATCTGAATTGTTGAATTTGATGGTAAAATTATGAAAAAAAACGTATTTTGAAATCGAGTCTTACTGAGTTGTGTCGTTTCTGATATCGAGCTGTTTAGAACGGTGAAGACTTGGACGAATTCCGAGTCACAAATTTGTGACAATGTTACTGGGTTGTGTCTTTTATGATATCTAGTTGTTTAGAACGGTGAAGACTTAGACAAACTTCGAGTCACACGTATGTTTATCGTACCTTAAGAAGGTCGAGACGAGTGAAGACTTAGACGAATTATGAGTCACACGTACGTTAATATACATCGAAGTAACTTCAATCCGATGAGATTGAACAACGTACAAAACAAGAGTGAGTTCGTTGACATCTTGTATTACTCGCAAACGTATTCGGAGTAAATCGGGTTCAATACTCGAATCGGTTGCCAACCCGAAAGCAAACTCAGCCCAATAAAAATATGGGCCTAATGAACTGAGGCCCACTCGAAATAAATCCTAATAAGCCCGACAATGACTCTATGGCCCAACTCCATAGTCCATTATATAAATTCTTATTTTTTCACAGTACTATAAATTCAGCTCAGTAAGCTAGAACCCTAATCTCTCCCTCCGTATCCTTTCCTCCACTCTGCCGGCGATTTGCAGTCTTCGACACAGGTGAGAATCCCGATTTCCGCTTTCCATTTCTATGATTCTCTTCTGGAATCGGATTCGTTCTGTTTATCTCTTTCGTTCTTGAACTGCCATAGCTATCTCTACCGAGCTCTTTGTTCGCCGCTCTGGAGTGCTATTGAACGGCCTTTGTAGGATTTCTAGCTCAGATTTGATTGCTATTGGTTAAGATGTAAGGTTTCTGATTATTGGAGCTGGTAGATATAGCTGGATGCGAAGTTTTGAAGCAGAACGATTTCTACCTCTGATTGTTTTAGGATTTATGTTTTTGGTTGTAGAGTTTAGTACTTCAAAATTTTGAGGATGGTGATCTAACTGTCGTGATATGTCAGGACGAGCGTCCATTTTGTGTGTGGGCTCAAGAACTGTACCGAGCTGAAGCAGTCTCTTGTTTTCTTCCTTTTCTACTAACAAGTAACAACCTCTGGTTGTTAATCCATTGATTTAGTTGATTGAAACTTCACGTTAATGTTTCATATGCAAATGAAATAGAGTTCATTCAGTTTTTATTCTGTTTTGCAGATACAATGGCGGTTCCTTTGTTGACCAAGAAGATAGTGAAGAAGAGGGTCAAGAAGTTTATCAGGCCCCAGAGCGACCGTAAGATATGCGTCAAGGTAATCAATCAGCAATGCCTGCCTTCAGATCAACTTGTTTCTTAGGTTTCCCTTTCTTCAGATATTTTTCCTGTGAATTATGAATGATACCCTATGGCTTATAGTCTGAATGGAATTGGTATTTATGTTTCTTGGTGTAGTTCATGTACTTTTCTTTCTATATGTTACATTTTGTGTGATATACGATTAGTTGTTACCTGAAATAAAGAGCTAGGAACCCATTCATATAATTTAATCAGTTTCTGATTGGTATTGAACAATCATCGCACAGTATGCCTGCTCTCTTTGATGTCTTTTGATTCAAATCTCTGCTTATTAAGATTGTCATTGTATTGAACAGCAAAGCTGGAGGCGTCCCAAGGGTATTGACTCTAGGGTTCGTCGTAAGTTCAAAGGAGTAACCTTGATGCCAAACATTGGTTACGGATCAGACAAGAAGACCCGTCACTATCTCCCCAACGGCTTCAAGAAGTTCGTTGTCCACAATGTCAAGGAGCTCGAAGTCTTGATGATGCACAACAGGTAACTAAACTTAACCAACAAGTTCTTCACCCCTTATCTACATATTTCGCTATTTGTTTTTCTTACAAAGAGTTTCTACTATGTTAGGACTTACTGTGCTGAGATTGCCCACGATGTGTCTACCCGCAAGAGAAAGGATATTGTGGAGCGTGCTGCTCAGCTCGACATCGTCGTTACCAACAAGCTCGCCAGGTTGCGCAGCCAGGAAGACGAGTAGACACTTGTCACGAATCGTTCGGCCTAAGTAGTACTGTTTTTTGAGTACAAGACTGAATTTTTATCTAGTAGTGAAGTCTTGTTCTGTGTTTTTTAAACATTGCTTTTGTTTTGAGTATCATGTTTGTTCTGTTAGTGGTTTCCAAGTCGATTTGGTCTGTTTGACCCAACAATCCAAACTGAATTTTGATTTGTTTTAAGCCCGAACCAGGATCGGTTTCAAAACCAAACCAAACCAGGGTTGGTTGGAAATCAAACAGTAGCTAAACTATTAATTAATATTATTAACAATATAAAATAAAAGAAAAATGTTTTATTTTCCTTTCAAGAAATTATGGTGTTCAAGCTGCTTCATATCCCCTCCTTTCACAGGATCAAACTCACACCTATAAAAGCTGCAAACCCAGATCAAAGGGGTGTTAGCGAAACCCTACCGTGTTGATCAAGCAATGTTTTGGAAATCGGCAAGATCAATTCTTGAACCCATTAGTCTCTCTGATTCGAACAATCGGATTTACATAAGGTTCTTCTTCTTACCTTCCGTTGAGTCCAATGACGACCACCGTGTTCTTCTGCTGGCCGAACCCTACCAAGTACTGATTCGAGCATTTCGGTAACCGGAACTGAGCAATTGACCATTCTGAGCTGAAGTACTTCGGCAACACACCTGCGAAAATTGATTCGTTCACAACTTCTATTAACCAATGATGACTACTGGACATTCGACCAATGCGAAAACTCGAGGTCTTTAGTGTTTACCTTTGAAGATGGAAAGAGATGAAACACCCAGCCCGGTCGCGGGACTTGAGGCAGGAGAGACGAGCGATTTAGTGTTGTTTGATAGTGTTGCTAATGAACCGGAATCGACCTTGATGCTGAAGACATGGACGGTTCCTTTGTTGCTCGAGACTCCGACCAGTGAGCATCGGAGGAGAATGCAAGGCTGTAGATATCTGCTCGGTCTGCTCCTCGCCTGACCTGAAGAATGCAGCAATAACAGCGTCAACTGTTGGACATCACTTCTGAAGATTACAGTACTAGCTATGGTCGAAATCCACAAGAAAAGACTTGTACTTGGTATCGAATCCCAGAAACACGAGAAGAACAACAACTAACATTGTTTCTGAAACATGAGATGAATCTAACACAGTTCTATCACAGATTTCCTTACTACTCTCCTGTAATTCGATCAGGATTTTTGCGGTATGAACAACTCCAGCTATAGCTTATGCAGCTTAGAAAACAGGACCTCATTAGCAATGGCCGATTCAACAAGCTTCACAGATGATCAACCTCATTGTTCATGAAGCCATATCAGTGAATTCGTAATCGATGAATCTACTTCGATCCTATCACACATATCGTCTTACTACTCTCACCACGATTCAATCACAATTTCTCTCAAAGCCATGACTTCTGCACCTCAGAAAACAGGAAATACCCCAGCAATGGTGAATTCAACAAGCTTCATCGTTTCACCTTAGCATCAACTACCTAAGTGCCTGAGATATACTCTTACTAACACTGCTTCTGAAACCATATCGGCCAATTCGAGATCAAACACCTACAGTTCTATCATGATCTTCTTACTACTTCTGGATCATACTAACACTGTTCAATTCAGTCTCCAGTATGCAAGAACATTACCAATTTGCTACGACAATCTACGACAAACAATCAAATTCAATCGTTCTAACTTCAAAGCATCACTCTAGTTTATCCACATTCATTGAAGCAGAAGGAATTAGTTTACCTCCTGAAGCAATGATCCATCCAAGGTTTTGAAAACTCGAACCAGAGTTCCTTTACTGCTAGCAGTAGCTAACAACCTCCCGTCTTGATTCAAGCTCATACAAGCAACCTTCGAATCATGCGCCATTACGAATTTGCTCAGCTTCGATCTGTAATTCTCAACCCTAATTTGACCCTTCTGCAATCCAGGGCACGCAAGCACCATCGCCGACGAAGTATGCGAAACCTCACACAATCCTTTACTGTTCATCGCAGTCTCAATCTGATGAACAAGCCTCAAATCGGCGAAATTGTACACGAAGATCTTCTGTAGCAGGACAACGACGATCTTATCGCGGCGTAATTTCACGGATTTGACGTCCGATCGGAACGAAAGCTCCCCGAAGCACCGCGACAGGTGGTCGTCCCATATCATTACTTTGTTCGGCGGGAAGATCGGGTGTGGTCCGCCGCCGACGAAGCAGAGCACGTTGCAGCGGAAGAGCATCGCGACGATTCCGATTCCGCCGCCGCGGGAGTGTGGTTCCGTCAGGGGCTTGAACGGGTCGGTGTTGTAGATCCGGAAGCCGGTGTTGAGACCCGCTACGAAGCAGCCGTGGTCCTGGTTGAAGGAGATGTGGTTGGCTGGAGGAGTCTGGCCGGAGGAGGAGGGATCGTCGGTGATGGCGGCGGAATCGTCGGTGACGGAATCGGAGTCCGGTGGGATGGAGTAGAAGGTGGTGGAGGAGGAAGCTGAGGAGCATGCAGATGTGTAGGTTAGAGGTGAAGGGCTGAACATTGGAAGGTGGGGTGATGTTAGGGCGGGAAGCGGTGGAGTCACCGGCGATGAGAATTAGCTCCGGCGAGGAGTTGGATTATGGTTGAGAAAGAAGAAGTGGCAGAGGAAATTATTTGTTTTTTAGTTCTTTTTTTAATTATTAATTTGTTTCGTATAATAATTTTCTAAAGGAAAAAAAGAACCCGACCCGTGAACCCGTATAGAGAAGATCTCAAATGGCCAAGCTGACCCGACCAAAACCGATTCGAAAACTTTCAAGAGTTGTACATTATGTACTTCTGTTACTTCTCGAATGAGTTCTCGATTGAGCTCATGAGTCGATTTCTCGATCAGGAAATTTCAATTCAACTCGATTTAATCAAGATGTGGACTACACTAACGCAATATTCATCAAAGTGACGACCCATTTCAACACTCGTGTTAGAACCAAGTGTTTCTTCTCTTAGAGTCTGAAATGCTAGTTATCTTCTCGATATTCGACCCGATTCAATCAAGATGTAGTATATAACATCCCTAACACAACATTTATCAAGGTGAGGACCCATTTCAGCGTTCGTGTTAGAACAAGTATTTCTTCTCTTTAGAGTCTGAAATGCTAGTTATCTTCTCAATATTCACTCCCAAACATGGTTCTAAAAGTTACGAGCCAAACTCAAAAACCGAGTTAAATAATTGTTGGTTTCAACCCGTAAACCTAACCTATCACAACGAGTGATTCTTCTCCTAGAGTCCGAAATGCTAGTTATCTTCTTGATATTCACACTTCCAAACATGATTCTATAATTACGAGCCAAACTAAAAAATCGAGTGAAATAATTATTGGTTCAACCCGTAAACCTAACCCATCACGATTTTCGATTTGATTTCGAAATACCCTATAACAAGATAGAAACATTATTTATAAACTATTTATCATTCAAGAAGAACCAAAATTAACATTTATCAAAACCAAAAGGCTACAAAATTAAACACAAATTACAAAAAAAAAAAAAAAAACAGAAAATTCCAAACGGTCAAAGTCAACGCAAACTCTGATCAGAAATCAAACCCACCACCATCATCAAACCCGCCACCCATATCCCCAACATCCGAAATCATATCCCCAACCAACAACCCGCCCAGCAACCCGGCTCCGACTCCGAGCGCCATCTTTCCTCCACTTCCTCCGCCCTTATGCGGCTTCTGCGCCGCCATCGCCGGCGGATATCCGCCGTACCCCTGCTGATGCTGCGGCGGATAGCCACCGTACCCCTGCTGCTGCGGCGGGTAGCCACCGTACCCCTGTTGCTGCGGCGGCGGGTAACCATAACCCGCCTGTTGGGGCGGGTAACCTCCGTAAACCTGTTGAGGCGGGTACCCACCTTGACCCGGATTCGGGTACGGGTAACCCGCCTGTGGTTGACCCGGATAAGCTCCCTGAGGCGGCGGTTGGTGATGCGGGTAACCAGATCCGCCGCTGGATCCGGCTAGTCCGGCCGGATAAGCCATCATCGGCGGCGGAGCCGCCCCCGCCATCTGATCTAACTTGTTTGCCTTCTCTGGAGCGGAGAACTTCTCCCCAAACTTATACGAGAAAGTGAGCGTTCCCTTACTCTTCCCGCCGGAGGTCCTCACGGCATAGCTGACGGTCTTCTCCCCCTTGGAATCACCGAACTCGTCGAAGAGCTCCTTGATTGGGACGTTGACCTCGCCGATCTCGCGGTCGCCGAGGCTGCGATCGGAGAAGATGTCGAACTTCACGGTGAGGCGGTTCTGTTGGATTGAAGACTCGTCGACGGTGAAGCTGACGTGGTGGTTCCACTTCGGGTTGGGGCCGGAGTCCTTGTCGACGGGAGTCTTGTGTTTCTGCTTTGTGTTGTGGGGATCGCCCTTGATCGAAGCTATGGCGTAGACGTCCATCTTTGAGATGAGATTGACATCTTTCAGATCCTTAGCTGATTGGATCGTGAACTCGATTGATCTGCACTCCATGATTGAAAGAAGAGAGAGATCGGAGCTTTTTTTGGATCGAGAATTGAGAAATTAGGGTTTCTGGTGTGAGAAATTGGGGGAAATTAGCTGAAGCTTTAGGTGATGACGGTTGAAGAAGGCTGAGCTGTATTTATATAGAGGGGAGATTTTAAGGTGAGAAGGAAAACGGTTTAATATGTTAATATATTAATTATTTTGGATATTTTTCCATTTATTATTATATTTTTGGGGAAATAAAATAATAATTGGTTTAATATGTTAATATATTAATTATTTTGGATATTTTTCCATTTATTATTATCTTTTTGGGGAAATAAAATAATAATTTAAAAGTCTCATAACGCGTTATCTTATCCAATAATGAATTCATGGAAATGGGTTTCCAACATGATAAAAAAAAAAAAAAAGGGTTTCCAACCGCAAATCAAACCGTTAAGATCGAAATGATTATTCTGTTACATTAGATCGGTCGGATGTTAAAAATTTCTTACAAACATCTCACGGTTTGATTTTATCAAACTATTTAAAATATTTTAACATTTAAGCCGATTTTTGCGGTTCACTGACTCAACTCGAAAGTAATGATATGAATCACTGGTTGATTGATCGTACAAATCTCATAATGTCGCATACCATGATAGAATACCGTATGAGCTTATTACCATTTATTTAAATCCTGCTTAAGAAACCAATTTCAATCGAACATATAATAAACGAGAGAGCATGACTATGCATTAATCGATTACGGTCATCAGTTTAGTTAGCTACTAACAGTTAATAGATGTAAGTAAGTAATTAGTGGTTAACCACGCTTAATTTGAGATGTAGATGGAAATACAGATCTGTTTAATGCGTAATTACGAAAAAATTTATCGTTAATCAAACTGGTTAGACCGATTCATTCGAGTCAATAACAGAATATTCGGAATAAACTATGTAAGCCGTGTGTAGTGCGCGTTTGTTTTGCCGTTTTAACTGTTGCTATAATAAACGCTTTATTTTGTCTTTTTATTTAATAATTGACGAGAAAAGCTAAATTTAGGAGGTGGTGGATTTTCTTTAAAATTTATTTATTTATGACTTTTAATTATCTCATTTTCTTTTTGGCGGGGAAAACGGTCCACTTGCCTTGCATTCTAAGACTCCACCACGCGCGGCAAAACGCGCACACGCTAACGTTTTGGCGCGTGAATAGCACTAAGGAATCAATGGCTTCCTTTCTAGATTCTACATAAATATCATATTTAGTCCCTGAATTTTATACCTTCGACAATTTCAACATGAAATTTTTGAAATACTATATATTCATTTCTCATTTATGAATTCAAGAAGAATTGACACTGATAGGTCCAAATCTTTAATATACATTATTAGAGATTGATTATGGGAATGTCACACGTCCAAACACGTTATTTTCTGTAGATACGAAAATCAACAAATTTTCATAGTCTTCCTCGAAGACACTTGATTATAGGAATGTGACACGTCAGTTTCTTCAATGTTCAAGGTCGAGAAGGGGATATCAATGATGTACATCGAAATCCTGCAACTAGAGTAGACAGTCACCAACCCTCGGGCAATAGAGGCAACATCAAAAGACTACGACAGAGCTCTTGACTCCACAATAACTCGGAGTTGAGCTGAAGAAAATACCGACCCAAACCCTCACAAACTTATCTATACGCATTGACAACACCATGCACCATTTCATATATTCTCAAACTCAGTCACAAATTTTCGGTGTTTTCAAAACCATACTAGAGGGTCGAACCAGTGAGGATAAAAACATGTGGTCCAACCGCATAAACCACAATGGAACCGTTCTACCATACTATTTTGGCAAGTGTAATTCATGATTTAACTGGTTGAACTGTCCGTATCAATGCAATTTCGAAACAAAATAGAAACCTCATATTCCTCTTGAATATCTACTAATACATTAAAGCAGATACCATTTTTTTCAGTTGACACTCAACTTTTTGAGGATTTTAGAGCTCCTCCTTCATTTTAGGAATGAGGGTATTTTGGATAAAAATCGGTCCTGACAAACAAAATTTATTGATTCTTTTCTCACAAACAAGGATCGAACTCTCAACCTCATGGTTAAGAGACAAAGTGAACAACCAACAATGCCACACCTAATGATTGGAGTAGTTTACTATTTAATCAAAGAAAAGTTGCAGTGTTTTCAACGTAACAACAAGAAAGCATAACTATAATGCTTTTGTTTATTATATCCCAACAATTGATAACAAATTTATAATTTTTTACCAACATATGAATTAAATGATTATATATTAAAAAGTAGAAATAAAAAGTAGAAAAAAGTATATATTAAAAAGTAGAAATAAAAAGTAGAAAAAATTCAACCACACTTCTAAGTAATCGAAATAAAATTTATTTTCTGGTAAACTATTAACACAAAAAATTGGCAATGGGCCGCTGATAATCTAGTAAATCATATATAGTTATAAAACCTCAATTTCTAGTTAGTAGGTCTCCGTCTATAAGACCCAAACCGAACCGAACGGTTACCAACCCGGAACGAATAAAAAATATTACAATAATGCCCCATATGTTTCCATTCTATCAAAATAATCAATAATTTCAAATCATTTTTCATTCTCTAGACAAAAGCTTTCAACAGAGACTTATGCTTGTTTCAATCTTCATCTTCATCACGCTGGCCAGGGGACCCTGCAAGCCAGCCCCATACCCCGCCGGAACCCTGCCGCTGCTTTGCGCTTAGCGCCGCAGCTTGTTCGGAGGCTGCCTTCTGCCGCTGCAGGAGCTCGAGCTCCTTCTGTAGCGCCTCCATTGTCTGTAGCTTTTGTCTAAGCTCGGCTACATCGACCTAAGAGAGGAAGATATTTCATTTGTAATCAGCAATGGCTAAAGATCGGTGTATTCAAAACCATACCGGCCACATCGACCTAAGAGAGGAAGATATCGACCACTTATCATACAATGTTCAATTTGAGGAAGGATCGTTACCTCTAACTTGAAACACCTCGACTGCTCGGAAACAAGCTGGCCACGAACCGATTGAAGCTCCTGCCATGGACAAAATAGTGGAAGATTAGAGTGGTTTAGGTCCTGTCCGGAAAAGGGTATCGAAGACGGGTTTGAATGATTTACCTTGTGAAGCTCAGTGTTGCGATTTTCGGCTTCGGATAGTTCTTGTTTAAGTTGAACATTCTGCATCTTCTCCTTGTTGAGAGAGGATTCCATTTCTTCTTTCTCTGCCTTTAGGGTAGCTACAAGATGTTCATTGCTTCCCTCAGCTCTGTATTTCTGCAAAAATGCACTAGATCTTTAGCACATTGTGTATATGCTATCAGTATGAACCGATTAATATCGGTTCTGGTATCTACAGTTTCTCGCTTACCGTAGGTTCAGGTTCACCATTATCGACAGTGATTTCTCTAATTTTACTCTCTTGACCCAGTTCAAGCTCTGAATCCAAATCCCTCGTCGGATTAGTCACATTGTGGATAGCCGAAACGCTGTCAGGGACAGGAGTTTCCATAATCTTCGATTGCAGGGTCGATTTGTGACTCGGTTTAAGCACATTAACCTAACAGAAAGGCAAGAAATTAGAAAGTATAAACAGAAGCAGTTAGCAAGAAACTGCAACAAAACAACACTAACCTCACTGTTGTAGCGTCCATTGTATCCTCCGAACGCTACAAGAATATCTTCACCATTGTAAGATCTCACAACCAAACTCAAGCCCTAGGAAGGATTATCGAATTTGCCACAAAATTAAAGACCCGGGTTCGATGATGAAACGGGAAGAGGAACACGACTTTGACTTCAACCAACTTACCTCGCTGGCAATGGGGACACGTCCTTGAACGGATGTAACAACAGACCATACAAGTGTGGACATGTTTAGGACGACAGTTTCAGACGCCCCTACAAAAGAGCCAAACGGTGACTTGCAACGATTAATCCGAACACAAACTTAAACAAGATGATCGGTATAAATATTCGATGTTGAAGAACACCTACCACTTTTGTTGTCACCGCCACCAACAATAAACCAATTCTCCCCAACTGTCACACTTGCATGACCAGCTCGTGGAGTCGGTAGGTCGCCCTGTTGTGCTGGTCGTGTCCACTCCATCTAGAATCACATTAGTAGAAGAGATAAATTAAACGCTTAATGCACAAAACTGAAAAATATCGAGGTGAGTAACGCCAAGTAATCTTACAGATTGCAGGTCAAGCACATGGAGATCGTTAAAGCAAGTTGCATGTGAACCCCCACCAAAAATAAGAAGAAAACGCTCCGCGTGTACTGCAGCAGCATGATCGGATCTAGGAGAAGGAGGCACCCCACTGCAAGAAAGTTTTGAATTTCGATCTTAACACAGACATCTTCACTAAAGGATGGACATATAATGATTCCCAATCAAATGAATCATCCCCAAGTACCCCATTTGCAACAAAGGATGAACATGATCCGCACATAGATAGGAGGCAACTCCAGCTAAACAAAAATTGAATTTCCAGGTAGAAAGAACGCTTACATAGCATCGATCTCATCCCAGGTCATGGTTTCAAGGTCAAGAATATGAAGATCATTCAACAAAGATCTTTTTGCATCTTCTCCACCAAAGATCACTAAGCTTGTTCCAACTAGAGTGACAGATTGTCCCCCACGTGAGACCTGCATGTTAAGAATGCAGGCAAGGTCAGACATTTTTCCTAATAGTCATTAAAAGTATTTTCCGGAAACAAATTATGATGGAGTCGCAGAAGCAAAAAATGCAAATGAACTTACCGGTGGTTTCCCGTAAGTCTTTAACATTGACCATGTACCAGTTTTTAAATCAAATCCCTTCACTGTCATCAGAAGAGGATAAATCATAAAACTCGTTTAGGCACGGAAGATACGAGGCATATTAAAGTGAATTACAGTACCCTGAATAGTCTCGGAAGGATCCTTTGTGTGCCCTGCAATTGATATAAGTATATTCTCCCAAGGTATCTGAGGAACACAAAAGTAAATACAATATAAGATCACTAAGAGAGGGCACCCAATAGCAAGAGCATAACAACCCATAAACGTATTTAGCAATAGATAAGCACGTATGAAACTCCGCACTAACCAAAGAATGACCAGCACAAGGAGCTAATGCAGAAGCAGACTCCTCAGCTCCAACTTTTCCTTCAACCTTTGACCAAGTCCAGCTTCTCAGATCCAAAACCTGCATAGTATACCCATAGGATAGACTAAGACACGGGGACATGAGCTTGAAGAAGTACTCATATAGTCAAACATCATTTTGAGCTAGTACTAGCAAAACGAAGAGGTAGAGCCCATGAACATCACTTGCACCGCCATTTGGATTTCCAAGAACAATATACAATAGCAAGCAAAGGGAATCTTCGACTGTTGTAACATTCCAATACTGTTGCAAGAGGACAATGTTTGCTTACATGGAGATCGTTTAGGTAACGCCCATTATGGTTTCCACCATGTATATACATCTTATCTTGGATAACTGCTGCCCCATGCTGCAGCGGAGAAAAGTATGTAGCATTAGAGAGATCCAAGAAACAAAAGAATAAAGAAACAGATAATCGATATGACATGCCACAAGGTCAGACCTCGTATCGGGCTTTAGGGCGTTGACCAGATACTGGAGGTGAAGTCCATTGGTCATATACAACTACTGAACCAAAACCTTCAGAGACAACATCTTTGTCCTGAGTTTCCATGTGACTCCCATTTTCAGTAGCTATAGTCTTTGTCTCGGGCAAAGCATTGCCATTCTCAACAGCATGATTGGCTTCGGAGTTGTGCTATAATGCAGAAACATTTGACAAAAAGTGCACAAATCAAGAAAAAGGAAACAATAAAAATGCACTCATAAATAGCATTTGAAGTGCAAAGAACATGTCTTGCATCTTCAACAAGCATCACAAAGAACAAGAAAACCACTTTCTACAGTCTACAATACTCACATTCACTGGCATATCTACAACAGGCTCAGAGACAAAGTTAGACGCTCTAGAATACCATCCCGGGTCTTCTTCCTAGCCAATTAAAAGTACAAAGAAATTAGCAGAGCCAAAAAACAAAATATTCTACAAATGATAACTACAAAACACATGGCTGTAGACCTCCAATATCTTCACAAAGAGACGCATAGCTTCAGTGGTAGCCATGTTTGCAAGGCCCTGCCAACTGCACAAAACATTACATTCCTTAGAATGCAAGAAATTCAGTTCACCACTACTCCAAACAATAACCCATTACATCAGGAAATCAGTCAGTACCCATATTAGCACAGAGACTGATAAAACATCAAAAGCTGAAACACCTAAACAACCTTTTCCACTTGCTTAGCTCCACTGCATTCCACGCACTGGGTTTCGGTGTATTGCATGGTCCAACAGTCGCCTGGAATCACATATAGCGAACAGGCAAAGGATCAAACAAAGGCTGCATAGACCTCCTGAATTCGAAATCAAAAGGAACCCCAATTTCACAGTCTGAATTCGAAATCAAAAGGAACCCCAATTTCACATTCTGAATTCGAAATCAAAAGGAACCCAATTTCACATTCCTAATTCGAAATCAAAAGGAACACAATTTTACATTCTTAATTCTCAATCTGATCAACTTCAGCTTCCAGCCTGATGCCTACTATAATTCCAAACAAGCATCAGATCCACACTCCAATCTATCAATTCATTTCGTTCAACTAGCAGTCTATTCGTTAAACTGGCGGCAAATCGACTAATAAACAAAACTAATCATCCCCACAATCTCAATTCCTCATTCAGATCTAACACTTCCAATCAAAACTCCTGACGAACACCAACATCAACCACACACACAAAAAACCTCAGCTGAAAAACACAGCAGAGATCGGCGGGAAGCCAGAACCGACAACGAACATCACAAATTGTACGTCGTACGGAGAGTACCTGCTGATACAAGGCGTAGAGAAGCAAGGCGGTGTCGGTCTGGAACTTGGAGGTGACGGCGGAGGTGGAATTGGGAGATCCGTCGAATCCAACGTACGACGCGGCGGCGAAGAATCGATCCGGATACGCGAGGCCAGAGCTTGCCCTCGCCATCGACATTTGTTGTGGCTATTACCCTTTTCCCAGCAGTTCTTCCTTGTACCTGGATCTCTGTTGTTCGAAGCTGTGATTTGGGTGTGTGTGTTTTTTTTTGCTCCGGCGAAGAGATTTTTGGACCTGCTCAGAAGAAATGTTTTTAATTAATTAATTTGTTGCCTAATTTCCAAATTTCGTACGACTGAGATATTGGTAAATTTTCAAAGCTGTCCCATGGTTATTTCTTATTTTCAAAGTTAGCCCATTTTTTGAAGAATTGACAAATCTAGTCCAATTTTTAAGGAGAGACAATGTATATGTAGTCGAGTTTTTAAAGATTGACAAATCTAGTACATTTTTAAGGATAGGAAAATCTAGTGCATTTTTAAGGATCGACAAATCTAGCTGAGCTTTTAAGGATCGACAAATCTAATTCAGTTTTTTAAGATTGACAAATCAAACTCATGTTTAAAAAATTGACAAATCTATCCCAGTTGTAAAAGAATGACAAATCTAGTCCAGTTTTTTAAGATTGACATATCTAGCCCAATTTTAAAAGATTGACAAATCTAGCCCAGTTTTTTAGGATTGACATATCTAGCCCGGTTATTGAGGATTGACAAATCTAGCCCAATTTTTAAGGATGAACAAATGTATTCCAAGTTTTAATGATTGACAAATCTATACTAGTTTTTAAGGATTGACAAATCTAGTCCAATTTGAAAGGATTTACAAATCTAGCCTAATTGTTAATTATTGACAAATCTAGTCCATTTTTCAAAGATTGACATATCTAGCCCAATTTTTAAAAATTGACAAATCTAGCTCGATTTTAAGGATGCACAAATCTAAGCTCAGTTTAAAGGATTGGCAATTTCTAACTCGATTTTTAAGAATTGACAAATCTAGCATAATTTTTTAAGATTGACCAATCTAACTCCGCCCAGTGTTTAAGAGTGGACAAATCTAGCCCGATTTTAAAAGATTGACAAATCTAACCCAAGTTTAAAGGATAGACATATCTAGCACAATTTTAAAGGGTTCACAAAATCCCAATTTTGTAGGATTGATAAATCTAGTCGAGTTGCTAAAGATTAATAAATCTAGCCCGTTTTTAAGAATTGCCAAATTTAGCTTAACTTTAAAATATTGACAAACCTAGTCCAATTTTAAAGAAATGATAAATCTAGCTCATTTTTACGGTTTCAAGTTTAAATTAGTGTTTTCAAAATCATATCAAAACGACAGTTACTGCTCTAAGCTATTATTATTCAACAACGATTCATTACGATTTAAACAGTTGAATCAAATACCGTTTAAACCGTTGAATCAAATACCGTTAAAATCGCCGATTCGATCATCAATTATATACTACATCCTTTTGACGAACTATGAATCATCATCCATCTGCAAACCCTAATCACTCAGATCACCAGACGAAATGAATCAGCGATTCTCCGAAAATCCTTCTCGACATTCATCCACCCAGATTCCGGCGACTGTGCATTCAACGTGAACAGCCGGCCGTCGACGGCACAGCACACTGCTACATTGTGCCTCTGAAACGAAGAACTCTCAACTCTGAATTCCAGCTCATAGTACTTCACATTTCTCTCAGAATCCATTCTCAACCTCGACTGCATCAGAGTTCCCTTCACCCCAGGTTGCCGTCCGGCGATCGTCCGCACGATGGCCTGCCCCACCTCCTCCGCTCCTCCGAATGCTTCAATTCTGAAATAAACGTTCTCAATTAGGGTTTGAATTTTAGCCTTTTTAGGGGTTTTCAATTAGGGTTTAAATTTGGGGTTTTTCAATTTGAAGAACTCACGAGAAGTCTGGAGAGACTGGGGAGACGATCACGCTGACGTTGAGCTCTCCAGTGGATCCCGGTGGACCGAAGGCGACGGCCGGATCGTTGGATCTCCGGCGACGTTCGTCGCCGGAGATCGAGCTGTTTAGAGGAGGAGGGTCGAGCGACCGCTGTCGCTCCGTTTTCGCGGCGGCGCGGTACAGAAGCGTCTGATCGCCGACCCAATTCGCCGGATATATGAACTCTGTCCAGGAAAATGAAACATTTTCTCAGCAATCAAACAGGGAACAAATTTGCAAAAAAAAGCTTGCGATTCTTATAATACTGACCGAATCCTTCGGTCGCACAACGTCGGTATCCTCCAATTGGATAGACAACGTCGAGCTTGAGATTCCGACCGGTCTCCGGCGACAAGCCGAGAAGGAAGCTGGTGAGTCCGACGAAGTTAGCTCCGACGGCGACCAGTGAAGCAGAGCCTGTTCCGACGAGTAACCTCCGGCCGAATTTTGAAGCCAGCGGCTCGAATTGCTGGGAAGGAGGCCTTGTTGAGTCGGGAAAACTGTTTTTTCCGATCGCCGGAGGATTGGGTCATGAGAATTTTGTGGAAGGACGGCGATCTACATGCCATTTGAAGCAGAATCTTTGAATCGTAGTTTTCAGCTGATGAGTGTTTATCTCATTTTTCGTCGCTGTCAATCCTTTCCTTGCTGATTCAGGAGATGGTTGGAAATGGGCCGGGCCTTGAGTAAATGATATGGGCTAATGGGCTAAGGATTTTCGGCCCAATAATTCTCACATTGGGCCGATTAATTTGGTTAACTTTTACCAATTAATTTGATTACTTACAAGTCAGAAATCTCTAAAAAATTATACAGGAGGACGTGGTCAAGATCAACATCTATACAATAAACTAAATCCAATCTGAGGCTTTGTCCCTGACCAAGATTAGCCAAGTGGTCCGCAACCTGATTATCCTCGTAATACGCGTGACTGATGGCAACTTGACATCAGTTCTCTAAATCGAACAACTTTCCCGACATGTTGGTGGATAACTTCTCCCACCCGAGTAAGGATGAGGCTAACGACTCTAGAGTTGAGCTGCAACACTACTTTCCCATGACCAACATCTTAATCAAGCTCGAGATTTGTCTCTGCAACACGTAATTCCAATATCTTGAATCTGAATAAATATTAACGCGATCAAAATTGATCAATTCACACAATTCTAGTTGATTATAATTAAGCAAATGTACTTGATTATGGAACAAATTGGTAGCTCCAATTAACTAATAATAATCAAAATACAACAAAATATTGAAGAAAAAATAAAAATAATCACTATCTAAATACATTTATATTTTTAAATAATCATATATTAATTAATATACTAATTTAATTAATTAAGCGGCGGTTCATCAAACCTAGTAGGATTATTATTAACCCCCAAGAAGTCAACGGTCGTCATCATCCCGTTATGGTCCCCACCTCCAAAGCTCTTCCACAACGCGCCGCCGCCGCCGCAGCACCGCCGTTGACAAATCCCTCCACCGGCGGCGATCCCGGAAATCCGCCACCGTGGAAGAACTGGTTCGCAAACATCAGCTGAGTACTCTCGCTGCTGTACGGGTGTCCACCACCACCGCCGCCCCGCATGAACGGCGGCGAGGTGGTGGACGGAAACGGAGTGGACGGCTGGCCGCCGCCGCCGAGCGTGGAACCCATCTGGGCGGCCTTCTGGAGAAGCGCGGTGGCTGACAGGGAAGCTGAGCTGGCGAAGAGTGGGGTGGTGACGGGAGGGAGGATGATGAGGTGGCCGCCGGTGAAAAAATCGGCGGCGGCGACGGTGGTAAAGAGGCCGTGAAAAGGTTGACTTTTGGTGGATCTTCCTGAGCGTTGAATTGATGATTTGGGATTGTTAAAGCTGAAGGGTTGGATTTGTTTTCTTCAGCTAGGGCATCGCAGAATGCTCTGTGAGTTATGAAGCTATCCCTCCTGCATTAGGACAAAATGAATCAAACCGGTTCAATCATTAATCAGTGTCGGATTCAGAGAGCCTGAGATGGGTTCCTGCTGAGTCTATTTAGAAAAATATCGAAAGATGTGAATATATGTGATAAGATTCAACCATTAATCAATGTCGGATTCAGGGAGTTTGGGATATCGCCTAGTCTGTTTAGAAGACTATCGAAAGGTGTGAATAATATGTAATATTCAACCATTAATTAGTGTCGAATTCATGGAGCTGTAGATATACAACCTAGTCTAGTCCATCCACCTCGAGGTTTAGAACTCTGTTAACGTATAATTTTCTCTAGTGCAATTCAGATGTGTTAACTAATTATGGATATGAAACTGCCATTAAATAGTTTTATCATGTAGAATTCGAAAAACATGAAAATTAACCTTATGATATATTAATATTGTTGAAGAGAACATCGTGTGACTCAGTGAATTACTCTAATTAATTTTCTTCATGTAACTATATATTTTTTCAGGATTGGTTGATAAATATTTATCAATAATTACTATTTAATTATATAAATACTATTATAATTTTGAATTTTCAAAGCCCCTATTGAAAATTTCAAGTTATCTTGCATCATGGCCAACTTGTAATTTTAGAAAACTAAATGTCTCTATATGAAATTGATAATCATATAGAAACATATGATCTTGATCATCAACATGCAAATTAATTAAGCTAAATTATTAATTCATCAAAAAAAATTAAGCTAAATTATGTTAATTAAGCCACCTAACACAGTTAGTTATATATATAATTACAAAATTATTAATTAATTTGATCTAAGTTAGTTATTGACTACTAACACTGTACCTAAGGAATCTACTGACAATTTTTCATCACTCATCTATCTACGCTTCTTTTCTTTCCCTACATAAATTGAAAAATTCAGCAATCTTCACGAAAGTGTATAAAAGAAATTTGAATTAGTGAGACTAACAGACACGGTTTAATCAAATTACCTGGAGAAGATGGTGCCACAATCACATTTGTACTCCTTAGACCCACAAGACTTGGAATGAGCCTTCCAGTCAGATTGAACGGCGTATTTCTTTGAACACTTCTCACACTTCCACTTCTTCTCCCCGTGCTTCCTACTGAAGTGCTTCTTGATCCCGGTCAGGTCGCCCAAGGCTCTAGCCGGGTTGTTATGGACACAACCCAACTCAGGGCAGATGTAGACCTTCTTCCTTATTACCTCGTTGCTATTCCTTTGTTTCAACTTCCACGGAAGATTGTGTCCTCTCCTATGTAGCTGGAGGTTTTGATCTCGCTGAAACCCCTTGTTGCATATCTCGCATACAAACCGGTTTTTTGCCATGAGTGTCTTTGGAGATAGAGCAATAACCTCAGCTTTCGGATCTATGTGTATAAAACAATGTATCATATTAGTCAAATTTATTTAGGATTTGAAAAAACTAGGAATTAAAGAGATGAGAAAATAATCAGAGAAGAGTTGTCAAAAGCTGACTCATCTCAATCCAATCCCAGTCCAACATGATCCAATTAAACAAAAGACAATAACACATAACTCGTTTATCATCTTCAAACCAAATGACTTCTAATCCGATTAACTCATGACTGAATGAATTCACAACTCGATTAACTCTCGTAACTCTTATTACTCAACGAAATCAACCCGTAACTCATCCCAACCCATTGGAAAGCTATACTCATATGGGTAAACAGTCAAATGCAATGATTGAGATCTCATCCAATAATTGAACTCCAATTATACTTTCTTCTTTCTTAATTATTGTTCCTCTCTTTTGTATGAACACCATGACCAATGTCTCTCTCCCTATAGCTTGATCGGTTCCACACACCCCTCAATAATATCAAAAGCTATAACACACAAGAAAACAAAACCCCAATACAGAATATTGCAAAAGATAGCCAAAAGAGTTCCTCTATTGGCAAAACAAAACTGAAAGCTGCCCTTCTTAGCCCTTTGATTTTCACACACAATGATATACATCAATCTTGGATATGAAAGCTAGCCACAATGATAAATTTGGTTAACCTTTCGATTTTCTCCAAACAACTCGAGTTGATTCATAACTAACCATATTAATTATCGGAGAAAATATTGAGTGTTCTACAAACAACTCGAATTGTCAAAGAAAAAGAGGTGTTTTTTTATAGATAACTCAAGTTATTATAGCTACCCAGATAAGTAATCGGAGAAAAGATAGATTTTTTTTAACAAGAACTCGAGTGATCATAACTACCCAGATGAATTATCGGCGAAAATATGGATTTTCTATAAACAACTCGAGTTATTACAACTACCCAGATCAATTATCAGAGAAAAGATGAAGGTTTCTACCAAGAATTCAAATTATCACAACTAACCAATCATTAATCAGTCAAATGATGATTTTTTCTACAAATTTTCAAATTATCATTACTACCCAGATCGAGAGAAACATAGTAAAACAACAAAGAGACGACATACCAGGATTCCCCGGGAGATTTCTCTTCTTCTTGACAAGATGAGGATGACTACCATTAGTAGTAATGGAGCCATTAGAGATGTTGGTTGTTGTTGTGGTGGTTGAATTAGCTATGGCGCTTATCAAATGGTGATGAAGATGATGATGATGGGTAGCTACAACTTCTTGTTGTTGTGAAGCCAATATTAGTTCTTCTTCATCAACACCAAAGATCCCACCTTTGATACTTGACATTGGGAGATCCAAACAAGATGGGGTGAACTCTTTGTTGGTTTGTTTTCTTCCTTCTTTAGCAAGGCCAAAACAAAGAGAAGAAAACAAAGGGGAGAAAGATATGAAGAGAATTATTGGCTTGGAGCTATAGGAAGAATGGATGCTTTGGTGAAGATGGAGAAATAGAGAGAGAGGGTGTTCTTGTGGGGATAGCTCACAAGAGGGGAAGTATGAACATATTTAAGAGGTAGCAAAAAAAAAATGAAAAACTAGGTTATTGTTTTGGAAGTATGTTGTTTGGGATAGTTTATATATATCATTGTCTTTGTAATAGGGTTAGAATTGAAAGTTTTTCGGTTCGAATTTAAAAATCTTGAATTATTTGTGAAGCCGATTTCAGTCTGTTTCTGTAAAAAATTCTACATGTTTTGAGGTTATTGAACTATTATAATCGCTAAAAAATTGTCAAATAACCTATATTCAAGTAGGATTTAGTGATTCATGTCTCAACTCAAAAGCGGAACAATGATTCACTTTATGATATATGCATGTGAATGCTGAATAGGGACAGCCAATAGGACATGACGGGAGATCCTCTAGCATATGGCCTCAAAATTTAAGTTGTCTCTCAAAGTTCACAACTTTATATGTATCAAAACAATCGTGTCAGAGAAATTTGTAGAAGATGAGTGTTGGTATAATGATAATAATTTTGTTGTTATATCGAGGACTAACAAAACTCGACAACAGAATTTCTCGATCAAACTGAATCATGATCTTTTTTTATATTATGTGAAGAATCATTGTATATATCTTGCGAGGTATAATTCATCGATCAATTTTTCTTAACTTACTCATTACTTCTACAAATTTTATTTACAAAATGAGGTGTTTGTTTCATTTTTTTTCTTGTATACCCCTTCAATTTAGTAGTCCTTCAAGTCAAACAAAATTAATTTCTTTATAGAATTTAGAAAAAAATTGTAGGGTTGGAAGAAAATACCTTTCATACATAGGGACCCTAGCTAGCTATAGCCTATGGAAATAAATATATATCAAAATAAATATCTCAAAAGGTAAATTAGAGATTTAGAGGGTAATTTTTATGGCAAAAGGATAATATTTTTCACTTTTTTAACTCAGTATAGTATGAATTAATTCAATTTTAAACCAAATAATTAAAAGATTATTTACTACTTATCAAAGTTTGGGGTATGAAATTACCAAAAAGGGCTCTCACTGTCTGTCACGGGTGGCCGTCTACTGATCGGAATCCTTATCGGAAAACGACCCATCATTTGCTGCCCGGAATTCCCCTTCTTTCACGTGCACAAGAATCATCTCTAGGGGTAATTTGGTCCTTCGACCTCAAACCTTTGATTAGTTAGTTCTACTACCATGGTTCGGGTGGAGTAATGTGAGTTACGCTGTTTGATCTGAAGGATTGAGTGAGATACGTGTGAGAAATGTTTGTTTAGTTGATTTATTTCGTCAAGATAGATGTATGAGAGTTAGCCATTTGGAACTATTTGTAAAAGCGTAAAATTAGATAGCTCGATATTCAGTGTCCCTAAATACGAGGCCACGTTTTCTTATAATATATAACAGTATTGTGTGTCACATGTCAACCTCTGATTTGGTGATTTTAATACAAGTAGATCACAATTATTAGAGACATACATGGATGAATATGTGATTATATTGCGTCTTCGTAACCTAGAAGTGCTTAAAGACCCATGTCTCTAGGCCTAGCCGACTAGGGTTGTAGGTAGGTGGCGAAGCCAGGATCCTAGTAGACCCTGGGCCCGATACATAAAATACATCGGCCGAATATATTTTTGTAAGGAAAAATACATGTATTTTAGATATTTGGGTTCAGGGGTAGACTCCCCCTGGCTTCGCCACTGAGGTAGGAGCTGGGCTTGGCGCCTTTAGGTTGGGTTATTTAGGTTGTCGGGCTCTAACCCATCACAAGTCAAGTCATGTATTAAGTACTTTATATGAAGATGAATGTATTGCGTCTTGGTAACCTAGAAGCGCCTAAAGACCCTCTATGTCCCTGGACCTAGCTGGCTTGGGTCGCGTAGCAACTGGGCTTGACACCTTTAGGTTTGGCTATCACACCCTGACCCATAACAAGTCAAGTCGAGATATATTAGGTACTTTATATTTCACATTCAATTTACGTACATACGTGTAATTTTATATATGTTGACGGTTTCTAGCACGAAAAAAAGAAAAAGAAAAAATTTAATATTCTTTATCATAAATAATTTGAGACGGTTGGGCGGCTTATTAGAGAGGAATAAACGTATTAACGAGATAAAGCCAAAGCTAAAACAAACAAATCTTTTGTGTTAATTAGGATAATATAATGATGACGTGGCCATGCATGAAATGTATTCTAAAGAGAGAGCCGGCTGCTTTGCTTGTTTGGAAGAAATACTTTTAAGAGATTTTTCAATTCAAAGTCAACTTAAGCTTACCATATACAAATCTTTTTATATAATCATCATTCAAAACCTTTTTCATAATGTTGGATGTTGATCTAGGTTTAAGGTAGAGATGACAATGGGTGAATTTGGGTCGGATTTGTCGATCGCCATCTCTATATGTATAGGTAGATGCATAGAAGAATCAATATCGAACTGTTAGGCTGAGAATAGATCGTGATTGTTGAAATTTCAATGATTGAGATCTGATTATGAGGGACTTGTTCAAACACGACATGTTGTGACAGAATTGTGGTTTTGAGGCACTATAAAAGGTAGATGACTGATCTTCTCCAGATCATCACACCCTAGCTAAACCATCTATCTTGGCTACATGCCTCACACGATACGCTCAAAGGCTTAATACATGCCTAAGAACTCAACCTCAAGACTTCTCTGTTATCCAATCTTCTTACCTCTTATATTCATTTCACAATCCTTCAGGTACCCACCGAAGATACTTTGACGCCTTTCACTCTTCTTGTCATATCAGTATAAGCAACTAACACGACCCTCAAGCTAAACTTGTTCTCCAAAACATATCAGATATTGCTCAACTCGGCTTTCAGACCGGAACATAAACAAACAATAAGATTACTATTACACAATATTAAAACATAGATGTCAATGTTATACTAACCCATATGGGACTTCAACATGTTGAAAGAATCTTCAAAGTCATCAATAGACTAATTAACACTAAATTTAATCAAGAAATTATATATTAATCCAATCATATGACCCTTAATTTGAGGTAAGCAAAACCATATAAATTAAACCAATAATCATATGTATTAGAACAATCAATTAATAAATGTACACATACATGTTGACTTAATGGAAAATGATGTCATCCTAATAATAACTGTCCAAATTTTTATGTATATTGGAGCTACCATAGAAATAAATATTAAATTCCTCAAAAAAAATTAAATAATTTTAAGCAAAAAAAAAAAAATTTAAATAAAGAAAAATGATAGTAATATATTGCTCCACCTGAATCAACCAGACCTTACATAGAGATGTGATCCCATTTGCCATGCATAACTCGTACAGATGATACAGAACTGTTGCATCCCAGTACTCGAGTTTTGAAAGGTCAACAATCTAATATTCTTAAGCCTTCAACATCAACTCACCATATCATAACATACAAGAGTTGTATCAAAACGTAGGGTTCAACATAGATCTTAATACTATTCATTAACACGCCCTCTCAAACATCAAACCCACCATCATCTCGACAAATATGTCAAACGTTCATACCAAATAACTCAAATTATGGAGAGGTTCAACATAATCTTATAATACTATTCATTATACACCCCTCTCAAGTATCAAACTCTTACCATGCATACTCGTACAAGATATGTCAAGAACCGTTTCATACCAATATATAACTCAAATTATTGGGAGGTTTCAACATAAATCTTATAATACTATTCATTATAACACACCCTCTCAAGTATCAAACTCTCTATACCATGCATAACTCGTACAAGATATGTCAAGAAACGTTTCATACCAATATATAACTCAAATTATTGGGAGAGGTTTCAACATAAATCTTATAATACTATTCATTATAACACACCCTCTCAAGTATCAAACTCTCTATACCATGCATAACTCGTACAAGATCTTCAAGAACAGTTGCATCCTAACAACTCAAGTTGTTGGAAGAGGGTTTCAACATAGACATTATATTATCCATTAACACACTCTCTCAAACATAAACTCTCAGAAGAGTTTGATGTTTGCCCAACTTCTGTAAGTCATATGCAACAAAATGAGAACCATATATCGAGATTCAAAATCAAATTTCTTGACCATCAAATAACTCAAAACTACAAACATCTTTTAACTCATAGATAATTTGATTTACTTTAAAGTATTGGCCACGTTAATGCATGCCAACGAGTCGAAAAGGACATATCCACTACCAACATCACCCAAAAAGGACGACAATGTTTGCTGTAACACTAGCTTGTTCCTTTACACCCATGATTTGAACATCCTTTGAATCTCTTCCTTATTAATTTCAAACTCAAAATTAAAATTAAAAACCCTTGTTCAATGTATATCTTTTTCGATTTCTTGGTATAGGTTGGACAATTAGTATCTGGAAATCGGGTATTCATCTGAAGTCCGGTTGATTTGGGCGAGCATTACCTGTTAACCAGGTAAAGTTGACAGGTGTGGGAAAACACGATATCTGTTAGAGCGGGTAATAGGTGAAGATAAGTTTGAAGGTATCTGCCTCATACCCAACGATGGGTACCCGCTATGAAACGACTGTTAGTAAACACTATAAGATCTGATCCATTCAGAACCCTCTCCCAACAATTCGAGTTATTGGGATGCAACGGTTTTTGACATGGTATCAGAGCCTTTAATGACCAAAAGGTCTTGGTATCGAATCTCGGTAGCCCCAAGTATAACAATTTATCTTGCATAAGTTTCGTGGAACTTTGCAAATTTCAATCCTCTTTCATGGGCTTTTGTTTGAGGGGGCGTGTTAGTAAACGCTATAAGATCCATTCAGAATCCTCTCTCAATACCCGTTTAATAAACAAGTGAGTATTGACCATTTTAATAAACAAGTGGGTAGTGATTAGTGAATTCGCGATATCCAGACCCATGAATACCATTGCCAAGCCTATTTCTTGCCTGATTTTACCTCTCATCAAATGAAAAGGGTACATGGTTTAACCGAAATGGCCCATAAATCAAACCGGGTAAAAGGATACTTGTTACTTGCTTTCTTGGTTTAATTTTTAATTTAAAATATGCATGATACATATTATGACTAGCAAATCCGAATCAACACACTTAAAAAGGAATTTAAATTATTAAAAAGACAACTATTTAATTTGAACAAAAAGAGAGAAAACACACAAAGACTCTTTTACACTCTTTGTGCAATCATGTCCAACATTGAAAGTTTATGTAAATCAAAACCCCACCCGTCAATAATTATAACTCCATGATCACCTAACTAATTTCTAATCTAGATGTGGTAGAGAGAGTATGCAAATCTTGATAAGGCATTGACATATCGAAAACTTCGTAATAAGTTTGTTTAAATGTATATAGAACTTAAGTTAGAAATCCAAACAATATCCGATGAATAGTCCAAAATTTTGGGTTAGATTTGTTCCCAAATTTTGGGTTAGATTTGTCCCAAATTTTGGGTTAGATTTGTCCCAAATTTTGTGTTTGATTTGTCACAAATTTTGGGTTAGATTTGTCCAATTTTTTTTAGATTTGTCCCAAAATTTTGGTTTAGATTTGTCCAAATTTTTTAGAACAAATTTTGGGTTAGATTTGTGTCAAAATTTTGGGTTAGATTGGTCACAAAATTTGGTTAGATTTGTCCAAAATTTTGGGTTAGATTTGTCACAAAATTTTGGGTTAGATTTGTCCCAAAATTTGGGTTAGATTTTTTCCAAAATTTTGGGTTAGGTTTGTCCCAAATTTTGGGTTAGATTTGTCCCAAAATTTTGGGTTAGATTTATCCAAAATTTTGGGTTAGATTTATCCCAAATTTTGGGTTAGATTTGTCCCAAATTTTGGGTTAGATTTATCCTAAATTTTGTGTTTGATTTGTCCCAAATTTTGGGTTAGATTTATCCAAATTTTGGGTTAGATTTGTCCTAAATTTTGTGTTTGATTTGTCCCAAAATTTTGGTTAGATTTTTCAAAATCTGGACTAGATTTGTCAAAAGTCTGATTGTATTTGTCAAAATTCTGGACTAGATTTATCAAAACTCAGGACTGTATTTGTCAAAATTTTGGATTAGATTTCTCAAATTCTTAACTAGATTTGTCAAATTTTTGGACTAGATTTTTCAAAAATTTGGACTAGATTTGTCGAAAGCTTCACTAGATTTGTCAAAAACTAGACTAGATTTATCAAAAACTATACTAGATTTGTCAAAAACTATACTAGATTTGTCAAAATTTTGGAAAAGCTTTGTCAAACACTGGACTAGATTTGTCAAAAACTAGACTAGATTTGACAAAATTATGGATACTAAGATTTGTCAAAATTGATGACTAGATTTGTCAAATTCTAGACTAGATTTTTCAAAAACTAGACTAGATTTGTCAGAAAACTAGACTAGAATTGTCACAAACTAGACTATATTTAGAAAAAATACTGGACTAGATTTGTAAAAAGCTGGACTAGATTTGTCAAAATTTTGTACTAGATTTGTCAAAACATTGGACTAGATTTGTCAATATTCTGGACTAGATTTGTCAAAAACTAGACTAGATTTCTCAAAATTCTGGACTAGATTTGTCAAAATTATGGACTAGATTTGTCAAATTTTGGACTAGATTTGTCAAAATTTTGGACTAGATTTGTCAAAATTCTGGACAAGATTTGTCAAAAATTGGACTAGATTTTTCAAATTATGGACTAAATTTTTCAAAAACTAGACTAGATTTGTCAGAAAACTGGACTAGAATTATCATAAACTAGACTAGATTTAAAAAAATGGACTAGATTTGTCATAATTTCTAACTATATTTGTTAAAATTCTGGACTAGATTTGTAAAAAAACTAGACTAGATTTGTCAAAACTTTGGACTAGATTTGTCAAAATTCTGGAGTAAATTTGTCAAAAAACTAGACTAGATTTATAAAAAACTATGGACTAGATTTGTCAAAATGGACTAGATTTGTCAAAATTATGGACTAGACTTGTCAAAAACTGGACTAGATTTGTAAAAAAAACGGACTAGATTTGTAAAAAAAATTGGACTAGATTTGTCAAATCTAGCGCATTTTTAGGATAAATCTAGCACTTATTTTTGGACAAATCTAGCTACGCATTTTGACAAATCTAGTGCATTTGTTTGACAAATCTATGCATTTGTTGGGAAAAAATCTAGCACATTTGTTTGGAAAAAATCTAGCGCATTTTTTTGACATTGCAAAAAAATCTAGCGCATTTGTTGGGACAAATCTAGCGCATTTTTGTACTAATCTACCAGCCTTTTTTGGGACAAATCTAGCGCATTTTTGGGCCAAATCTAGCGCACGTTGGACAAATCTAGCTCATTTTTTTTTGCCAAATCTAGCACATTTTTTGGGCCAAATCTAGCGCATTTTTTGGGCCAAATTTAGTGTAAAAAATGCGCTAGATTTGGCAAATAATGGATTTACCCAAAAAATGCGCTAGATTTGTCCCAAAATGAGCTAGATTTGTCCCAAAATACGCTAGATTTGTCCCAAAGTGCGCTAGATTTGTCCCAAATGCGCTAGATTGCAAAATGAGCTAGATTTGTGCCAAAATGCGTCCCATCTTGGTTAGATTTGTCATAAATAATTTTGGATTAGATTTGTCACAAAATAATCTTGGGTTAGATTGTCACAAAATAATTTCGGTTAGATTTGTCCCAAAATAATTTTGGGTTAGATTTGTCATTAAATAATTTGGGTTAGATTTGTCACAAAATAATCTTGGGTTAGATTTGTCGCAAAATAATTTTAGGTTAGATTTGTCCCAAAATAATTTTGGGTTAGATTTGTCACAAAATAATTTTGGGTTAGAATTGTCAAAAATAATCTTGGGTTAGATTTGTCACAAAATAATTTTGGTTTAGATTTGTCACAAATAATCTTGGGTTAGATTTGTCACAAAATAATTTTGGGTTAGATTTGTCACAAAATAATTTTGGTTAGATTTGTCACAAAATAATGTAGGGTTAGATTTGTCATAAAATAATGTTGGGTTAGATTTGTCACAAAATAATATTGGGTTAGATTTGTCACAAAATAATCTTGGGTTAGATTTGTCACAAAATAATATTGGGTTAGATTTGTCACTAAATAATTTTAGGTTAGATTTGTAACAAAATAATCTTGGGTTAGATTTGTCACAAAATAATTTTGGGTTAGATTTGTCACAAAATAATTTTGGGTTAGATTTGTCACAAAATAATCTTGGGTTAGATTTGTCACAAATAATTTTGGGTTATATTTGTCACAAAATAATCTTTGGTTAGATTTGTCACAAATTAATTTCGAGTTAGATTTGTCACAAAATAATCTTGGGTTAGATTTGTCACAAAATAATTTGGGTTAGATTTGTCACAAAATAATTTTGGTTAGATTCGTCCCAAAATAATTTTGGGTTAGATTTGTCGCAAAATAATTTTGGGTTAGATTTGTCATAAAATAATCTTGGTTAGATTTATCACTAAATAATTTTGAGTTAGATTTGTCACAAAATAATTTTAGTTAGATTTGTCACAAAATAATTTTGGGATTAGATTTGTCACAAAATAATTTGGGTTAGATTCGTCGCAAAATAATTTGGTTAGATTTGTCATAAAATAATCTTGGGTTAGATTTGTCACTAAATAATTTGGTAGATTTGTAACAAAATAATCTTGGTTAGATTTGTCACAAAATAATTCTGGGTTAGATTTGTCCCAAAATAATTTGGGTTAGATTTGTCACAAAATAATCTTGGTTAGATTTGTCACTAAATAATTTGGGTTAGATTTGTCACAAAATAATCTTGGGTTAGATTTGTCACTAAATAATTTTGGTTAGATTTGTAACAAAATAATCTTGGGTTAGATTTGTCATTAAATAATTTTGGGTTAGATCTGTCACAAATAATCTTGGGTTAGATTTGTCACAAAATAATTTGGTTAGATTTGTCCCAAAATAATTTTGGGTTAGATTTGTCACAAAATAATTTTGGGTTAGACTTGTCCCAAAATAATTTTGGGTTAGATTTGTCACAAATAATTTTGGTTAGATTTGTCCCAAAATAATTTTGGGTTAGATTTGTCGCAAAATAATTTTGGGTTAGATTTGTCATAAATAATCTTTGGTTAGATTTGTCACAAATAATTTTGGGTTAGATTTATAACAAAAATCTTGGGTTAGATTTGTCACTAATAATTTTGGTTAGATTTATCACAAAATAATTTTGGCTAGATTTGCCATAAAATAATGTTGGGTTAGATTTGTTACTAATTTTGAAGTTAGATTTTTCAAAATTTGGACTAGATTTGTCAAAATTATGGACTAGATTTGTCAAAACTCATGACTATATTTGTCAAAATTTTGGATTAGATTTCTCAAATTTTGAACTAGATTTGTCAAAATTTTGAACTAGATTTGTCAAATTTTTGGACTAGATTTGTCAAAATTTTGGACTAGATTTGTCAAAATTTGGCAAGATTTGTCAAAAGCTTCACAGATTTGTCAAAAACTAGACTAGATTTGTCAAAACTATACTAGATTTGTCAAAATTTTGGACAAGCTTTGTCAAACACTGGACTAGTTTGTCAAAATTCTAGACTAGATTTGTCAAAAACTGGACTAGATTTGACAAAATTCTGGACTAGATTTGTCAAATTCTGGACTAGATTTTTCAAAAACTAGATTAGATTTGTCAGAAAACTATACTAGAATTGTCACAAACTAGACTAGATTTATAAAAAATACTAAACTAGATTTGTCAAAATTTTGTACTAGATTTGTCAAAATTCTGGACTAGAATTGTAAAAAACTAGACTAGATTTGTCAAAAATTGGACTAGATTTGTCAATATTCTGGACTAGATTCATCAAAAACTAGACTAGATTTGTCAAAATTTTGTACTAAATTTGTCAAAATTCTGCACGATATTTGTCAAAATTCTGGACTATATTTGTCAAAATTTTGGACTAGATTTTGTCAAAACTTTGGACTAGATTTGTCAAAATTTTGGACTAGATTTGTCAAAATTCTGGACTAGATTTTTCAAATTTTGAACTAGATTTTTCAAAAACTAGACAAGATTTGTCAAAAAACTGGACTAGAATTATCATAAACTAGACTAGATTTATAAAAATACTGGACTAGATTGTCAAAATTTGTACTAGATTTGTCAAATTCTGGACTAGATTTGTCAAAATTAGGACTAGATTTGTCAAAACATTGGACTAGATTTGTCAATATTCTCGACTAGATTTGTAAAAAACTAGACTAGATTTGTCAAAATTCTGTACTAGATTTGTCAAAATTCTGCACTAGATTTGTCAAAATTCTGGACTAGATTTGTCAAATTTGGACTAGATTAGTCAAAATTTTGGACTAGATTTGTCAAAATTCTATACTAGATTTGTCAAAACCTGGACTAGATTTGTCAAAATTCTGGACTAGATTTGTCAAAACATTGGACTAGATTTGTCAAAAACTAGACTAGATTTGTCAAAATTCTGTACTAGATTTGTCAAAATTCTGCACTAGATTTGTCAAAATTCTGGACTAGATTTGTCAAAATTTTGGACTAGATTTTGTCAAAATTTTGGACTAGATTTGTCAAAATTCTGGACTAGATTTGTCAAAATTCTGGACTAGATTTTTCAAATTTTGAACTAGATTTTTCAAAAACTAGACTAGATTTGTCAGAAAACTGGACTAGAATTATCATAAACTAGACTAGATTGATAAAAAAATGGACTAGATTTGTCATAATTTCTGACTATATTTTAAAATTCTTGACTAGATTTGTAAAAAAACTGGACTAGATTTGTCAAAATTCTGGACTAAATTTGTCAAAAGCTATACTAAATTTGTCAAAAATGACTATTAAAAAACTGACTGATTGAAACTAGACTAATTATAAAAAACTAGACTAGATTTGTTAAAAACTGGACTAGATATGTCAAAATTATGGACTAGACTTGTCAAAAACTGGACTAGATTTGTAAAAAAAAACTGGACTAGATTTGTCAAATCTAGCGCATTTTTAGGACAAATCTAGCACTTATTTTTGGACAAATCTAGAGCATTTGTTTTGACAAATCTAGTGCATTTCTTGGGACAAATCTAGCGCATTTGTTGGGACAAATCTAGCGCATTTTTGTACTAATTTAGCGCCTTTTTTTGGACAAATCTAGCGCATTTTGGGATAAATCTAGCGCCTTTTTTGGGACACATCTACCACATTTTGGGATAAAACTAGCGCATGCTGGGTCAAATCTAGTGCATGTTGGGACAATCTAGCGCATTTTGGCAAATCTAGCGCATTTTGGAACAAATCTAGCTCACTTTGGGACCAATCTAGCGCACTTTGGGATAAATCTAGCACCTTTTTTGGGACAAATCTAGCGCATTTTGGGACAAATCTAGCGCATGTTTGCGACAAATCTAGCGCATTTGGGACAAATCTAGCGCACTTTGGGACAAATCTAGCGCACTTTCGGTAAATCTAGCGCTTTTGGACAAATCTAGGCATTTTGGAAATCTAGCGCATTTTGGACAAATCTAGCGCATTTTGGACAAATCTAGCGCACTTTGGGACAAATCTAGCGCATTTGGACAAATCTAGCCACTTTTTAGGCAAATTAGCGCCTTCTTGGACAAATTTAGCACATTTTTAGGCAAATTAGCGCATATTGTGACAAATCTAGCCCTTTTTTGGACAAATCTAGCACATATTGTGACAAATCTAGCGCATTTTAGACAATCTAGCGCATTTTGGGACAAATCTAGGCATTTTGGGTATAATCTAGCGCCTCTTTGGTCAAAATTAGGCATTTGGGACAAATCTAGCGCATTTTGGGACAAATCTAGCGATTTTGGACAAATCTAGCGTATTTTCGACAAATCTAGCGTATTTTCTAACAAATCTAGCTCAATTTGGGACCAATATAGCGCACTTTGGGACCAATCTAGCGCATTTTGAGATAAATCTAGCACCTTTCTTGGGACAACTCTAACTCATTTTGGGACAACTCTAGCTCATTTTGGGACAAATCTACCGCATATTTGGACAAATCTAGCGCATTTTGGGACAAATCTAGCGCATTTGTTGGGACGCATTTTGGCACAAATCTAGCTCATTTTGGGAAAATCTAGCGCACTTTGGGACAAATCTAGCACCTTTTTTTGACAAATCTAGCACATTTTGGAACAATCTAGCGCCTTTTTTGGGACAAATCTAGCGCATTTTGGGACTAAGCTATCGAATTTGTTGGGACAAATTTACAGCACTTTGGGACAAATCTAGTGCCTTTTGGGACAAATCTAGCACATTTTGGGACAAATCTAGTGCATTTGGGACAAATTTAGCGCACTTTGGAACAAATCTAGCGTTTTTTTTGGACAAATCTACCACATTTTTAGGCCAAATATAGCGCACTTTGGGACAAATCTAGCGCATTTTTTGGACAAATCTAACACATTTTTTGGACAAATCTATCGCATTTTGGGACAAATATAGGGCCTTTCGAGACAAATCTAGCACATTTTGGGACAAATCTAGTGCATTTTGGGACAAAATTTATCGTATTTAACCCAAATTACTGCACTTTTCGATTTTTGACGAATTCGGGGATGTTAGCCTATGCAAAAATTGGAAAATTAGAAGAAAAAAAAACTGAAAATGGCTAATATTCTTTTGGATGGTAGTAAACTATCTTTAATATATATACCAAACCATGTTCGACCTTAGTTTTAGGCCATCTTAGTGATGGTTAGCCTGTGAAAAATTGAACAAAAAAAACTTAAAATGGCTAATATTCTCCTAGATGGTAGGAAACTACTTAAAATATATGCCTAATCACGCTTGGCCTCGAAATTTGGAGAAAATCTAGACATTAAAGCCATAATGCCACACTTTTCAATTTTTTGCTATTTCAGTGATGGCTAGCCTATAAAAAATTAGAAAAATACTCAAAATGGCTAATATTCTCATGGATGATATTAAATTGTCTGAAATATCTTCCCAACCACGTTTGGCCTCAATATTTGGAGAAAATCTAGGCATTTCAGCCATAATGACGCACTTTTCAGTTTTTTGCCATATCGATGATGGTAAGCCTATGAAAAATTGGAAAAAAAACTCAAATTGGCTAATATTCTCCTAGATGGTAGGAAACTGCCTGAATTATATGCCCAGTCACATCTGGCCTCGAAATTTGGAGAAAATGTAGGCATTTAAGCCATAGTACCGCACTTTTCAGTTTTTGGCCATTTCGGTGATGGTTAGCCTATGAAAATTTGAAAAATACTCAAAATAGATAATATTCTCATGGATGATAGTAAACTGTCTGAAATATCTTCCCAGTCACGTCTGGCCTCAACATTTGGAGAACGGCCTCGAAATTTAGGGAAAATCTAGGCATTTAAGCCATAATACCTCAATTTTTAGTTTTTGGCCAATTCGGTGATGGTTAGTTCGCCTATGAAAATGGGGGGCAACAAATCTAGCGCATTTTGGGACAAATATAGCACATTTTTTGGGACAAATATAGCGCATTTTGGGACAAATCTAGCACATTTTTTGACAAATCTACCAAATATTTTGGACAAATCTAGCGTATTTTGGGATAAAACTAGCGCATTTTGAGACAACTCTAGTGCATTTTTTTTACAAACCTAACGCATTTTTTTGAAATATCGAGTGTGGTTAGTCTATGAAAAATTGGGGAAAACTAAAAATGGCTAATATTCTCGTGGATGGTGGGAAATTGCCTGTAATATATGCACAATCATGTCTGGCCTCGAAATTTGGATAAATTCTAGGCATTTCAGCCATAATACCTCACTTTTTAGTTTTTGACCATTTAAGTGATGGTTAGCCTATGAAAAAATTGAAAATGCTTAAAATGGCTAATATTCTCCTGGATGGAAGGAAACTGCCTGAAATATATGCTTAATCACGTTTGGCCTTGAAATTTGGAGAAAATCTAGACATTTTAGCCATAATATCGCACTTTTCTGTTTTTGGCCATTTCTGTGATGGTTAGCCTATGAAAAATTGGGAAAAAACTCAAAATGGCTAATATTCTACGAGATGGTAGGAAACTGCTTAAAATATATGTCCAGTCACGTATGGCCTCGAAATTTGTAAAAACTCTAGTTAGTTAACTCTTGAGTTGACTCGATAATCGATTAAAACTGAGATAATATTCAATCCGAGTTCGGAAATGTATGGATACATAAGATGAAAGTTGGCAATCACTCAAAGAATTAGTAGACAAAGATAGGAAGCTTCACTCTATGAGTACATAGTAGTATGGCCTTGAAACTTGGAGGAAATTGGTTGAAAGTCTTTGGAGGTTTGATTGATGTGTCTTGAGACTTTGCACACTATGAATGTTGACAAATGGAGAATGAAACTTCATTCTCAAACCCCTATTAGTTCAAAGGAAAAATAGCACTTTACCCCTCTACTTTGCCAACTTAACAAATAGCCCCTTATACTATAAATCGCTCGTTTTACCCCTTCTTACTTTGACCACTTTGCTGTTTGGGTCCTTCCGTTCCAACTTCGGTATTCGTAACGTTAATTGATGAGCATTCAGTACACAACATTAGCTCCAATAGCCACGTATTAGCTTACTAAGCATTTTTTAATCAGGAATATATGTGTATATATATGGTTAGATAGGATGAAATCGACAAATAAATGTGGTTTTAAAATCATTTGTATTTCACCATACTCTTCCTGATCCCTCCCCAAATTACCTCCCTAACTAACTCTTGATCTCCTACATCTGATATCTCTCTCTGTGGTGTGTGGATGTGTCAATATTTAATGGTAAGAAGGTGAAAAGTTGAAACGGAATGACCAAAACGGCAAAGTAGTCAAAGTAGGAGGGGGTAAAATGAGCGATTTATAGTAGAGGGGGGCTATTTGTTAAGTTGGCGAAGTAGAAAGAGCGAAAGTGCTATTTTTCCTAGTTCAAACTATTAACTTTATCATTTGGAGTTAAGTTAACCCTTTATTTGGATTTAGATTACAAACATAATGATGAGTTCAAGATCTACAAATTAGGTGGGATTAAAGGATCTCCCATCTCTATCTTAGATACTTGAACTAACAAAGCCCATATGTGATCATAGCTAGTGGATTAGAAAGCACTTAAGCTTTACAACAACATATTATTACTTCAATTTGTGACCACTAATCTTTGTTTTAAAGCTTTACCCATTTGGCCTCAAGACACAATCTATCTATAAAGGACTACTTGGCCCTCAAATTGCTTTTTATTACTTTGGCACTATCAAAACTTGTATTGGGAGGTTAATCACGGAGGCCAAAAAGGGGCTAAGCCTAAGCTTTAGGAAAAATCATTACAAAGTTCAAATATTTTTGCCCACAAAGATTATTGCAACAATCTCTTTTTCTTTGGTCTTTTTAGTGAAACATTAGTAACTTTGAATTGAGAGAAATGGAGAGAAAATAAATTGAGAGAAATCATCGATAAATTGACAGAAATTTTGGGCTAGACTTTGCATAACTTCTAGGCTAGGTTTGTCACGACTTCTTACCTAGATTTGACACAAATTGTGGGCAAGATTTGTCACAACTTCTGGGCTAGATTTGACACAAATTCTAGGCTATATTTGGCACAACTTCTGGGCTAGATTTGGTACATTTTCTAGGCTGGATTTGACACAAATTCTGGGCTAGATTTGACACAAATTCTTGGCTAGATTTGCATAAATCCTAGGTTATATTTGTCACAACTTTTGGGCTAGATTTGGCACAAATTCTCGGCTAGATTTGGGTTGGTTTGATTGGGGGTAAGGTCAGTGGCGGAGCTACTTAGTAGAAAGGGGGTGCTGTTGCACCCCTTGGATAATTGGAAACTATTACTTTACTTCAACCTAAATCAATTAACCACACAATAAAGGCTTTAGTAATAGAATAGTCATATTATGTTATTCAATCATACTTATTATACCCATTTTGGTTAACCTAATTTTATAACATCTAATTACACAACAACTTTGTTGGAATCCCAAATGTCAAATCCCAAATTTTCGAATAGACATCGATCTCATATCTCACTCTCGCCATCTCTACTACCCTTTAGAGGTTGTTTGGTATTTGTGATTTGAAGTTTGGAGGGTGATTCTAGAGAATACATGTATTCTAGTCAATGGATTGTTCTTTTCCCATTTTTCCGTCACAAATTCATGTATTGCAATTCTAAAATAAAATCTCAAACACGTGGATTTAAAATCTCACCTTTTAGGTGAGATTGTGGACAATTTGGTAATATTACGTAGTCAAATTTACATAACATTTTAGTTGAGTTGTTTTGTACAGGTAAATCATGTATGTATGCATAGGTAAAAGTTGAACAATCATTTTGGCGAGGTGAACTATTAGTTATTTTTTATCTTAAATTGTAAGTATATGAAGTTGGTTTTAAAAATGTGTGTGCACCCCCTTAATTAAAATTCTGGCTCCGCCACTGGGTAAGGTGTGAACGATTTGGATATTTCAATGAATAATTATACCAAGATATTTAGTTTAAGAAATTAGGTTATAAGAAAGGCCCAAACGAAATTGAAGTGTTGGAATTTGGATCTTTGCACGTTTTCAAGGGCCCAATAATAGAAGGCCCAAACGAAAATTTGACAATTTTAAATCTATTTATCATTTATCAAGCCCATGCCTACTATATGTATCCCATATTGAAAATCTTATTTAGGATCGTGAAAGATTTAAAAGATTAGAACTTAATTAAGGATCAGTAATCGTACTAATAACAATTAGTATGATTATTGATTCATATCATTAGACACGCAGTCTTTGACTCATCTAGGACTAGTAAGATGTGATCTCAACCATCTGATTTCCTTAACGTTTAATATCCCACCACACATGACATTATGATGTTGATCTCAACCAGCAGGTCTCACGGACGTAATACACTTAAAGAGACTTTCTCTGATACTTCTTTATTTTCCTAGTGATTATCCACTTACACATTCTGTCTCTTTCACACTATCATCTGATCACTTCTTTTTCTTGTATCCCTTTCGAGGAGAATCTCTTTAAGTGTATAACGTCTGTAAGGCATGATGATTGAGATCAACACCTGGGACATTATTCTTCCATGATTATTCTCTCATGTGCAGTGAGATCTTACGCTAAGAGATATGATGACTGAGATCACATCATACTAACCCCAAATGAGTGTACGTGAATCTAAGAACATGGATTAACTAATTGATGATTCAAGACGATCAGACCACCAATCAACCTACCCAGTTCACCAAATCGAATCTTTTATCACTCTATCCAAACCTCCACCACCAACCAAATACATCACCTCAATACACACTTCTATCAACTAGATACACAATGAATGTTCTCTCATGTGCTGTGAGATCTTAGGCTAAGGGATATGATGACTGAGATCACATCATACTAACTCCAGATGAGCGTGAATATAAGAACATAGATTAATCAATTAATAATTCAAGACGATCAGATCACCAATCAACCAACTCAGTTCACCAAATCGAATCTTTTATCCCTCCATCCAAACCTCCACCACCAACCAAATACATCACCTCAATACACACAATGAATGTCACAACCCAAAACAATGGTTAATTTTCATTTCAAAATATGAAATACTTGTGGCTAAGAATTGGCTTGAGGATAGGTGGGGCCTAGCAAATCAAATACTATACAATGAAATGAAGGGTTGAGATATTGACAAAAATGTCTTCACGTGAACTTGTTTTGTTTCTTAGCTTTCTCCCCTTTTGTTCATAAGCTCACCCGTGAGGAATTTGTTAGTTGTTGGGAGATAAAACTATAGGATATACTTGTTTTAATTACTAATTTTATTTATTCATAATGCAATTGGATTGAAGATGATGGTGGGGATTCATGATGGTTTAAGGTACCGAGTCTTGGTTCGGGAGAGGAATGAGTTGTGGAACAGGATGTTGGATGTTATTGAGTCTTCTTGGCGCGAAAGGTAGCTTGATTGCTCAAGAGAAGAAGTTTTCTCCCATACTTATATTCATATATAGAAGCATATAATCCCTGTCTTGATTGAAGTGGTCCCTTCATACATCAGTTGATCATCGGTGTTGCCACTCATTATCCATTCGTCCTCTCGATAGGCTTTTCATCCACTAACATTGATTGAACTAAGGGAGGTATCGTTAACCAGATTCTGGTGCCACTGTTGTGGAAATTAATCGTGACAACTTTCGTGTTTTGTTCTTGCCAAATGGGTCGAATAAATATTGAAGAATGAGAGACTTACACCGAATATGTAGAATCGATACCTATAGAACTCGTGTAAAGTGTAGAGATGAAAACACATACTCTATGATCATTTTGAATTCACCGATTGAATTAGAATAATTGGTCTAAATCAAGATTAACGGATACAGTGAGTATACCCAGTAGAGTTACAAGTACCCAACAAGTACTATGTTCAAAGACACTCATTCTCACATCACAACCCGTTAAGATATCCAGTACCTCCTCAACGATAAAAAATAACTCAAGAAACCAACAATGTCACACAATATGATTAATACTATATGTTATGACTTATTCGACCTTAAATTACCCACCGATTAAAATTTTTCACACATAAAACTATGTACTACCCATGTTTTGTATATAGTTCATACGTAGTTTGGCTTTATTAGCCGTATATGTAAGTACATTTGTTTTCATATGGAAATTAAATTAATTATATTATATATTTCACGTGCCTTAGCATTTTTTTCTTTCAAAAATGAAATAAAAAAATACAAAGGATAACTTCCATTTAAACCGGTCCAACCAATTGAATCTAGATGATTTTACTCGAAATAGTTTAAAATCATTTTCGATAAATTTAGAGCATTTATCATTAATAACAATGTCTATGGTACTCACATGAAACGGTAAATGTCTGATCATGATATGTACTGCATTTCTATAACAGGGTTTAAATTTTTTATCTTATTGGTAATGGATAATATGAATACAAACAATATCGTATTTGTGTTTAAATTTAATTTATATTTAATCACGAGTAAGGATAAATTCGACATTTGAACATGGCAAATAATTGACATATAGAACCAAAAAATGACAATCTAATCTCGAAAAAAAGAAAATTGAACCCACAATCTAAATTAGTGAAAATTATGTATTCATTTTATCTAAATTAAGAAAATTATGATTCTCGTACATCGTTTGATGTAATACAAATGGGTGAAACTTCACGAAAAAATAATATCGTTGCAAGATAATCACCAAAATAGTTCGTTTATTGATTAGTTGTCGACCGAATCATATTTAAAAGCCATTTGTGATTTAACTATGTGCATAAGATTAGCCAATTCAATCAAACCGATCCAACCGAACCGGTTGATTAACCACATCTGTCTTACTTAACTACTGAGCTGAGCTCCTTTCCCAAGATCATCATTTCAATCACAAGCAGAAGAAGAAAAAGCCATGAGCTTGCAGAGGTAGCTAAGAACAGAGATTAGAACTCAGATCGGAGTTTCTGATTACCCATTTTCAAATGAAGAAACACGGATTCGAAATCGAAGCATCAGGGATCACTTACACAATTCCGGCGAAACAACAATCATTCTTCACCAGCATCTTCCCCGGCGACGAAGAAAACCCCTCGCCGCCGACGAGGCACGTCCTCAACGACGTCAGCCTCACTGCAAAACCGTGGGAGATCCTCGCGATCGTGGGACCCAGCGGCGCCGGGAAATCCACTCTGCTCTCGATCCTCGCCGGAAAAATCACTCCGACCGCCGGCTCCGTCCTCGTCAACGGCACCCACGTCGACGACGACGGCCGGAGAAGCTTCCTCAACAAGATCTCCGGCTACGTCACCCAGCGCGACACTTTATTCCCTCTCTTAACCGTCGAAGAGACGCTGACATTCATCGCCAAGCTCAGAATCCCTAATTCCGAAATCGGGTCGCGGGTCGGGTCATTGATCGAAGAACTCGGGTTGAGCCACGTGGCGCATACGCGGGTCGGGGACGAGTCGGGTCGGGTCAGGGGAATATCCGGCGGTGAAAGGAGTCGGGTCTCGATCGGAGTCGGAGTTATCCATGACCCGAAGGTTCTTATCCTCGACGAGCCGACGTCGGGGCTCGATAGCTCGTCGGCGCTTCAGATCGTCGGAATGTTGAAAGCTATGGCGGAGACTCGAGGGAGGACGATCGTGGTCAGCATTCATCAACCTGGGTTTCGAATCGTGAAGCTTTTCGGTTCGATTTTTTTCATGGCGGGTGGGTCTGGTTTGTATCAGGGGTCGGTCGATCAGCTCGGGTTGAAGCTTCGGTCGATCGGGTTGGAGGTTCCGGGTCACGTCAACTTGGTCGAGTTCGCCATGGAATCGGTCGATTCGTTTCGAGAAGTTGTTCCTAGCAACGGTTGCGAGGTTCAAACCTCGAGACAGAAGAAAACCGAGAAGTGCACTCTTCGACAGCTTTTCCACGATAATCGAATCACAGACGAAGAAAGCATGATTATCGACGTCGGGTTCGAAGATTTCGATTTCCGGGTTTGGGATCGGTACCCGAATTCTTGGTTTCGCGAGACCGTGATTCTCACTCACCGGTTAGTTGATTAACCGGTTAGCCCACCTTTTAATCGATTCGATTTTGAAATCTTTTAATTGATTAACCGGTTTGATTTGTTGAACCAGGTTTTCAAAGAACATATACAGAACAAAGGAGCTCTTCGCCGGCCGATCACTCCAGATGCTAATCTCCGGCCTAGTCCTCGGCTCAGTCTTCTCCGACGTGAAACCAGATCTCGTCGGAGCTCGAGAACGAGTCGGCCTCTTCGCATTCATCCTCACCTTCCTCCTCTCCTGCACAACAGAAGCTCTTCCGATCTTCCTCCAAGAGCTCGAGATCTTCAAAAACGAAACCGCCGCGAAAAGCTACAGAGTCTCCTCCTACGCCGCCGCCAATTCCATAGTCTACCTTCCGTTCCTCCTGATTCAATCACTCCTCTTCTCAATTCCGGTCTACTGGCTATCAAACCTAAACCCTAATTTCAAATCCTTCTCCTTCTTCCTCCTCCTAATCTGGCTAATCCTCTACACCGCCAACTCCGTCGTCACCTGCATCAGCACTCTGGTCCCCAATTTCATCGTCGGAAACTCGGTAATCTCGGGGGTTATGGGATCGTTCTTCCTCTTTTCCGGCTACTTCGTGTCGAGGCACGGAATCCCTAATTACTGGAAGTTTATGCACTACATCTCCCTGTTTAAGTATCCGTTTGAAGGATTTCTGATTAACGAGTTCGCCGACCCGGGGAAGTGTATCGGGACGGTGCTCGGAGCTTGCACCGTCACCGGAGAGGCGGTGCTGAAGGAGGAAGGGTACGGCGGGGAGGAAGGGCGGTGGAGGAACGTTGTGATTATGGTTGGGTTTATTGTGTTCTATAGGTTTATGGGGTATTTGATTCTTAGGGTTAGGTGTTCTTCTTCGTCGTCGACGGCCGGCGGCGGCTCGAGCCGGCGGCGGAGGGGAATCGGGTCGGGTAAGAACAAGATCTGTGCCCGGAAGCCGTGAGTGTTAATTTTGGAGGGAAAAAAATTAAAAAATAATAATAATAAATTAATAGCACAAATATTAAGGAGGATTCTTAGGTGTTGTTTGGCATTTTGTGTAATATGAAAGAATTGGTTGTGGAGAGGTTCACATGTTGTTGGAATTTACTCAAAGAGTATAAATGAAATGTTTATTTTTCTCATCTTCTTTTTTTTTTTTGAGGGAAAAATGTATTACTTTCATTACTCATCATGCAGAATCAAACAGCAATTTGCAAGAGCGTCATCCAACCAGGTTGGGGCAACGACTCCAGTACAGGGCATGGTTAAAAGAATAGAACGGCGAGCAAGAACATGGGCAACCTCATTCTGATTTCTACTAATGAAGTTCACCTCAAACTCCGGGTTCCGCGTTAAGATCGCCTTACAACCTCTCGTCAAATCGCCTAGCTCCGTTCGCAGCTCGGTCCCCGTGTTAACAAGATCTGCCACCCTCTTCGCGTCCGTCTGGAAGCAGACTCGGTTGAACCCCAGCTCCTCAGTCCAGCTCAAGGCTTCGAGGAGTGCCCTAGACTCCGCCTCCGCACTGTTCCAGCAGCCCTCCCAGCAAGTAGTTCGGAAGTGTAGCAGCAGCCCGCCGTTGTCGCGAATCACCATCCCAGCGCCAGATCGACCCTCCTCTTCAAACGTGGCTGCATCCACACTGCAAAACAGCTTATCACCTTCAGGAGGGTGCCATCGTTGACAAGGTACGGTACCCCGAGCTTCCAGCGGTCTTCGGCATTCCCGCGCAGCCTGCCATTCCTTCAGTTCGAGGAGTGCATCACGAGTCACCCACTCCGCATTTGTTCTTGTATTCGACCACACCCGCGCGTTCCGCTCCTTCCATATCCCCACACAATCATTAGCACTATCTGCACCACCTTAGCTGGGTTCGATACGACCAAGTTCGTTAGCCACTCTCCCACGTTTGCGAAGGTGCCCATACCATTCCCCGGGGGTCCTTGCAGTCCCGCCGCCTGCCAGCACTGAGTCGCCAGCAACTGAGTCGCCAGCACACAGTCCACAAAGAGGTGTTGAGCGGATTCCTCATGCTCTGCACACACACCACACTCAATTGGGACCGGAATATGACGTCGACGAAGATTGACCTTAGTAGACAAATTTCGCGGCCAAGCCGCCACGCCATGTGCTTAACCTTCGGTGGGACCTCCACACTCCACAGCTTATCCCAGTCACCTGCCACATTGAGGTAATCCCTGTTGAACACTTTCTCCATTGCCACTCGATACGCAGACCGGATCCGTGTACCCTCCATCGATGCTATTGTGCCAAATGAGCTCGTCTTCCTGGTCGGTCCTAGGTAGTGGCATATTAATTATTTTACATGCATCCTCGTCTCCAAACAGCGTTTCCACAAGCTCAACATCCCACACATGGGCTCCTGGAACCAACAGCTCGCTCACCTTCACATACTCCAGCCCATCAACGGGGTCCGAGGTAGGGAGAAAATCAATATTATCCCTAATCCATGGGTCGACCCAGGCATGAATACTCTGACCGTTCCCGACCTTCCATCTCACACCGCGTTCAATGACACATTGGGACGCCAAGATGCTCTTCCACACTAGGCTAGGGTTATACCATTCAACAGCCGACAAGAAGCTCCCTCGAGGAAAATATTTCGCTTTGAAGACCTGAGAAACAAGAGCATTAGGCTCGGAGATGAATTTCCAGCCTTGCTTACCCAACATAGCCAAGTTGAAACCTGTGAGGTCACGGAAGCCGAGCCCACCGTGCTCCTTCTAGGGCACATTCTCTCCCACCGCATCCACGATCATGCCCCCCCCACCGTTGCCACCACTACCCCACCAGAAGCTATTCATCATCTTTTGTATATCATCTGCAAGGGTTTTCGGGAGGAGAAATGCATTCATACTGTATGTAGGAATTGCCTGAAGCACTGCCTTAATTAGAACCTCTTTTCCGCCCTTAGAGATGAACCTGCCTTTCCAACCCTGCATGCGGTTCCACACTGCATTTTTAATATAAGCAAATACTGCCCGCTTCCGTCGGCCTACCATAGAAGGGAGTCCGAGGTACCGCCCAGTATCAAGGGTACCCGAAATACCCAGGATCGCCGCCAAGCGGCCTTCAGCATCGGTGTATATTAGGACTGAAGAAAGCTCCGGATTTTGCCAGGTTAATTGCTTGACCCGAGGCAGCTTCATAAACCAGTAATAATCGCTTCAGTTCACGGATCTCCGGGATGGTGGCACTACAAAAGAAAAAACTATCATCAGCGAAAAAAAGGTGTGAGATGCTAGGAGCACCCTTACACACCCGCACACCTAGCAATCGACCGTCAGCTTCCGCCTTCTTAAGAAGACTCGACAACCCTTCTGCACAAAGAAGGAAGAGAAAGGGCGAGAGGGGGCATCCCTGCCTCAGACCCCTCTCAGGCGAAATAGGCCCCACCTTTGTCGAGTTAACTGTTACCGTATACTCCACTGAGCGCACACACATCATCATCCACTCCACCCATTTCCTATTAAAGCCGAGCCTATAGAGCACCGCCTCCAAGTACTCCCAAGCCACACGATCATAGGCCTTTGATATGTCAATCTTAATAGCAGCTTCACCAGTCTTTGCTCTATGCATCTGCTTCATATGGTGGAGCGTCTCAAATGCAATCAGGATATTATCAACAATCGACCTTCCTTTGATGAATGCCGATTGCTCTGTCGAGATAAGCTTAGGCATCACTCCCCGGAGTCGGTTTGCTAGTACCTTAGCAATAACCCGATAGATAACATTGCACAAAGAAATGGGTCGAAGGTCTTTCATACTCACCGGGTTATCCACCTTGGGGATTAAGACTATATTTGTCAGGTTGAGGGTGTTGGGGATCGCTCCACCTTCTAACCATGATCGACATGCCTGTGAAATCTCAGCCCCAATCTCCGGCCAAAACTTATGATAAAACCCCGGATTGAAACCATCCGGCCCTGGGGCCTTGTTCGGTTCCATCGAGAAAAGAGCTTCACGGAACTCAATGTCCGAGAAAGGTCTCAGCAACTCGTCGTTATCAGCCCTCGTGATTACCGGTCTCAACCCTTGAACCACCTCCTGAACTTGCACCACCTCCCGGCGAAACAGGTTATCAAAATATCCCAACGCGACTTCCCCATATCCTCATCACTTTCAGCCCAGCTACCGTCCTCTCTACGCAGCTTAACCAGCTTTTTAAATTTCCTTCGGCCCGTGGCTACCGCGTGAAAGTACCGGGTATTCATATCGCCCTCCCGGTACCAATGTTGCTTAGCTCGTTGCTTCCAGTAGATATCCTCCTTCTTCAGCTCGTCCAGCAAGTCACTACGGCATCTAGCATACTCCGTCGCAACTCCCTCCCGCCCATCCTTCCTCAAATCCTCCAGACGACTCTTGAGTTTTGCCACTTCCCTCCTGTGAGTTGAATGGAGTGATCGACCCCACACCATCAGATCTGTAGCACAATGTTGTAGCTTCTGTGTGACGTCATTATTAGCCATGCTTGTCCAGAGTTGCATGATTCGATCTCTAAAACCCGGTTCCTTCAGCCATTTATTTTCGAATCGAAAACCACGCACACTTGGTCTAATCACTCGACCCTTCGTTTCTAAGAGCAGCGGAGAATGATCAGAAATAGGGGCGATTTTATTGCTAAGCACCGCGTCGGGATAATCCATCAGCCACAAATCATTAACCAATGCTCTATCAATACGTTCCTCCACATGCTCTGGTTTACCCCTGTGCCTTTCCCACGTAAATTGACACTACAAGAAATTGCTGTTTTAACAGCGACAGGTTAACAGCGGCCAAGCAGTGGCCGTTGTTAAATTTGACATATCACGGAAATTTAACAGCGGCCAAGTGGCCGCTGTTAAATTATATCATTTAACAGCGGCCATAGGCCGTTGTTAAATTAAAGACACGGATCGCCAACTCCCACCATCAGATCAAATGTAGAGAACGATTTTGAGCCGTCGGATCACTTCTCCCTTTCCCTTCAGATTTGGACTCTTCAACCCTAGACCTTATTCATCGGCGGCCGCTCGCTCCAAATACTCAAACTTCTTCGCGGCGCGCTTCTTCATTCCAAACTTCGACGCCCTCCACCGGCCCTCCACCGACCGCCACTGCTCCCCGACTCTCTCTCTCTCACCCTCAACTTCCGTGTCTCCAATCCCAGCCCCAATCCAATTTCCGCGTCTCCAATCCCAGCCCCAAATCCAACTTCCGCGTCTTCAATCCCAGCCCCAATCCAACTTCCGCGTCGCCACTGCCGCCAATCACTCGATTCCGTGCCTCAACCTTGAAGCCGCCGCTTCTTCTTCTGCCTTCCGTCAACATCCGCGCCGATTGCCACCGCCGCTTCTTCTTCTGCCATCCCTCAACATCCGCGCCGACTGCCGTCGCTTCTTCTTCTGCCTTCCGTCAACATCCGCGCCGATTGCCGCCGCCGCTTCTTCTTCTGCCATCCCTCAACATCCGCGCCGACTGCCGCCGCTTCTTCTTCTGCCTTCCCTCAACATCCGCGCCGACTGCCGCCGCCGCTTCTTCTTCTGCCATCCCTCAACATCCGCGCCGACTGCCGCCACTTCTTCTTCTGCCTTCCCTCAACATCTACGCCGACTGCCGCCGTCTCTCTATCTTTCCATGAAAATGGGAGCAGCCAGCAGCCATTGAATCAAATCTAGACTGTCGCCGGAGTTCCGGCTCTATCGCCGGAGCTCCGGCTATTATTTTAATTTTCGAAGCAATTTAACAGCGGCCTTAGGCCGTGGTTAAATTATTTGGTTTAACCGCGGCCTGATTTTGCCGCTGTTAAAATTGTTTAGCATTGACTAATTTAACAGCGCACGTGGCCGCTGTTAAATTTTAACAGCGGCCTTGGCCGCTGTTAAACTCCGTTTCTGCCGCTGTTAAATGCAGCGTTTCTTGTAGTGTGATACCCTTGCATGGGCAAATCCGTCAAGCCACAGTCGCTAACCGCCTCCCGAAACCCATCCAATAGAGCTTGCGGATGCAAGTGACGACCTCTCTTATCCTCACGAGACAACTGGTCGTTAAAATCACCAATACAAACCCACGGCTCATCCACCTTGATCGACCTTAGTAAATCCCATGAAGCTCTTCGACGGTGTCTCTCCGGGTATCCGTAGAAGCCTGTTAATCTGAATTCCTTGCCGTCGTCTTCTACCGCCACGACGTTAACAAAATTCTTGGAGTAATTGACAAGTCTCACCTGATCCTTCATACGCCAAAACACTCCAATCCCTCCACTATGTCCATCCGCATCAACTGAAAAACATCCTTCGAATTGGATCGCACGCCTCACCACGTCCAACCGAGCACTCGCACAAAAAGTCTCAATAAGAATCACCACATCCGGCCTGTGAGTTTTTACCAACTCACCCACAGTACGAACCGCCTGAGGCTGGCCAAGTCCTCGGCAGTTCCAGCATAAGATGATCATTGCGGTGGGCAGGTCCCGAAAATCGGGCCTGCCTGAACCACGTTTTTTGGATCGTGGCGGTCACAATTGTTTGAGCCTCCGCTAACTACAACCTCCTTGTTATTATCTCTAGATTCGGTGTGCCTCCTCCTTTTCCTGTCATCTGGCAGCTCGATACCTTCCAATTCATCGCCTGCCTCCTCATTATAAAGAACACCCTTCCCCGAGCCTCGAGCACCCAGGTTCCCCAGCAACAATTGGACATTAGCCGGCATCGGTAAACTTCTGGGTATGTTCTCTTGCAGCCTGCCTAATACCACCCTGTCCCCGTTGTCTGATTCCGGCTCGGCTGTCTTACCGGGGACAATCCATTGCTCTCCTTCCAGCACCAAATCCCTTTTAAACTCTGCTCGGAGTGTGGCGTCCCACTTCCGCACAATCTCCGCCTCCGGTGTCAGGTAACATATCTCACAGTGTCTTTCCACATGTCCCAGCCGGCCACAGACATAGCAGAATGTCGGAAGCCTCTCATACCTGAACTTACCCTCTAGCCATTCACCCCCAGGTCGACGAACCTTCTTGTCAATCCTCAGCGGCTGGGTAACGTCCAACCTGATTCTCACCCGCATGAACGGCGTTTTAGTCGAGTACATCGTTTTCGAGTCGTACGTCAGGACTTCACCCACAGCAGCACCCACCACTTTACCCACCCTCTCCGTACAAAAGCTTGGTGGTAGGTTGTGTATTTGAACCCAGAAATCAGCGTGAGTAAGTGGCACCAACGTAGGGACATCGCCCGGCCTCAACTCCCTCATCACCAGCAATGCTCTGTCCCACGACCAAGGGCCGTTGTCGAGAACCCAGCGCAGATCTCGTTCATGGTAGAAACGGAACAAGATTAGCCTTCCTCCCAGCTCCTTCATCGTCACCCCCCGACCTGGCCTCCAAGCGCTAGCGAGCCGGTGCTGCATGATATTAAAGTTTATCGCCTTCGACGTCATGAACATACCAACCATGCAGTGCTCGTATGCTTCATAATCGTCATTGAGGTCGAGATCCGCCAGCTCAATTCCAACGTCGCCATCATCATTAAGGTCCAATTGTTTTCGACGGTCTTCCGCCATGCTGAAGGTACACCCGCGGCACAGAAAGCGAGACGTGAGAAACCCTAAGCGCCCGCCGACAAAAACCCTAGAAAAAAGAATGAAAACTCTCAAAGAGAGAGAAACCCTCTCATACGGAGGAAAAATAAATCATGTTTCATTGCATCTCTCATTTTTCTCATCTTCTTATGATTATTATTATTATTAATTTGTTGAATATCTTATGATTTTTTTATAATTGAACATTCATATGTTATTTATTTTTTCATAATGGGAAAAAAAAATTATTTATTGTAATTGATGAGATTTCACGAATTTCGAGATGGAAGATTCAGAGGAGTGTCTCTCGGTTACAATCGAACTCACCTTAATGTCTAGAAGTTTGGTAATACGCAAAGAAAAAAATTATACTTAGAAGACGTTGGTTACTCATATGAAGCCCGGTACATTAGACCGTCATGGATCTGTCGTTATCATCATGACTCTTTTATTGTTGATAGTAAACTCATGTTAAATTTTTTTTACACGACTTAGTGCTAATGTCTCTCGGTACATCATGTACAATTGCTTAGATTTCTCGACATGTTGACCATGACGATCATGTATTTCATCCAAAACATCATATCAGTCTATAAAGTTATTTCGTATTCTTCAAATAATAGACATAAAAAACTCCTAAATTCATAAAAATTAAAATCTAAAAAATCTTAGCGTCCAAACGATCCCTCGAAATAAATTTCATTGGTGACTTCATTCTGTTTTCGTACTGATGATTAACAACACGACGTCGTATAATCGTTAAACTGCTGCGTTTCGTTGCTTACTCGGGCTATATATATGCTTTACCCTTAGGCACATGACTAATGTAAATGGTTACTTGCAAAACAAGTCTTCTATAGTTCTATATTTCATAATCTTCCTTGCAGCTAAAAACAATGGCCTCTTCATTGCTCTAATGGACACTTTTCAAGACACTATTGGACAAATGTCAAAATGTATAAAAATTGTAACAGAACTCAGTCTTCTTCAGCTTCAAGGGCAGCAACAGCTTTGAGCATCAATGGTGGATGCTGATTTACCTTCAGAATTCTCATCGATTCTCGAACTTACTCCGTTTTCGGTCTTGTCTGGCTTCATGGTGGATGCCTGTTGAGTCTGCAAATGTTCATCGATGCTCGAAGGTGTTACTGCATTCTCAGTCTTCTGTGTCTTCATGGTGGATGCTGGTTTACTGTCTAAATGTTCATCGATTCTCGAAGTTACTCCATTTTCGGTCTTGTCTGGCTTCACGATGGATGCATGTTGACTCTGCAAATGTTCATCTATGCTCGAAGGTGTTACTGCATCCTCAATCTTCTGCGTCTTTATGGTGGATGCTGGTTGACTCTGGAAATGTTCATCAATGCTCGAAGCTGCATCACCATTTTCAATGTTCATCGATGCTCGAAGGTGTTACTGCATTCTCAGTCTTCTGTGTCTTCATGGTGGATGCTGGTTTACTGTCTAAATGTTCATCGATTCTCGAAGTTACTCCATTTTCGGTCTTGTCTGGCTTCACGATGGATGCAAGTTGACTCTGCAAATGTTCATCGATGCTCGAAGGTGTTACTGCATCCTCAATCTTCTGCGTCTTTATGGTGGATGCTGGTTGACTCTGGAAATGTTCATCAATGCTGAAGCTGCATCACCATTTTCAATCCTGTCCATCTTCATGGTGGACGCCAGTTGACTCTGCAAATGTTCATCGATGCTCGAAGATGTTACTGCATTCTCAGTATTCTGCGTCTTTGTGGTGGGTACTGGTTTCCTGTCCAAATGTTCATCGATGCTAGAAGGTGTTACTGCATTCTCAATCTTCTGTATCTCTATGGTTGATACTGGTTTACTGTCCAAATGTTCATCGATTCTCGAAGCTGCACCTCCATTCTCGATCCTGTCTATCTTCATGGTGGATGCCGGTTTACTGTCCAGATGTTCATTGATGCTCGAAGGTGTTACTGCATTCTCAGTCTTCTGTATCTTTATGGTGTATGCTGGTTTACTGTCAAAATGTTCATCAATGCTCGAAGCTGCACCACTGTTTTCGATCCTATCTATCTTCATGGTGGACGCCAGTTGACTCTGCAAATGTTCATCAATGCTCGAAGATGTTACTGCATTTTCAATCTTCTGTGTCCTTATGGTGGATGCCGGTTGACTGTGCAAATGCTCATCGATGCTCGAAGGTGTTGCTGCATTCTCAGTCTTCTGTGTCTTAATGGTTGATACTGGTTTTCTGTCCAATTGTTCATCGATGCTGGAAGATGTTACTGCATTCTCAGTCCTCTGTGTCTTCATGGTGGATACTGGTTTACTGTCCAAATGTTTATCGATTCTCGAAGATGTTCCTCCATTTTCGATCATGTCTGTCTTCTTACTGGATGCTGCAAGGTTGCCCTCAGAATGTTCACCGATGCTCGAATGTGGTAGAACATTTTCGATCTTTGTCTTGGATGCTGGTTCACTGATGCTCGAAGTAGTTCCCTTCTGTTCATTAGAATCCATATCATCAGCAGAATGTGTAGCTGATGATGAAATCACTTTGTTCTTCTTGCTACTACGAGCCCTACGAGAAGACGCACCCTCTTGTGGCGTACTCCTAGGCCGCTTCCTCACGTTCAGAAACTCGTATTCGAGAGCTTCCAATGCTCTCGTCGTCAATGGCCGGTTTCTTCTGCTTTGCCTCCTACAGCTCATATCAGACTGTTGCTGTTCCACTCCAGGATCAGTGCTGACAAGGTTATTATCAAGTATTCCTCCCGGATCGAGATTCCTTGTTTCGTAAGTAACACACTCGCTGGTTTCCGTCTCCAATTTACGAGCTTCAGATTCCTGTTGTGGTTTCTTGAGGCTCAAGTCAGGCAAGGGTTCGTGCTGCTTTGTGTCTCGTACATGAGCAGCTCTCGAAATGGCTTCGACAGAACACCCGATTTCAAGGCTGTTGTTCCTCCTAACTGCATTCAACGAGTCCAATTCATCTCGATCTCGAACCTTTCTTCCCTTAGAACTGAGCTTACTGGGATAGTTTACCATCACCGATTCGGGTTCATCTGAGCACCCTTCAGCTGATGATGGCTTTGCTCGAGAACAGGCCTCGAAGCTGCTATCCCGAACCTTCTTCTCTTTCGAACCAAGTCTGTTAGGTAACTTGAGAAGCAAATTACCACGCTCATCTGAACACCCTTCAGCTGATGATGGCTTAGTTCGATAACCAGCCTCGAGACTCTTGTCCCTACCGACAGTCTTCGACATTTCCACATCATATCGAACCTTCTTCCCTTTCGAGCCAAGTATACCGGGAAGCTTCAACAGCAACGGTTCACGTTCACGCTTCATGTCTCGCACCTTCAATGACGAGTCAGAACCGGACCGAATCTTTGTTTCCTGGGACACAAGTTTCCCAGGAAAGTTGGTAGCCATGACCTGGTTCATCTCAGTACTTATGCAGGCAGTTAACCTGCGCCGCTTCACAAGAGGAACCAAGTTGTTCGAATGTTGTCCTGACTTTGGTCTTCGACTGAACTGCTGCATAGCTGTCTTCCGAGACCGGTTTTCGTTTGATTCCTCGCCCCGATTCTTCTCGGTTTTCTCCACCTTATTTGAACTCGGTTTCACCAGCTCTAAACTGCCATTACTACTACCTTGAGCAACCTGTAACAATGCATCATCAACTTTGACATCCATACCGATTTTTCGATCCGCGATCCATCTACAAGCAGCTGGTAAATGCCTGAGTTCGAAGATCTTCGACGATTTATCTCTACGAGCCACGCTAGTATCAACAATGGTGAACTTTGCTTCACTGTTTGATGAAACCACCTTATCAATCTTGACAATTTTTTTAGCTTCGACTTCATTAACCACCATTTTCACATCCTTACTATCTTTCTCCTCATCTTCATCTTCCTCCTTTGCATCCTCGATCGACAGAGTCCCCGAAACACCCTTCGTAACCATAGTACCGACAAGATCACGAGGCGAGTATCTCATCCTCTTCGCCCTCACCAACTTCACCCCGTGCATGGAGCAGCTCGAATCGACCACAGTGAACTTCACAGACCGTGTCCCACCACTCGAAACTCGAGGCTTGAGGTAAAGTCTCGACTTGAAAACCGAATCATAATCATCATCATCATTATCCAACTCCGATTTTCGTGCCTCGCCTTTTTCTTCGAGCTCCATCAGCATTGGTTCAGATGCAACTTTGCTCAGAACATCATTGACGGAATCGAAATACTGGATCCCCTTAATGAGATCTCGCCTCGAGTACTTCTTAACACCAGGAACAAGAAAAACCAGATACGTCTTTGAATCGAGGTAAGTAAGATTATTCGGCTGCTCAGAGTGCCACCCTCTAGCGAGTAATCGGGGCCAAACAGCCTCCCAGAAGATGTCGTTACATCGAGCTTTGCTCAATCGGAATCCACTGTTCAATAGATTTACGATATCGGTGGTTGATAGCGAGGAACAGGCCTTGCTAGTAGCAGGGAAAAGCAAATTGGCCTTAGAGGACTCCATTGCAGGGTTTGTGAGGTCTTCTTCCTTCCCTTTACCAATGCCAATAGCTTCAACCAGAACTTGAATCCCTACAGCAGTCTTTAAGTTGGATACATAGTCTTCTAACGCGATTTTCCCCTCGGTGATTGCCTCGGACATCTGTCGAGATAATTCAAGATAAAATGAGCTAAGTATGCAGGTCTCAAACCTATGATGTACAGTCTACAGAGCTGAGAAAATGGTACATTTCAGTTCTACTAGCAGATCTATGATAATGAAGTAATTAAAGCTTTCACAAGAAGCAAACCAAGAAACAAAACTCGATACATATGTCAATTAATCGAGATAAAATGAGGAAAATCTACGAGAATCAAGTCACGAAGCTTCCAGAAAGGAAGACCGAAATGTACAATACCGAATTCAAGAGTTCAAGACTATGAAGCATTACCTCTTGGAAAGTGTTCTGGTAACTGTCCGGGATGTGATGCTGCAATCTCGAAATGAGCTCCTGCTGCCGCCATCCAGTGAAGAGCTTTTCGCCAGAGATGAACTTCTTCCTCTTCACTTTACGACTATCAGACCATCGATTGTATCTATCGGAACCGTAGAACCTCCCATAGTAGAACGACAGTATGTCTCCCATTCCTTTGTTGTTATCCACGAACCTCCTTATCGGAACGAAGCTCTTACCAAAAATGTACAAGCCAAGGACAAAGCTCTCCACTTGATCTTCACTCCAACTGCTCCCTAACAACCCGGGAACGAAAAAAGACCGTGTCTTGGTCCTGCATTTCGATCTTGCTATCGATCCAGGATTCTCCAGCTTCACTCTCTCACATATGGTATCAAGTGATTCTTCATCCTTCACCCTTGGATCAACCTCCTTCTCACATTGGACCGATAAATCATCAACCGGTTCATCCTTCACCTTCGAAACCGGTTTCTCCACAGCATTGACTTTCCTGTTCTTTCCAGACTTGCTGGACTTCTTTGTTCCAGCTGCATTGCCACATAGCATTTTGAGTTCTTTCTCGCCCTTTCGATCGACTTTATCACGAATGAGCATGATCGAGACGGGCAGGCCTTCGAGGAAGCAAAATGAAGCATCTGAGGTGCCTTCTGAGTCCAAAGGGTACTTCAAAAGCTGGAGATGTTCTGATTCTGACATCAAAGTAGGGATCTTTAATTGATAGTCGTCTCCGATTCTAGGGTTCGTGTTCGGGGATCCCGAGACACCACATATACTAGGCGAGCTTACACAAACTAATCGTTCGAGATCGGTTTCTTTAGCTAAAGCCTCGTCCTCGTGGTCTTGTTGAATAGACTCCATCTGGTAAAGATTATAGGCACAAACATTAGAACACTGATACAAGATAACGAATCGAATCGTAAACACAGGCTTGAAAGGAAACTGAGATCAAAGCTCAGACATATCTAAAAGCAGATTTCAAGCAGGTTAGTGGCCCAAAAACATCGATGAACAGTCAACAAATGCTTCAAGAAACTGCTGATAAAAGTCCCAGAATCAACCCAAATGAACTATACATGAATGCAATACTGCATTTGGCCAGAATTACTTACGAAATCAGCTAAATAAGTTAGCGAATTCGCCAAACGAATAGACGAATCAAACTTGACAAGGGCTCAGACATTATCCAAAGAAGAATTTTACCAGCAAATGATCAAAAAACGTCGATGAATTAAGACACAAACTGCTGATAAAAGCCACTACATTCGAACACAAAAGCATCAAGCTTTCGAAACAACGAAACCAACCCTAAGAACTCTACACGAATCTGATACTGCATTTGATGAAAAACATACGAACATCCGCCAAACAAGGGTTTCCTCAGATTGACATGAACTCCTAAACTGGGAGCTGAAAACCTAGAAAATGCAGAATCCATAATCAAGAACACCTCCCATGAAAATGCAGAATCCATAAACCGCCCATAACTCCCAGCTGCAGTCAATTCCCCGTCACTTTGAACACAACCCATAATCCAGATTCCATGACCCACAAAGCACCATAACCAAACTGGTTCACATAATCACAGCAGCCAACCATGGTTTCCAAAAGCTCGATCTCAGAACCAAAATGAGCTACGTCACCACCAACCCCCCCAAAATCAAAATCAAAACCAAAACCATCTTCTTCAACAGATCCATTCTTAATCTCAGACGTCAAAACATCACAATGAACCATAACAACCACGACGACGAAGAAGAAAACCCAACAATCAGGAACGAACTTTGCAGAAGCAACAACAAACAAAGAACCCAAACTCAACCCCACCATTGAAGAACATCTCAACAATGTCAAACCTTGAACAAATTGACAGTAACAAGCAACAGATGGATACAATTACGATACACGATCCCCAGTTCCCCCACCCACTAAACACACACAAAAACCACGAAATCCCAAGAAGCTAAACAGAGGTGAACCCACATTAGCAAACAAGGGAAAAAAGCTACGATTGAAAGATTGATTTGACTGTTTGACTGACTGACCTCCATGGGAAAGGAAGAGCTGAGAGCAGCAAGACGTGAATGAATATACACGGGAGGTGGGTTCTTCTTCTTTGGCTTCTGTTTCTTCTCATGAAGTGGGATTCTTTTTATATATATGAAGAGAAGAAAAAAAACTCGTAAAGACCGTAGCTTTGACGAAGAATGATGTGACCCGACCGGAAACGCTAGACCCGGTATGGAATTTGTGGAAAGTTCGAAGCTTTTTTATTTGAATGATGTGTGGAGACATTTGGTACATGTACTATATAGTATGTAGGTTTGTATGTGGTACTAGTAGCTTATGTGTGAGATTGTATAAGTTAAAAAAGTGAGAATTTGGATATTTTATTGGTGTAAAAGCGTATGCAGGATGTGTATGTGTGTAATCGTGTACATGTTGATATGTGTGAGCGAGATCGAGTGAGTAAGTGGTTAAAGAAAAGTACGTGTAGGGGTGCTACCAAGTCAGGATATCGAATACTATAGTATAATGTGATGATACATATTACAATGAGAAGAGAGTTACAGATGAGGTACTAGATTAGCCTTAATCATCCATTGAACTGAACAAAAATGAGAAAGTCGATCTATTGATCAAACCAGTCAACATGCTCAGAAAAATGTGACCTCAAAGGCCTTACTGCCCTATTGGATCCTGTCCAACTGACTGAAAAATATATATAAACTGAATTCAGTCACTCGTTCTTGTTTAATCCATCAAATTCCATGACGTGTACATGTTGATATGTGTGTGGTATGTGTGAGCGGAATCGAGTGAGTAATAGTGTACATGTTGATATGTGTGTAGTATGTGTGAGCGAGATCGAGTGAGTAAGTGGTTAAAGAAAATATACATGTGCTTTTAGATAGTTTAACATTTGCAATCTTCTTATGCCGAAACAGAAACGTGAAAGAAAATTAAAGATGGTGAAAATATATGTGATTGTCATTTTGTATAAGATAAATTGGATGGAATGGTAATATGACACAATCTTGTTATTGTGACTATTCACTATTGTCTTGCTATTTGAGGTGAAATGGTAAATATTTTCACACAAAAAAAAAATAGTATTTTTTTTGTCCCTCCTACTTTGCCAAATTAATAGACTACCTCCTATACTATAAATTGATCTTTTTACCCTCTCATATTTCGATCACTTTGTCATTTTGGTTCTTCCGTTTCAAATTTTATCTCCGTAACGTTAAATCTGGACACATTCGCACCCGACGGAGATAGATATCGGAGGTAGGAGATGAAAGAGTTGGTCAGGGAGGCAAATTGGGGAGATATCGTGAAGAGTATGGTGAAATACGAAGGATTTTAAAATCGCACATTTTGTTCATCGGTTTTAACCTATTTAATTATATATATTTATAATCTCACTTAGAAAATGCTTAGTAAGCTAATACATGACTATTGGAACTAACATGATGTACCAAATGCGTATCAATTAACGTTACCAAGAAGAAAGTTGGAACGGAAGGACCCAAACGGTAAAGTGGTCGAAGTAGAAGGGGTAAAAAGAGCAATTTATAGTATAGGAGGCTATCTGTTAAGTTGACAAAGTATAGGGGGCAAAATGATATTTTCCCTTAAAAATGGTAAATATTAAGGCTAATTTAGTAATTTCCTCTATGATATTTTGAAACACGTGGAAGTTAACAAAATTGAATGACATCAACTAACTTTTTTATCTTTGCTTTTATGGCTATGGGGTGCATAATTAAATTTGTTGATATTTGTTTTTTGGTTACATATACTTTTGGCTATGCGAGATGTTTCTTTATGGTGTCCCCGTTTCGATGTTCTGCAGGTTAACATTGAAGGAGATGCCGAATTGGCATTCTCATATCTCTTCGAGGCTCGTGTTAGGGCTACTTCTGGTGGTGCCATAATCGATGAGATTCTGACGATGCAACATCAAGTTCATTCCATTCATTTCTACATTGTGCAACATTTTAGTAATACAGCAACCTATTTTGTGGCACGTATGGCTCTCGACTGTCTTCCAGTGAACTCACTGGTGGTCTTGTCTCCTTGAGTAGATCTTTCGTCTTTTTAGCGTCTTCTGCTATCTGCAGTGTCTCCTAGCGTAATTACATATGACAAAAAAAACTTTTATATATATGGTAGCTATCTGGTATTTTTGTTTGGTACACTAAACATTATGATTAATATATGAAAGGACCAAAACGCTAAAGTAGTCTGAGGGGTAAAAAGAGAAATTTATGATATAGAGGACTATTTGTTAAGTTGCAAAAATAGAGGGGCCAAAGTGTTATTTTAACTATTAAACAATCACCATCCATTTGGGCTCTTTCTATCCTACCATTTTTCTTGAGTGGGCTCAATGTTTTCAAGTTTAGGCCAATATGATTTCTATGAGCCCATAATTGTATTTTGTTATGTTTTTTAATTTAATTGTTTATTGCTTTTTATTTTCTTCTTCAATTTCAATCACTATTTCATTTCGTACGTCTCTTCTAGTTAAACACTTGATCAAATCCAAATTTAATATTTGTATCACCGTTAAAGTCGAATCTGATTGAGGGGAAAAAAAATTCATACCCACTTCATACACATCACTAACTGAGTATTACCTGTTTAAACCAGATCGACCCAAGCAAAGCTAAGTAACCATTTCCATTCTACCCCACTAATAAAAACGGGTAAAAAAACATTGGACGTCATCTAAGTTTGGGTGTTGTAACATTGTGGTCACCTAACTTCGTATTGTAACAGAGCACTCATCTATGTTTTCAGCCATTTTTGTAGGTATTAGTTTTGTTTGTGAGTTAGCTCAATTTTTGTAGAGTTCAACCGAGTTGATCAGAGAGATTTTGCATGCTTAGTTTTCAATTTGATCAAAAATGTCATTAAAAGTGACCGAAATAATTACACGGTTACCTTGTTTAAACATAGTTGAGTACTCTGTTACAAAATAAAGTTAGCTAACCACGATGTTACAATCCCAAATTTAGGTGACCATCAATATTTAAAAAAAAAGTCAACGCTTCATTTGCAAACAACTATATTTAAAAAACACAGATAAATAATTAATTAATTACATAACTTAAAAACAATGAAAATCATCATCTTCAAGTTGGCTCTGCAACGAGATTCGTGCAAATCTCTGAATCAATCTCACTTCACCACATTTTTATAATAAGGTTTTCAATGCTTAAGGTTCACGATTTCCCTCTCCAGCTCTGAAAGACTGAAACACTGCCCCCCTTTAATGGCGACATTAAGAGCTTCTGCTGCAGCTGCTCCCTCCATTGATTTCGAAGCTCTGGACCCAGTTCATCATCTGGGTTAACTGAATTGTGTCGTTCTCGTATCTGGGTAAGTTTCTGTTTTTCGTTTCTGGGTTCTGAATCAGTTCGGTTAGTTCATGTTTGATGCTCTGTTTTCTGTTTTCCTCTTCTGGGTTAGCTGAAACAGTTCATATTCATATCTGGGTATGTTGTATTTTTCTAAATTCTTAGCGTTTGGCCAACAAGAGGTCAAGATTTCGAATATCGGTAACCACCTGTTCGTGTATAAAGGCTTATCGAAGCCCCTTGTGGTCCCAATCCGTTATACAAAGTCTTATCGAAGTTGTGCAAACTTCATGCTCGTTCATGAGTCTTTCGTTCGAGAAGGGACGTGCTAGTAAACAATATAAGACTCTTTAAAAAAAGGGTTCTTGATAGCTTTTGATTCCATGTTCTATTTTCCTTCTCAAAGTTTTGATTATGAATTCAATAGCTTCTGAGCTTCTCATTTGACTGAATGATTTGTGTGTGTCTCTCTCTTGAAGTGTTCCTTCAATCAAACAATGGCGAGATTCTGCTTTCCGAAATGTCGATTCGCTCGAATCATGGCATGGCTACAGCTCATACTAGGAGGGCTAGTGATCCTAGTGAGCTTAGCAAGTCTCTACAAGTTCTACAATGCTGGATTCTTCCTCCACAATCAAGACATATGCCGACACTTCTACACGGGAATCGATGTCCATAACGACGGGTTCGACATTCGAGCAATCAAGGATCGTGTGGATGAAGTGCTCGATGAGATGGACAGGCTGCAACGCAAGCTCGAAAAGTCTGTCCACGAGATGGACAAGGTTCAAGGTACATTGGCCAAAGCTAGCATTTCGAAATCGGAGCATAGGAGCTACTTAGAGGATGAAGTGATCAAGCCTCTATACAATGCACACATTGCCCTAAGGCAGATCAGGTTCCCCGACATGGACGATCGAAACAGCTCGATCAAGGAGCCGCCTTTGATCAACACGTTCATCACGGAGGAGATCAGGAAGTACATAACCCCGAAGGAGAACAGGATCGGGACGAAGGTGAACATCTATGGGACTGGGAAGGTCCACAACACAATAGGGCATTCATGTGCCTTGATGAAGAAGGAACTCGAAGAGTACATGGACTACGACATTGGCTCGTTCTGCAAAGACGACTGGATCCTCGCCCAGAGGCTCATGGTCGGAGGATGCGACCCTTTGCCACGTAGGCGATGCCTGACTCGAGCATCGAAGTGGTACAAGAGGCCGTACCCGATCAACGAATCCCTATGGAGATTGCCAGAGGATGGCAATGTGAGGTGGAGCAACTACCAATGCAGAACCTTTGCTTGCTTGTCAAGCAAGAACCCTAAGAGAGGATACTCGAAATGCTCCGGTTGTTTCGAGATGGAGAAGGAGAAGCTGAAGTGGGTCACAAGCTCTTCCCTTCAAGCCGATTTCTTGATCAAGGACGTCCTCGCAATCAAGCCCGGTGAGGTACGAATCGGGCTAGATTTCGGTATAGGCACAGGGACATTCGCGGCCAGGATGAAGGAACACAATGTCACCATTGTATCAACATCACTAAACCTAGGAGCTCCATTCAGTGAGACGATTGCATTGAGAGGGTTGATCCCTTTGTATGTGACATTGAATCAGAGGCTACCGTTTTTCGACAACACGATGGATCTGATCCACACAACGGGGCTAATCGACGGTTGGATGGACATGTTGCTGCTGGATTTCATACTGTTTGATTGGGATAGAATCCTTAGGCCAGGAGGATTGCTGTGGATTGATAGGTTCTTCTGCAGTAGGAAAGATTTGGATGATTATATGTACATGTGGTTGCAGTTCAGGTACAAAAAGCATAAGTGGGTTATTGCTCCTAAGTCTAGGGATGAAGTTTATCTATCTGCCTTGCTGGAGAAGCCACCTAGAGCTATATGAGATAGACCTCATCAACTTAAGGGGTCGTTTGTTTGTAAACCGGCTTTCTGACCGCTGTTAAATGGGCGTTTTTCTCGTGATTTATGTCGAGAATCGGTTGTCGATGTGGTTGTAACCGACGAATCTAACCATTTCATTCATTCGGAAATACTAAGATATTTTGTTCAATGACGATGTAACTTGTAAGATCTTTTGAGCTGCGTTTACTTTGTATATTCCGGGTGTGTTGAGATTTTAAAGAAGACTACCATAAATTTATAAGAGCCAATTACAAAAATTAATTCCGTAAATATACGAAAAGATGAAAAAGAGTTTATGCTTTCTCGATATTCCACCTTAGGTTTAGCATAAATGGCGGCTCGATGTGAGTTTGAAGTTATTGCAACGATTAAGTACTTATTATGTAATTTTTTATTTATGATATCTACTGTAATTCGTTGATAACAGTAATCAATCTCTCGTTACGAGAAAATAAACGATTATATGAGCTCAAATCAAAGCATAGCTAAGACAGGCCCATAGTAGAGTGAATGAAGCCCAATTGATAAGCCCTCTTACATATTGGGCTTTACTAGAAGCTTTCCTTCTCAACCAAGCCCAATAATGCTACTTAGCCATGGTCCAAAAAGCCCAAGTTCAAACCGTACCGAGTTCAAAACTTTCTTCATCATTTATCGATAAATTAGCTTGAGAATGACTTCAAAACTCGAGGCTACAATCTCTCATCTTTTACCAAATACATTAGCTCGAGATTGAAGATATTTTCCTATCCTTTCAAAACAAGTACAACCATGGTTGGTTAGTTGTTTTAGACCCGCATGGTCAAGATTCGACTTATCCTAATTAATCGAACTTGCTTATCTTAGAACTATTTGCTATCAAGGATGCATAATCTTAGTGTTTCCAGTGAGTCGTCTGGTCTGTGGAGGTTGAAAGTGATGCGAAGTTGGTTCTCACTCAATTAGTTAGTCAAGCCACTCAGTGTGCAAGTGGTAACGAACTAAATGCTAATAAAGTTGTCCATTCAGTGACAAAAAACGACTCTTACACGTCTCTCAAAATATGTCCCAAACTAAGTTGAGATCAATCTCTGAAGAACGACTCTTACATGTCTTCCAAACTATGTCCCAAACTAAGCTGAGATCAATCTCACAAAGAACAACTCTTACACGTCTTTCAAACCATATCCCAAACTAAGTTGAGATCTCAATCTCACGAGTGACTCTTACACATCTCTCAAACTATGTCCCAAACTAAGCTGAGATCAATCTCACGAAGAACGACTTACACGTCTTCCAAACTATGTCCCAAACTAAGTTGAGATCGATCTCACGAACAACGATTCTTACACATCTCTCAAACTATGTCCCAAACTAAGTTGAGATCAATCTCACGGCTTGAGTAGATGCTTAGATCTGTCTTGTACCTGTTTTTATCATTTAGATCACCATTGAATAGAAGGTTTGACAAATGAATAAACTAATGGTTTCAGTCTGAGATATTTTCTGATGCAAAAGCAAAAGAACAAGAAGTCAGAGAGCCTCTGATTGGCTCAGCACAAAGTGGGGAGGAACTTAGTTGAAATAAGATTTACACATCCTCCACTGAGAAAAATACCTAGAAAAGAAGTTGGTAAATCACCATCTTACATCATTCCTACATATTCTAAGCTAAAAACTAAACAAAAGTGTTAGCACATACCTTCTGATGTTTGTCAAATCAAATCATACTGCAGATCGAGCCAATGACTCGAGATTCGACAAGAAAAACTGTAAGCAAACTGTGATAAGATAGCTATAGAGGCATATCGAAATGGCTTCTATTAGAGGCATATTTTCCGATGCAGTTCTAGAATGGAGCTGACAAGTATCCATGGTACATCAACACATACCATATTCGAAGCAAACATACGTTATGTCAAGATTCACTCTGATGTTTGTCAAAATCATACTGCAGATTAAACCAATGTCGAGAGAGGCTCGAGATTCAGTAAAACTGTCATACAGATGTGTCGAGTTGGCTTCTAATATGGTGCTAAATCGATATGACCAGTGAGTACGAATGCAAGCCCTAGAATGGACACTTCTAACAATCTTAGGTCTATTCAAAGAAAAAATTTCGAACTGGATGAGGTGGCCATGAACCATTTTGCTTGATGCATAGACTCCCCAAGGCTCGAGAGTCAATAAGAAAAGTTGTGAATGTGCCATACTGCCATGATAAGATCATTATAGAGGAATATCGAGTTGGCTTATGTAGTACACTGCTAAATCGATACGACTAGTCAGTGCGATGCATGTTCTAGAATGGAGTTCCAACTATCTTGGGGTATAATCAAAGAAAAATAATTCAACATGGATATGGGTGGTCATCAACCATTTTTCTTAATGCATTTCTTTATGAACAAAGTTCTAAAGCAAAGCCTAAATGGTCCAACATTAAAAAGCAATCATTTTTAGTAAATTAATGTTCAAGAATGTGAGGGAGAGAGCCACTTACTTTTTCAACAAAATATCAGATGGGCATCTTTGAGGCTCAAAGAAAAGAAATGGAGCTTCCTGCCTGCAGTTAAGTTCTGCAATCTGTTGTCAATGGAGTTCCTGCAAAAACCGTTCAGTTCCGGAGCTCTAGCAAGTTGTTCAAACAAAAGCAGTTACAGAAGTATCACTGTAGCACTTAGCTTTTCAATGGAAATGGTAATTATAAGAGGGAAAGAACATGTACCAGCTCACAATAAGGAACAAATTCTAGGGGAACAGTAGATGGTTGATTAAAATAAAGGATTAAGCAATCAGAGAGATTAAAGGGGGAACAATGGAAGACCGAACAGCCGTCCGAATTTCCTTTTGGCCTGTCCCTAACTACTTTAGGGAAGCAATTAGGTCTTATTGTAAAAGTTTCAAGGCTTTAAACTAAGGCTAAGCACCACAAGTGGATGGTCATTGTCAGTTTATCCGTACATGATTTTCTTTTTCTTCAAAATGGTTGCACTAATTGTTTATCTATATGAGAACCTCTCCCATCAATCATCATATACTTTAAACAAAACCTAACTCAGCAGATTCCAATCAAATAGAAATATTATCATTGATGAATGGTATGGAGAAAGACGGTGTATTCGCCTTAGATATTTTTCTTCCACAGTTAAAGTGTCTGAAAAGATGCATCATAGTCATGAAATGCAGCAAAAATGAAGCCATGGAATGGAACTGTTGTCGCATCACTGTCAAAGAAACCTGTTCAAGTCCTTGAAGATTTGGATCGTCTGAGGTCCGATTGGATGCTAATGTTGTTGTTAGTTGCACGAAGCAAATGACATTATAGCTAATGTTTCACAATCTTATGCCTAAAGAGAAGAAAACTCACCTCGAGTTTTAGTAGAAAAGGTGGAAGATGGCCTTCATGAATATGACAGTGGTTCCCTGTGGTTCAATATCCTCCACCAAATCGAAGTTCTTTCCAAGACATGTTCTAAACATCGTAATTGCAGACAGGAAACAAGTTAGTTAGTTAGTTAACCAAGTTCGAATAATCAAACACTTCAGAATCTATGGAGACTGTCCAATACAAATGCAGTGCATATAAACAATACACCAGAAAAGAATACTATTGATATTACTTTGACGAAAGTGGGAACTATGCTTGAGTTGGACCCTGATTCTGGCCACAACTCATTCATGATATGCCTATTTTATTACTCTCAGAAACATTCAAACTTGGAAATCATGGCCCACGAATAGGTAGAACATTCGCGAAACTACCCCACTTGGCATCAAACATATTATATATCATGCACAGTAACATATGCACATGTTCACATGTTCATTTCTATATAGCAGAGGGTCTCCATAGTAGAGTGCTACGTGTCTGCTTCTAAAAAAATCAATCTGAAAGTGAAAGGATGGATGACGAGCAAGATCGGCTGGTGCCTATTGCCAATGTGGGGCGGATCATGAAGCAAGTACTGCCACCAACGGCCAAGATCTCTAAAGAAGCCAAGCAAACAGCGCAAGAATGTGCAACAGAATTTATAAGTTTCGTGACGAGTGAGGCAGCAGACAAGTGTCACAAGGAGAACAGAAAGACAGTTAATGGAGATGACATCTGTTGGGCTCTGAGTAACCTAGGGTTTGATCACTATGCTGATGCCATTGTGAGGTACCTGCATAAATATAGGATGTTTGAAAGAGAGAAAGCTATTACCTCACAAGAGAGATCCTCCGGTCATCAAAGTAGACAGCCGGAGCATCTGACTGGAGCAGCTACATCATTTGAGTTTAGAGTTCTTGAGAAGGGTAATAGCAGCTCTCATGCAAAACCATCCTGATAATCAGTGTTCAACACTACTTACTCTGAGAGGAAGAAGCTGAAATCTGAAGCTGAAGATTCAAACAAATGAGTACACTACACAGAAGCTTACCAGCCTCACGAAGATGTGCTACTTGAGGTAATCTGTTCCAATATGCCACCGGAGTTGATATGTCGCCAGCCTTCAGTTCTCTGTCTTCCTCTTCAGTAAGTGTAATAGAGAAGAAACTTTGATTCTTAATATGTTGTCTTGATGGTTTGGATCATCTTTTTAGTGGTAGATACAGCTTTCTTGTTACCAGTACATTGACAGCTTCCGAAGATTGGAGATCATACCACCTCATTTGATTTATAAGGGAATAAATTGACATGGGATTCATACTTCTGTTCATGTGCAATCTCATCAATCTGTACTTTACATAAATATCACATTGCAACTTCATCTATCTTCCCTTCTGTCATTCATGTTTCTGACAAGTAAAAAGACATAACAAATTCCACAACTTAGCCATGTTAGTCTTCATAAATCTTGCACAGAATATGACCACCTATGTTTGAGAAAGATTAATCCATTAGAAGCTAATCCCGCTCCTGTAATACCAGTTTCATTCCTTTTGAAGAGGAACCCATGTCTACAATTAAGAAACATCAGCTTTTGCAGTAAAAAAACAGACAGTTCAGTCTCATCTTATTGTCAACTGAAAGTATTCATCAAAGTATAAAGTACAGTTCACCAAAGATAAGTTATCAAGTACACACTGTCAATCAACTCTTATGCTGGTTAAATGGCTCCACCAGCCCCTATTTACTTTCAGAGTTTTTATCATTCCCTCCAGTTTGGCAATGCAAATCTCTAAGAAAAGAACAGTTCACATAAAGATAGCACATTAAGTGTTTTCTGCTTTAACTGGACAACTTATTAACCAAAGAATGGTCTGTTTAGCCATTGAGATTATGCACCTACAGGCTACAATAGGTTCTAGGGTTTCCAAACCCCCAGGGAAGTGGACCACAACATTGTGGCTTTACATAATATGAATTGTCGTGAAAATCTCACCAAAATCAAAAGCATGCTAGTTTTAAACTACATGTTAAAGAATAGGGTAAACTCACCACACAAAAGAGGTAATATGTAAGACCATAATTAAAAATTCATAAAAGAGGGATTAACATACACAAATGGCTTCTGTAAGAACTTTGGGACCACTTCTCAACTATCAATTGTTCCTGCAGAAGATGGAATCTATTGAAGAGTGCTTAGAGAAAGAAGAATGCAACAAAAGTAGCACTAAGTTTCCCTTAAAAGCATGGACAAAATAATGAGACTAAGTGAGGGACAGGCTCGACACCTCGAATCAACTACAGTAATGCACCATTAAATTCCTGCTAAAGTTATTTAATAACTCAAAATATCTGCCACCAACTATATCTATGAGTTAAATGATGGTCTCCCTGATAAAAATGTTCCCTGTGAATGCAGCACTCTGGCAACGGAATTGCAGGCATTGAGTTTCGTCACTGACTAGCATCACAGTTTTTTATGCTGTGGTGATGATCACGTATCGACCACAGTGAACGCAAATAAATTAAAAACGAACCAGTCTGCTACATCTCCTGCATTAGTTTTAGAAGACAGATCATGGGCTGTCCATGTGCAATCCAACCACTCAGCACGAGCAAGTGAAGCACCATGAAAGAGCAGCATGTCCTTTGGCACATTCCCAATGCTGCATTGATCTTCACAAATCGCTTCCTCACTCCAAAACTTAAAGGTCCAAAAAACTAAGTTGATGCAAGAATACGATAAACAACTATGTACGCAAAGATTAAGTATCTACATTACATATATTGGCACTAATTCATGCATAGAGTCCAACATGTTGAACTTTTGTACCATGCATTGCAACGACAGTAATGCAGCAGGCTCCACAACAAAGCAATAGACATGATTCAAATCTTACAATTATTGCTACCATGTTCCCTTGTGTATTAGCCAAAGATATTGGGCTAGGTCAGTGAACAGGGACTGCTCTTCATAAGTATATCCACTTGTATATTTGAATGACACCATTGTTGTATTATTGTTTGACCATGTGAAAGTATTTCTGAAAGAGTTTGAATGGTACAATCATACTAAAAAGATTGCATGCACATGTAACTAAAAGAAACTCCTGGATTGATTCCAATAATAGTTCTTAACCGTAAATCCACTGTGTCTTCTAGAATGACTCTTTGTCTAAACTCTAAAGTATTCCAGGGCACTATGGGACGTTACAACAAACCATAAAAAAAAAGGTCAAAAAAAGATCAAGACTAGAGTCAAGTAACTTGATTGACAGAAGCTTCGACAAATCCCCAACCATCGTCAATATCTGGTCCAATCCAGAAACCAATAATTGTTTTGTGACTACTAGAACCTACAATCATACAACAATTAACAAGTTCACTTAAATGTTCTAATGGAGTAGTTGAACATCGCCTGAGAAACACATCTTTACTGAAGCTGTAGAGGGCAAGGAGGCCAGTCGCTGCAAAGAAAGTTATACCATAACAGTATCAAATCAAGAGAGTTTTTTCTACCTTCAATTCAAGAGGATTCATTCATTCACCAATTCAAGTTTACACTAGACATAATGGAGATGAAAAGGGCATGTCCTAACACTAATAACATCGTGATTGCAGTATGGCAAGATATCCATTTTGTTATTCTAAAAGAGGAAGCTCCAAGATTTTGCATCATCAAATGCTTCAGGGCAGCCTAGTAAATAATAAAAATCAGAGTACACTTCCTATTTCTGATCCTTTCTTATACTGAATTCTTAGCTTACTAGTCTTACTTGAGCATATAGGGTCACATTGGAACCATCTATTATGAACTATCAAATAGGAGCTACACAAGAAATTAACCAAGCATTACATGAAAGCTAAAACAAGAAATACCTGTTTTAGGCATCCTTCTGCTTAAAATCCTAACCACATTCGCCTTCTGCAATTTCAAAACCTGGAAGAGTCGCAAGGAATGCTCAGAACATTGCCTGCTCAAATTCAAGGAAATGCTCACGTACAAAATAAAAAAAAACTACAAGAATTCACCAAAATAATCACAAAGAAGAACCCTAGCAACTTCAGAATTCCAATTCACTAAAAACGGTGCAAAATTCTAGTTAGCTCACTGCTCCTCTACGTTGATCAAATCACTCTCGTAAACAAATCCTTCTCCTTCGCTTCTTCCCCTAACAACCAGAAACTACTAAGCATTGACGGTCTACACAATCGTGGAACAACGAAACGATACATATCTTGACCGAATCGAGCGAGACTGAAAGTCTGAAACGGATAAGGCGAAAACAAAAGTAAGCGTCGCGGTTCTCTACTTGTTTACCTCGATTGAGACATTAGAGGCGGAAAGAGTAGGAGTGAAGAAGCTTGTACAGACGACGGACGCCATTGAAGGAGCAGAAGCTGTAGTTTTCTCCCACTCGCAGGAGCTGAAGTTGAGAAGCTATCAGACTTGAAACGGTGTCGCTTTCCTGTGGGCCTATTGGGCTGACAAATCTGTTTGATTTAATTGGGCCGAGCCTGTTGGGCTGACAAATTAGTTTGATCTTATTGGGCCAGGCCTGTATCTGTATCTTCAAGCCAGAAACGAAACGTGGCAATGGCGGGTAACACAAACACTTCCCTGCGCACGAAGCATCAAACGCCGCCGTTTTTACTTAATCCGCTCCGTTTTGATCTGTGCATCATCGAAGCTGAATTCAATCGTGAGAAAAATCAAAATCAGAATCCCTAGGGTTAGGGATTTGAATCGGAGCTCCGATGGATTACTACAAGCTTCTGGGAATTCACCGGAGCGCGACGAAATCGGAGATCAAGGAAGCCTTCCGACGACTTGCCGTCCAATTCCACCCCGACAAGCACTCCCAGTCCTCCAAGCACGTCCGAGACGACGCTTCCCTCAGATTCAAGCAGATCTCCGAAGCGTACCAGATCCTCGTCGACGATCGGAAGCGCGCCGATTACAACCTCCACAGCAGATCCTCCTCCTCCACCGGTGGCTATCGCTACAACAATAAAACCTCCTCCTCCTCTTCTTCTTCCTCTTATTCTTCTTATCAATCGTCGTATTACGACGGGGGATCGAGGCGCGGCGGCGGAGTGTCGTCGATGATGGAGGTTGCGATCCGGTTCATGACGACGAGGGCGTTCTTGCTGAACGTGGCTTTCGCCGGATGTCTATTGGGAGGCGCGAAGATGATGGACGGCGGCGGAGAGAGGCTGTGGAAGAAGTGGAACTCCGGGAAGTCGTTTGAAGAAGCTATGGAGTCGATCGAGAAATCTAAATCGCGGCGGCGGTGAAAATATTATTTTTTGTGTATTTGTTTAATGATTAATGAGTAATTTTTTTTATTTTTCGAAATGTAAACTTGTGGATGAATAATGTTATAAATAAGTCTTTTAGAACCAAATTTACAAATAAAAAAAAATCAAGTACTTAAATGTACTTATAATATGATTTTGGTATTCATTAAACCGTTATAAATTGTCAGAAATAACGTGTAACGATGCTTTTCTACTGAACTAACTGTTAAAGACCCATATATCAATATATTTTAGGTAGACGGTAATACTAATAACAAACTTAGTTAGAACCATAGTTTATTGTTAACTATTTTGGTATTTATTAAACCGTTATAAATTGTCAGAAATCACGTGTAACAATGCTTTCTACTCAACTAACTGTTAAAGATCTATATACTGATATACTTAAGGTAAACAATAATATAATGTAATAACAAACTTAGTTAGAATCATAATTTCCATTTAACTGTTTTGGAATTTGTTAAACCGTTATAAACTGTCAGAAATGACGTGTAACAATACTTTCTCCTCAACTGACAGCTAACCGTTAAAACCCATATACCGATTCACACATAACAAATTCGTAATCATTAATCAAACTCATCCTAACGACCCCGATACATAATCAATATCCACACACTCTCATCATCAACAATAAAGCCACTATTTACCCTTGGGAAACAATCATTAGTAACTGTTAAAGATCCATATACCAATATATTTTAGGTTGACAATAATACTAATAACAAACTTAGTTAGAACCATAATTTCTATTTAACTGTTTTGGTATTCATTAAATCGTTATAAATCATCAGAGATGATGTGTAACGATACTTTCTCCTCAGCTAATTGTTAAATACCCATATATCGAATCACAAAAAACAAATCCCTAATCATTAACCGAAATTATCATAACGACCCAGACACATAATCAATATCCACACACTCTCATCATCAAACCACTCTCTACCCTTGAAAAACAATCATTAATCAAGTTACTGTTAAAGACCCATATACCGATATATTTTAGGTAGACAGTGATACTAATAAGTAATAACAAACTTAGTCAGAACCATAATTTCTATTTAACTATTTTGGTATTCATTAAACCGTTATAAAATCATCAGAGATGACGTGTAACGCTACTTTCTCCTCAGCTGACAGCTAACTGTTAAATACCCATATACCGTTTCACAAAAAACATATCCCTAATCATTAATCGAACTCATTCTAACGACCCCGACTCTCATCATCAACCATAAAACCAATCATTAATCAAGTTATGATTAATGCTTAATTAATTTAAACCTCTCACACAAGTCTTAATTTAATTATTTAATTAATAATTACTAATCATTTTTAATTTATTTTAGGTTTTTTCCTTTTTCTTTCTTCTTCTCCATTTGTCGTCTCTCTTGTTCATCATCATCACTCCAATTCCTCAGATTCTCTCCACTTCCCCCATAATTAACCGCAGAAAATAAAAAATTCCCATTTCCCCTTCAGATCCAACATTGTCTACCCATGTCTTCAATTCCCCCCTCTTTGAAAATCTAGGGTTTTCCCACCCATCGTTTCCCACAATATTTTTAACCGCGCACGAAGCTCATTCTCCATCCCCGGACAAATTCCCATCGTTCTTTGGCACCCCAGATCGGAGATTTCAGCTAATTTCGCCGCCGGGGATTTGTATAAGCTTTGACGAATTGTCGACTCTCTCGTGGGAATTGTTGATTTGGAGGAGTTTGTGAATTTTCGGGTCGAATTGCTCAATCTGGGTTTGTAGTTTGGAGATAGATAACTGCTTTCGTGGGGATTGGAGCTTTGAAGCTGTTCTTCTGCATGTACAAGGCGTAAAGAGGGTCCTCTGCTGCAAGTGTGGAGGATCGGTGGGAATAAAAGATGTTTGCTTCGGGTTCAGAAGCTGGGCATGAGAGCTTAGGAGTGGTTCCTATGCGATTTGTCTGGCCTTATGGAGGGAGGAATGTGTTTCTTAGTGGCACTTTCACTGGGTGGGTAGTTGTTCATACTAGCTTACTGTGTTTATGAAAAGCTGTTATTTTGATTCTGTGTTTCAGACATTATGATGACTGATTGATTGATTAATGGATTCTTTTTACATCTGCAGGTGGACTGACCGCATACCGATGTCGCCTATGGAAGGTTGTCCTACTGTGTTTCAAGTTATTTGCAACTTGACTCCTGGATATCACCAGGTTATAACTATTTGCAGCATTAATCTGGGAATTAGGATTTCTTGATTATAATGACAGTCTTGAATGTATTAGAATCAAGGCAATGAGCATATTGTCTGCTAAAATAGCCTTTTAAGACGTATCTGTAGCACTATAATGTTGTGAATTGTGAATACGGCCTTTCTTTGAGCTTGTTGCCTTGTTGGTGTATCTTGTCTTGGATGATTTGCATGATCCGGTGGCCGGTACTGTTACTTACTTCTTCGAAGCATTAACTATGAACACAATTTGCAGACTCACAGTCGAATATCCTCCATTTGTGGCTAACTGGGAAATAGAACTTGATTATGATGACAGTTCGGGATGTATTAGAATCAGGAAAAGATCATAATGTCTGCTGAATAGACTTTAAAGCCTACTCGTAGCATTTTAATGTAGTGGAATACTGCCTTTCATTGAGCTTTGTTGATGTATCTCGTCTTGAATTATATGCATGATCTGGTGGCCGGTATTGTTACTTACTTTTCGGTTATTCGCATCATTTATATGCAGTACAAATTTATTGTTGATGGAGAGTGGCGGCATGATGAGCACCAACCGTTTGTAAGTGGAAGTTACGGAGTGATGAATACCGTCTTTCTACCTAGGGAACCGGATATTATTCCTGCAACTTATAGTCCTAGGACGCCTGGGAGATCCAACATGGACCTGGATGATGTATTTGGTCGTTCGGTAAGGGGACCTCCATTACAAGTTTTTGAGTTATCGGCTCCCGTCATGCGACTTCAACTGGCTACTCTATTAGATAGTTTCTTTGCCGGGTCTTTAAAATGGAAAGGAAATAATTGTGTGATATTTGTTCCTTCTCAGGATGTTGTCCAGGGTATACCAGATGCCGATTTGGAGGTCTCTCGTAGCCGGATTTCTGCGTTTTTATCAACACATACTGCATATGAGTTGCTCCCTGAGTCAGGCAAGGTTTGAATACTACCATTTTTATGGAGCCCTATTGTCTATAAATCACATACTTATTGAGCTACTTAAGTTTTTCGTCCCTATTTTCTTTTCGCTTATACATTTCATCTTCTAGGTTATTGCTTTGGATGTTAAACTACCCGTAAAGCAAGCATTCCATATTCTCCACGAACAGGTGAGGAACACAAGCTTGCATCATTTTAGATGCATCTATTCAAGAGGCTATATCAATATATACGTCTAATTTCCAGTGACTTTGTACTTATGCTGTATATCCTGTGATTTCAATGCCATGGCTAAGCATCTGTATCTTTCCATTGGTTTAATCCCAGGGTGTTCCTGTGGCTCCTCTTTGGGATTTCTCGAAGGGTCAGTTTGTTGGTGTTCTCAGTGCGATGGATTTCATCTTGATTCTGAGAGAGGTGAGTTAGATTTTCACAGAAGTTGACTCCGTATTTTCATCCGTTCATTTTATGCATAAAAAATTATGTTCCTTGATTCAACTTATGATCGTAAATCTCTCGGATTCCAGCTTGGAAATCGTGGATCTACTTTGACGGAGGAGGAGTTGGAAACTCACAGTATATCAGCTTGGAAAGAAGGGAAGTTGCATCTTAGTAGACAAATTGATGGCACTGGAAGATCATATCCTAGACATTTAATCCATGTAAGTTATTCACTGTGAAATTTACCGAGATCATCTGGATTACAACAATGGATATTACGATTCCCCAATTAAGTTCTTAACTCTAAATCCTGTGTCGTGTAGGCTGGCCCCTATGATTCTTTGAAAGACGTATCCTTGAAAATCATGGGGGGCAACATATCGACAATTCCCATTATCCACTCTTCTTCTCAAGATGGTTCATTCCCACAGCTATTACATCTAGCATCCCTTTCCGGGATACTAAAATGTATGTTCTTTCGTATCCATCATATAAAATACATGTATGCACATATGTTGTGAATTGTGATACGTATTCTTGTCGTATTCGTTTGCAGGTATATGCAGGCACTTCAGGCATTCCGCTAGTTCGTTGCCTATTTTGCAGCAACCAATTTGTTCAATTCCTTTAGGTACATGGGTTCCGAAAATCGGGGAATCAAATGCAAAGCCAGTTGCATTCTTGAGGCCCAATGCTACACTGGGTGCTGCTCTGTCATTATTAGTTCAAGGTAATCGAAAGCCGGGACAAAGTAATCAAATTTTCCATCTTCATGAGTAACCCATCTGAGTCTTGATTCCTTTTTGCAGCTGATGTCAGTTCAATACCAATTGTAGACGATAATGATTCGCTCCTGGACATATATTCACGGAGGTTCGTGCTTACACCTTGTTTGTCCCGCAATATTTCGTTTGAACCTTTAGCAATCTATTGACATCTCTGTAAAAACTTCTTAACTTGTTAGTGATATCACCGCTTTGGCGAAAGATAAAGCCTATGCACAGATTCATCTAGAAGAAATAAGCATCCATCAGGTAGTAGTTGCCGAAATCTCGGTACTCTTGTGACTGAATGATCTTGGACTGAATGATCATGAATTGTGATGTTAGCATCCTGGATTCTCCTCATCATGTGCTTTCTTCTCTCGTGTAGGCGTTGCAGCTGGGACAAGATGCAAACTCGACTTATGGAATGTACAACGGCCAACGATGTCACATGTGTTTGAGATCTGACCCTCTGCACAAAGTCATGGAGCGACTTGCAACTCCCGGTAATCTCGTCTCCTTCAACTTTTCGATCGAGTCTGCGTATATGACTAGTGCTTGTTAACTCGATTACTAACTCGACTATTACCTTCATGAGCCAGCTTAATTACTAACTCGACGATTCCCTATCGTTATCGTTTCACTGACTTCTCTTTCTCTCGCCAGGGATCCGGAGACTGCTGATCGTCGAGGCCGGAAGCAAGCGAGTCGAAGGGATCGTCTCGCTGAGTGATGTATTCAAGTTCTTGCTTGGTTGAAGCTGATAAAGATGCTTGCTTTCCAAGAAATCCAAGGCTTTCAAAGGCTCTTCCTTTTCCCACCCTTTTTCTTAGGATAGAGAAAATTCAAAGAACCCTAAAAAAGAAAAAGAAAAAAGAATCTGTAAATTGTGAGTATTATATTATTCATTTTCTTTTCCCTTTTTTTTTTATTTTAAAAAAATGCCTTTTACAGTCCCATGATTTTCCCTTCAAGTTGGCACTGAGGCTAGAATTGTTCTCCCAAGTGTTGGTGGGCTGTAATAAGAAACTGTGGTTCAACCTGGTGAATCAGATCGGTTCGGTTCAGTTCAAAATCATTGAATCGCATGTCGGGGGTCTGAAATCTTACAGTTAACCTCGTCGGTTTGACATTTACCGTGGTTTTGCCCAAGACCAAGATATTAGGGCATGTTGTATCATTAAGTCTCAATAGTTTGATCTCTAACCTTTGATGGCTTTTCGCAAATCTCTTTAGATGAATCGAAAACGAAGGAATGGTTAGGAATCAATCATTCGTTTTTCAAGACTCTTGAACTTGTCGATCAACTTCAACCCAACCCAACCGAAAGAAACCGAAAATTTTCATGTGCTTCCTTATTCACTACGACTTGTAATTATATTTCTTCTTGATGTAAGTAGTCATAGCATCCTTCCTATTTCGAACCTACCCTTTGTAGACCGAATCTCAAAGAGTAGGATAGACTCAGGCTTAGGGTCCATACTATCAAAACTCGATAGAACCCTGATTAGGACTACATTCGTAAAAAACAACACGTACTCGCAATTCGTAAGCGCCTCATGGTGCGGGCTAAAATTTCATTAGAGAAATTATGAGCTAAGAACAGCATTCCAATTGACAAAAAAATATCCCTTGTACTTTTTTACTACAAAAGGAAGAGGATTCATCATATCTACATTTGGCAAAGGAGTTAAAAGAACTGAATTAGGGTTTTCTTTCATGTTTTCAAGTTGGTACCAGAGCTAGAATCTGAGTCTTGATTCTCCCCATGCATGTCTGTATCTCGCGGTATATCGGTAGATTCTGGGAGCACGAAGGCCGTAAGTTGGTCACTGCAGAATCTATCATCTGCGCCACATCAGCGGGAGGATACTGTCGTTCGGTACACATCTTCGTAACCCATCAAAACAGAACGAAGATAGCTCGAAGTAAGGTTCCATGGAAAAACAGGAATCGTTTAACAAGGTTTCTTGTTGATGGGGTTACCTTGATCATGAGCAAAGTGGCAACGCATGAAGTCATAAGTTCGGACGGGGAGGATGAAGCTGCCGAGGAGAAGCTCGTCTGAGACTCTGGCGAATCATCGCCATTCGTCACTTGGAGTCGAGGCTCTGATGCGCTTTGACTTGTGTCCACGTGATCTAGGGCCTCGCCGATCGTTGCAAAAGCATCTTCGCCGTCTTTCTCGGATGACAAAGCCTAGGATCAAGGAAATACCAAAGATCGAATCCCGGACTAACTCAGGTATTATCATTTCGCTTGTAAACATACAGAGATTACAGACGATATCCGTCTGCCAAACTTGAGGGTCAAGCAAGCAAAAAGAGAGAGCAGATAATTTTTACCTGGAGAGCAGCATCAACCATCTTATACGCTTGTTGTCTCGATCTGTGTACGATATCAGAAACAGCCGATCCGGACTCTTGCAAGACCAAGGAACCTTGGTTCGGACCTTCCATGGCCGCAAAGATGGCGGAGCTGCCCGAGTTCAGCCAATGTAGTACCTGGTTCACTTGCTGAGTATGGCATTGCCTCGTATCCGATAACTGCATGATGTAGAAGCAAATCATGATTTAAAATTCTCAATCCTTTATGTCAAGCAACCCCTATAGAAATTCGAAGCTTCTAACTCTGGTATATGCTAACGATGTAACTGTTCAGAACCCGAATATATACCTTTCTGTCAAATCTGTCAGCTCTATTTCCTTGTTGGGTTGCTGGAACTTGGCCACACATGACGTCGTTCTGAGGCATCAAAAGCTTATATTACACTCGTATGTCAACAGAGAAGGAAACGAAAACCACGAAATTAACACTGAATGCTAATAAACTCACTTTTCAAGAACAGAAAACAGTAGGTTCTGAGTTCTTTAACAAAGGAGAGGATCATAACCTGAGAATGGTGTACTCTGGCGTTTTCGGTATTTGAATGTCCATTCATTTCAACCTCCTTCAAAACACCATGGTACTTCTGCTTCTTAAGAGCCTCAGGCATGTTTTCCAGTTGATCAAAAGGCATGCAGTCTATATCCTGCAAAAAAAGACTGAAAAGATCAACTACATAAATCCCATGAAAGAAGCAAAGATTAGTTCTTCCATGGTTGACCGAGACTACCTTAATGAGTTCAACTCCGATCTTCGGATGGTCAAACTGCACTCGGCATTCTTCATGATCAACCGTTAGAACTCTCCCGGTATAGAGTTCTCTACTCTGCGGGTGAATAGCATTGACACGTTGACCGACGTACAGAGGCCTTGCTAAATCTGTCGGAAGTCCCTTCCTGATGCCGGCACGGAGCTCGCTGTAATGCTTCCTCACAGACTCGCGGTACTGCTCAAGTTTACACCTCTCATCGTGGAGAAAATGCTGTGAGAATCTCCTCGGTTTTCCAAGAGAACTGGAACAGCCATGGTCAATAACAATGACATTGTAAGAAAATGTATAACCGATTTTGTAATCATCAATGGTAACAGAAGGTGTTCATCAACGTGCCTTCTTATGACACCCCATTCAACACGAGTAAGGGAAGAAACGTGGCCAAGCCCGACATGATCCAAGTACTCAACAAACTCTCTTTTGGCAAACCAAGGGTAGTCGATTGCGCTGCAAAACCATTCGAATCTAGACCATCTGCGAAGCTTAGAAGAAAGGGAAAAAGGAACCTCTTCCTGCAAAATAAGAGCGAATATAAGATTAGATGGTAAGTGTACGAAATCCAACGAGAACCAGATGAATTGTACCTTTGGATAAGATGCTACTCTCTCCTGCAATGAAAAGTAGCAGAAACTAGGTTTACTTTTTCGTCTACTTTTTCTTGCCAAACAAGCTGGACTCTTTACAACATTTGTTTGATCATCATTGTTATCTGAACACGTTTTTGATTGCCCGGAAGGAGCAGGCACTTCAGCAGTTTGTTCTTCTTTAACAGGCAAGTTTTCCTCTACAGGCAAGTCCTATATCAATCACGAAAGAAAAACAGGAAGAAACATCTTATTATTGCCAAATAAAAACAAACAGGAAGAAACATCTTATTATTGCCAAATAAAAACATTCATAACAAACTAGCAGTTAAAAGAAAGACGAGTTAGTGTACCTTGGTCGTTACTAAATCAGTAACAGGACCTTTCGTGTCATCTTCAACCTTCAATGCCTGAGTTTCAAAAGAGATGAATAGTATGTCATGAAGTAGGTATTAAATTTGGTAACACGTGAGAGTAACAGTTCAAGTATGCTTACTCTTGATACCGAAGACTGGCGTTTCCTCTTCAAATTACCATTCTGCTGCTTGGCCTCTGCATCATGTCTAGCATCAACTGATGAGATTCTTCCCGACTTTGACTTCCTCGAGGATGAAGCTTCAACTACGCTTACCACGACAGGTAAACTTTCCTTCATGGGAGGAACTTCGGTGGTGTCTAGATTATTGCTGGCACATGTAGCCTGTGGTACGGAAGCTGTTTTCTCGTCGACGATGGTCTTAGTTTCTTCCTTCAGTTGGACAGAAGATTCTAACAGCCACAACCAAAACTCATAAATGTCAACTGAATGCTGCAAAGATTCTAACAGACTTGCTACTGTATTCAAATACTCACCAGATTCTATCGCAGAGAGATTCGCCAATGTTTGCAACGCATCCAAGGCAGAGAATTCGTCTGATAATGAGAAAGAGCAATTAAAAAAACCTAATTATTCTTCAAGAAGCAAAACATTACAATTCTTCGAGGTCATTTTAAGGACACGCACATAGAAACAGTAATAACTCAGAAGTTCCTTCAAGCTTACCACTAGAGAAAAGCTTTTTGCTTCTGCTCTCGCCATTAGGAGAAGTCTCTTTCCCTTTGTCTTTAAAAACCTTTGTGTCAACATTTCTTCTGAACTTTTGACCTTCACCGTCATCAAGCCTTTTACGCTCTATCACTCCAACTTTCGTTTTCTTCCCCTTTCTACAAATATCTGCAAAGTCAGCATCATAGGCAGGATTGTTACTGCCCTTACTTCTGGCACCTTGCATTCGACCCTCTTGAATGGAAGCATCACGGAGCTTTTCTCGAGATGACCCAGACTGCATAAACCAAATTCAAGAGGTATAAATATTACATCTTTTCACACTAGAGAAAGCTAAAAGAACCGACAATATAGAAAATGACAGATTATAAATTCTGTGAGTGTCTCAGTTGATACCAAAGCAGCAACGTGTACTACCTACCTCTTCTTCCTTGGAAACAGGGTCTGACTTCAGGTTTTCAATACCATGATTCTTCTGATTGTCTCTGGTGTATGGGTGTGTAACAGGAAATCGGGGCGTCCTTTTCCCAACTACACGAGGCTGACCATCTAAGACAAGCTTCAGAGTTCAGACCATCAACAGTAACTCAAGCTTCAATTTAGCTACTTTGCTCAATCATACAGTCTATTTATTTTCCTAAGTCCTAACTACACAAAAAAGGGAGTCTATTCAAACACTAACCAAAGTCCTCCATCTGACTTCACAATAAATAACAGGACTCGGATAATCAAGTTAACATACCAAGTAAACGTACTCTATTCAAGAGTGACATGCAACCATCTTTTGATGTTGAAACAGGGCGGCTAATCGGCTCGCTCAGCGGGACTTTCACTCTTTTACGTTTGAGAGATTTGTGGGATACATGGGGTACACCACTGTCTTCTGCTTCCCTTCTCCTTGGTGCCTACATGGGAGATGACACATTGCAAAAGCCTTTGTTAAGCCAGCAGAAGCAAAGATTCGCACATCAACATAAATCACCAAGTATGCACCTGTACAATTTCAAGACAAACAAATTCACAAACTTATGCATCCCATTTCTTCAAACTGTTGTTTAGACCTAACTTAAGCATTAGTTGTTGCAATGGGTTCAATTATATGCAACACTGATGAAGTAGCACAGGAGCTGAGTGTCTACTGCTTCATTCACTTCATTTTTTAATACTCAAGCAGTACAAGCCTTTTGTTAACCACAGATCATAGAGAAGAAATAAAATGTTCATCAAGTAGTAGAAGATTCTGATGAAATGAAGGGTTGCATGATAGAGTATACCTGATGAACGTTGTAATGATCCGAAAGCATTGCTATAAAGGCCATGCACAGAAGCTGTCCCCTCGGGTAGGGATAAGTATGCCTAGAGATAAAAAAAGCATGATTATCCAAGTCAAGTAAATAACAAAACTGACATTCATTCACGGCCAAGTTATAGCATTGACTTCATGAACCCTGGAATATTACCAAGTATAAAATCAACAGATAAAACATCCCTAAACATATACGCGTACCCGATGTAAGTTGTAAAGAGCCTCCACCATTTCCATAGATCGGGTACTGACTTCAGCAGCAACCTGAACATAAACAGGAACGAGTAACGTAAATGACGAACATCATGCAAAACCAGAGTACCATTCCTAAGAACGTACCCTTCTCCAGTCCTTCCCATGCTTACGGTACGCTTTGTAGAACTTCTGAATCTCAGTTTCACTCCACGGTGGCCCTAACTTATTTGTAGATTTCCTCTTCTGGTAAAAACCATAACAGTCAAACATCAATAGGTATCCAAACAGAATACAACATTCAATATCCTTCTGATCAACTAACATACCCAAATCATTCTTACAAAACCTAATCATAAGTACACCAATGCAAGGCACAGAAAAACATTAGTCACCTGCTCTACATTCTTGTCCCAGCTCCTGACCTTTTTCTCGCGGGAGACCTCCGTCGAAAAAATGCCTGTCAACACTACTTTTCTTAGCTGGTGGCATTTAAGATTGATCTCCTGAAACACATTAAAGTAGGACTTAGCATTTGGTCTCATCATAGTATGCTAACATAACACTCAGCTTATTAATCAATAATAATCCTATAGAAGGGACGACACGTGGCCATAACCCATTGATGAGCCGCCTGCAACAAGAACTAACCTATCTAAAATAAACAATGTGACTGCTTGAGTTTTGAATAAGCAAAATTTCATTCCATCAAAGAATTAATTACCAGAGCGAATTACACACAAAAAAGTAGAAAAGAACACTCAGATAACTACACCTAACTCTCTAACACAAGTAGCAACACTGATCATCCTTCAAATTCAAAAGATCGGACGAACAAAAGAGGGAAAACAACCACTGTTCGTCACTAATTCTATCACAATCGTTCCCACCTCAGCACGAGCAAATTCCACAACAGCAAATACACTCAGATTTAAACAAAGCCATTCAACACTAGCGAAGATCACTCGGAACTACAAGGGCGTACAAAACCCCCCCAGCTAAAACCCGACAAAGAAAAGAGAAATTCAAATTTGAAATGAGAAAATTCATCCAAATGCATCCGTCCATCGAGAAACTCCAGACCAACAATCCATCAACCGAAGAACCCAGCACTAAGATCCAAAACCCAGAAAGAAAAGCCGAGTGAATTCAGCAAATGTACCTCGAGAAAACCCTTGCAGAAAACCTCCTTCAAGAAATCGCCACCCTTCTTACAACCCTAATCAAACAGATCCACTACAACAAACCTCTCCGATTTCCAGCTGATTAGCCACCACTACTGTCTCCTTCCGCAGGAATGGAGTTTCACGGAGGAGGAGGCAAAAGGGTTTTTGGCTATCTGAGCGAATCTTTTGTTGGGCTGAAGAAGAGGCGTTGCCGCGCTCTGGAAACTGTTATTTTGCCTTTTATATTTTTGTGATCGGACGAAGGGGATGAGCCCCTGGATCGTTGACACGTGGATGATAAGCGGATTTAATGGCTGGATCTTGGATGTTCTGCCTTGTGTTCGGATGGGTTTTTCCGCACCTGATTCAATTTGAAATTTTGGTGATGGATATTTGCTGAAGTGGTCCCTGGAGTTATTTATATTTGTGTAATGATCCCCAAGTGATTGGATTTGGATTTCGAACATCACTCTATTTATAACATCACTCTATTTGTGTAATGCTTTCATCATAACTTTTAAATTTGGACACATTCGCATGTTAGTGAAAAAAGATATCGATATTAGGAGAAGAAGAGTTGATCAGGATGATATCGCGAAGAGTACACATAAATGATTCTAAAAATCACGCATTTTATCAGTCAGTTTTATTATATTAGTGGAATGACATATCTTATCCCAATTAAAAAACACTCAGTTAACTAAAAGTGGCTATTGGAGCTTGTCAAGAACAGTTACACCTTCAATAACTCGAGTTTTTGGGAGAGATTTGCATCGATCTTATATGATTTACTAACACGCCCCTTAAATGAATGGCTCCAATGACGAATTCAAGAGGGGCCTTCTCAGGGGTCATGGGTCAGCCCTTCTTCGGGCCGAGAGAAACTACGTACAGTAATTAAATTCTTTTATATGTTAGGTGTTTTTCCAATATTATTTCGAATTCGACCTAGTGCACTTCGAAAATTGACTGATCATGTTTCAATTATGGGTGAATGTTAGAATCTATCTTGGATCCGTCGTTGTATTGGCTCGTGAAAGAGCCTTAAGTTTGCACAGTTTTTATAAGACTTGTGCAACAATTAGAGACCACGAAGCCTTTAATAAACTTTTATACACAAATTGGTGATTATCGAGATCCGAAATCTTTGACCACTTGTTAGTCCAACGCTATGAAGCCATGTCAAGAACTATTACATTACAATAACTCGAGTGGTTGGAAGATATTTTAAATGGATATTATATTCTTTACTAAGGAAAATATGTTGACGTAACTAATCTTCCGTCATATTAAATGTATAAGCACATCGGAGGGTGGCCGCCGCCGGAAACAAGATGAACCGCCGTCATCGTGAGCTTCCGCGGCGGGGAAATTTGGTACCCACATTCCAAACTCTCATATCGCCGCTTGTTGGGAGCGAGTGAATCAAACATTTTCAAAGATTGCGGCTAGTTTGGATGGAAATGTTACTTTTCACTCCCTCTACTTTATTTTATCTAACAATTGAGTTTGTCCGTTAACTTTTCATTAAAAAAATGTTCATTTAGTTTGACATGTCATTTAGAGATTCTTACATGGCTACTGACTCATCATCTCGACACTTCGTGTGAAGGTTTTAAAACAAAGGTTGATCTTATAGATCACAGAACAACAAAAGACAAACGAGTGATAGGTATGATAACAACCTAATACTCTAGAGTGCGTTTATCTTATGTAATAAGTCGTGCTATTCTATCAGCTTTCTAGAACATTAATTACTTCTTCTGTTGTACTTGACATCAATGTTTTTGTTCAAAGCTAAGATGTCCATAATCACAGTCAAGGTGGCGGAACACTTCCAAAACCAAAAGTGTGGTAGACCAGCAAGAGGATTTCACAATCACCAGAAAGTCTAACCATACATCACAAATACCATCTTCATGAATCGCCAGTTGGACTGGTCAAAATCGCACAAATAGGCACTCTACAGAAAATACTACTTGCTCTTTCATTAACCACCTATCCATTGTCGCAGCAAAACCCACCTTCTGGTTGTTGCTCACAAACGAGACATCGCACGCAAAAATTCCGTTTGGAGTTGTCAACGACGATTAGACAGGAATTACATGAAAGTGGTCCCTCGTAGTTGTTGATTCATTATTTGAAGTATATAAAATCTTTGAAATAATGAGTCATCAACCACGTTGGGCCAAAATTAACGTAGAAACTAACAGAAGACCTTAGTTAAGTTAGCTATAGTTAACTTTTTAAAATAGAGGGAGTAGGAAATAACAATATTTTCCAGTTGCAGCTTTCGATGCCGGCTGAAGAGTGACTTTTGCAGCCGATTTTTTTTTAAATTAATGGCCCATTTTTCCCCACAAAGTTCAATTATCTATAAATAATCAAACTAAACAGAGTAATCTTTGATCATAACACTCTTAGCTAACAACATGGGCTACCACCACGATGTGTTCATAAGCTTTCGAGGTCGAGACGTTCGTTACAAGTTCGTGGATCACCTCTTCGCGGCACTCCGAAGAAAGAACGTGAAGGCATTCAGGGACACCACGGACCTAGGTCGAGGAGTAGACATCGAGGAAGGGATTCGGTGGGCAATTGAGAGATCAAGGCTATATGTCGTCGTTCTGAGCCCCAACTATGCTTCGTCCCCGTGGTGCTTGGATGAGCTTGTTAGAATGATGAAATGTGCTAGTCGTGGTGGCAAGAAGAAGACTGTTTTCCCTGTATTCTACCATGTTTCTCCAGAGGATCTGTTCGATTGTTACATGGATGATGTTGATCGTCACAGGATGAAGTACTCGCACGAAAGGGTAAACAGATGGATCCAGGCGCTTGATCGTGTTGCTAGTATAGCTGGCTGGGTTGTCACTAGTGATCGGTATGTGGAAAAAAAAAGTGTACATTTTTTGGTTTGGTATTTTTGTAAGGTAGTTGTTTTACAGTAGCAAAACCAAGATAGATTTTCAAGTTTAAAGGTTAAACATATGATACAAAATTTTATTTTAAATATAATTTTACTAGTTTAGAACGACAAGATTTTGAACGTCAACGACCTAGATTGACCCACCCCTGATTTTTCCATTCGTTATTTAACTAGTTTGTAATTTTATCATGTAGATCAGAGGCGTCGTTGGTGGAGCGCATTGCCAGAACCTTGCAATGGAAGGTTAGGGATGTCTGCAATCGAATCGGTTGATCGAACCACAAAAATCATGAACAATTTGTGTCATGGCATTCATACAAGAAAATTGGACGGGATGAATGTAAATATTATTGTTAATTAGAATGTTCGAATCATGGTGACTACAATGTTAAATTAAAAAGTTAAGGGATAGTGTATGTACATATCTCAAAAAGTCAGTGACCACAAATGTAATTTACCCGTGGTATATTAGTATCGTTCATTTTAATTGTTTTGTATTGGTCGATACGTGTAGCTACTATATATGATGTAAAGGTACCACAAAATAAATTAATTAATTATTATGTAATTATGTTATGATGTATACTAATTACTATCAAACACTCAATTTACTGTGCTTTACTATATCTAACTTCGTCGTTCACCATAATCTTCGGGATACCTTCCTAATTTACCTCCCTGACCAATTATTCGTCCCCTACCTCTGATATCTCTCTCCGTCGGTGTGAAAATGTGTCCATATTCAATGTTAAAAAAACGAAAGTTGGAATGGAAGGACCCAAACGACAAAATAAACATACTAGGAGGGGTAAAAAAGTGATTTATAGTAAAGGGGTATTTGTTAAGTTGACAAAGTAAAGGGGGCAAAGTGCTATTTTCATTAGACCTGGCAAATCGGGCGGGTCGGGTTGATTTGGGCGGGTCACTACGGGCTACGGGTTATTTTGGGTTGGGTCATTCGGGTCACGGGTCGCCATATTTGAAAATTGACCTTAACCCTAAACTTTCGGGTCGGGTTGCGGGTCATTTCGGGTTACAAGCACTTTGAGTCATAAAAAAATTTAAACATCATCATCACAAATTTATTTAAAACAAATAGACTCAAATTAAACTAATAAATTATGAATGTGAGAGGTAGAAATATGTATAAAATTATAGTTCATAGCTTATACAACATGTATAGAACACACATACTAATGGTGTAAATTATACACAATGCACTTGAACCGATGATGTAAGATAATGCACGAGGATGTTAAAAGTGTTAAAAAGTAGTTTTGGAACATAATTTCATATCAAATATATACCATATTGTGGTTTTGTGAAAATTTTACAACCATTAATGTTGTTAGTAATGACATCAATGATTTTTAGTGACATTCGACATGGCATATGTTGAGTATAATATTTGTGATATGTATTATTTATGACTTACATGATAAAAGAATCAAAATGACAAAAGTTATAAAATTGAAAATAATAAATCATAAATAAGACTACATATTAAATTAGCACATAAGTGACATTGAAAATAGTAATATTTATAGGTACTATAAAGATTTTTCGGGTCAACGGGTCGACCCTAAACCCAACCCTAACCCACCAAAAAATTGTCGGATTTCGGGTTAGGGTCATCTCGGGTTCGGGTCCCAAAATAGCAAACCCAACCCTAAACTTTCGGGCGAGTTCGGGTTGAGTCAACGGGTCGGGTCCAATATTGCCAGGTCTATTTTTCATACACAAATCAAACATTAGCCAACGAACGATGTTGGGTGTGACGTCATTTTGACCCTTGTCTCATACGGTTCACATTGTCGCCTGCATTTTTTTTGATAAATAAACCACGTTGCTGAAAATATACCTAGGCATGAGGGATCCAATTACAGATATCCCGTTCTCGGTAGCTGGTTTCATTGATAACGAGATTTGGGATCACAATAAACTTAAAAGTATCTTTAGTGAGGATTCAGTCAATCAAATTCTATCCATTCCGATTCCCCGGAGACAAGTAATGGATAAGATGATTTGGCAGTTTGCGGCCTCGGGAGAATACTCTGTTCATTCGGGGTACGAGGTAGCAAAAAAAATTTAGCTGAGCCTCCACAATTTGAGCCAATTGATGTGGTGGACTCAAAAGTTTGGAAAGGCATTTGGAAAATTGAAATTCATCCAAAATTTCATTTTTTCCTCTGGAGAATTTTACAGAGATCTCTTCCTGTACGAGCAGAACTTTTTATAGAGGTCTTGACATTCCAACTTTATGCCCGGTATGTTGGGACGAGGAAGAAACAATTGAGCATCTATTTTTTGACTGTATACTAGCAATCAAGGTAGCTAAAGTATGCAACCTTCCTATTCAGAGCTACAAAGGTCCTTCCTTTGTCTACGCATGGAGGAGGTTATCTAGGGAACACATGAGTCTAAGAGTATCTTTCATTCTTTTCTGGTGGAGGTTATGGAAATCAAGAAATTTAGTTGTTTTCAAGTTTATACAAGATTCCCCGGAAAAAATCTCGGAACAATTTTTCTTTATGTTAAAGGAACAACTCGAGAACTTCTCCAGTTCCAACCCAAACCAGGTGGTACAAATCACAAATATAGATCAAGTAAATAGACCACTGTGCAAAGGGGTGAGGACTAGTAATGCTCTTTGGGTCCAAGTGGATGGGGCTACTACTAAAAATGTAGGGGGGCAATTGGTTTCATTGTTAGGGATCCTAATGGGTTACACATGTTTGCAGGGAGGAGGTACTTTGTTGGAATCACTGACCCTTTTACCATTGAATGTCTGGCGATTAGGGAAGCCCTGCAATGGTGTTTGGATTCGAATTTCAAAAACGTTGTGATTGATGGGGATGCTCAACAAGTTAAAACTAAAATTGCGCAGGGGAAAGCCCTACACTCCTCTGCTAGAGCAATTGTTATTGAGGTTAGACAGTTGATTAATGAGTTTGTTTTTTTAGAGTACAAAACTATCCGAGGACTAAAAACACGGTGGCACACAACCTGGCCAAAGAGGCATTGGCCTTTCTACCAAATTCTCTTGGCCTAATTAATTTAAGACCATCACGATATAACTTAATTGGTGAATAGAATAATATCAAAGTATGTGCTCACTCATTTTACCCCCCGTGCTCACTCATTTTACCCCCCACCCAATTCCCTCTCCCTCCCTTCCCTCCTTCCCTTCTTTTCCTTTTCTTTTTTTAGCTTTCCACCCCCCTCTCCCTCCCTTCCCTCCTTCCGTTCTTTTCCTTTTCTTTTTTAGCGTTAACTTAATTGGTTAACAAATATTACTTTTAATCCTATACTATTATGAAGTTAACAAATTTTACTCTTGCTCTTAACAATCGAGCCATTTCGTTGATTTACCGATCAACTTTTTGTTAGTAAAGCGTTCATTCAACTTGACACGTTATCCGGAGGTTCCATGTGTGGTTGTTGACTCATCGTTCCGACTCTAATAACTCATGTACAAGAAAACAACTAATTTTGAGTGCAATGGTAAAGCTCAATATAGCATGAGAGATGCTCCATACACAACTAATCAATCACATGATAATACATGCTCATGTGTTGTATGCTAAAGACATTGGTCACACGACATTGGGACATATCTCCGATACTTCTCTGTATCCACTCAGATACATGTCTCTTACCCCATAAACACACTCTTTCTGACAGCTCTCACTTACACGGCTTGCAAGAAACTTGAAAACGTACAAGAGCTCTCTCATACTTTAACCCTCCAGTCAAATCACGTAGTAGCTCACAGTGCCATCTGGGTGAATATTAGCCATGGCACAAAAGTTCCAATCGAGCATAATCAGTGTATGGAGCATTATTGTTAATTTTTTAGAATATAGGGAGTAAAAATAACAATTAGTTTCCAATTTTGTTTGTACCGCCAAAACATCGCCTGAGGTTTGGTGGCTGACACAAACGTCAGCAGTTGTAGATACTTTTCCCTACTTTTCCACCAGCCATCTTTAAATATACCAAACTAAAACAGAGTACTCTTTCATCATAACACTCTTAGCTTTCATGAAAAACAAAACACTCTTAGCTAACAACATGGGCTACCACCACGATGTGTTCGTAAGCTTTCGAGGTCGAGACGTTCGTTACAAGTTCGTGGATCACCTCTTCGCGGCACTCCGAAGAAAGAACGTGAAGGCATTCAGGGACACCACGGACCTAGGTCGAGGAGTAGACATCGAGGAAGGGATTCGGTGGGCAATTGAGAGATCAAGGCTATATGTCGTCGTTCTGAGCCCCAACTATGCTTCGTCCCCGTGGTGCTTGGATGAGCTTGTTAGAATGATGAAATGTGCTAGTCGTGGTGGCAAGAAGAAGACTGTTTTCCCTGTATTCTACCATGTTTCTCCAGAGGATCTGTTCGATTGTTACATGGATGATGTTGATCGTCACAGGATGAAGTACTCGCACGAAAGGGTAAACGGATGGATCCAGGCGCTTGATCGTGTTGCTAGTATAGCTGGCTGGGTTGTCACTAGTGATCGGTATGTGAAAAAAAAAAGTGTACATTTTTTGGTTTGGTATTTTTGTAAGGTAGTTGTTTTACAGTAGCAAAACCAAGTTAGATTTTCAAGTTTAAAGGTTAAACATATGATACAAAATTTTATTTTAAATATAATTTTACTAGTTTAGAACGACAAGACTTTGAACGTCAACGACCTAGATTGACCCACCCCTGATTTTTCCATTCGTTATTTAACTAGTTTGTAATTTTATCATGTAGATCAGAGGCGTCGTTGGTGGAGCGCATTGCCAGAACCTTGCAATGGAAGCTTAGGGATGTCTGCAATCGAATCGGTTGGTCGAACCACAAAAATCATGAACAATTTGTGTCTGGCATTAACGATCTTGAAACTGTGAAAAACCTTGCAATTGAGACTGTGAAGCTGTGTTTTGAGGATCATATGTTTATGTTTTAGTAACAACAATTATACGAGACATTTATTTCAGTTTAACAATTAATTACAAAAAAAAAAAAAAAAAATTTCATGACCATTCTAACTCACATTACTTGACCTATAAATATGTGACATAAGACCTTTAATAAATTCGGTTTTTATATTTATATATAATTACAAATTCATAAAAAAAAAAAAAATTTCCATGACCAGTTCGTAACTCGACATTGACTTCGACCTATAAATATGTTGATCATAAGACGCCTTTTAACCCTCAAACTATATAGCTCTACAAAAACATGGGCTACAAGTACGACGTGTTCGTAAGCTTCCGAGGTCGAGAAGTTCGTAACACGTTCGTGGATCACCTCTTCGAGCACTCCTCAGAAAGAACATCAACCCATTCAGGGATACCACGGACTATCCCTAGGAGGCCACATCGGCGAAGGGATTCAACTTGCCATCGAGACTTCGAGGCTATACGTCGTCGTTCTGACCGCCGACTACGCTTCCTCCGCATGGTGCTTGGACGAGCTCGTCAGAATGATGGAATGCGCCGGCAAGAGGAAGGGTAGTTGTAGTGCTAGTAGTACTGTTGTTATCCCCATATTCTACAACGTGTCACTGGACGACATCCGTCGGTGTTACAAGGATGAGATCCGCCGTCACAGTGGCGAGTACTCGCCGGGAAGGGTGATCGGATGGATTGAGGCGATTGATCGCGTCGTCCAGATTGCTGGAAAGGTTTTCAACAGTCAACGGTATGTTTGATTGCATTCCAGGAGGATTTATTTCTAATGGTTAGTAAACAATATAAGATTTATTCATTCAGAAGTACTCTCTCCCAACCATTTGAGTTATTTGGATGCAACGGTTCATGAAATGGTATTAGAGTCTTTGACCAACATGAGGTCAAGGTTTCGAATCCATGTAACCACCAATTCGTGTATAAAGGCTTATTGGAACCTCCGTGGCCTCCATTCTTACCCCAAAGTTGTGCAAACTTCAGCTCTTCTGAGAGCTTCCGTTTGAGGGGGGAGTGTTATTAAACAATACAAGATCCATTCATAACCCTCTCCCAACAACTCAAGTTATTGGGATGCAAACGGTTCTTAACACTAATGACATATTATGAAATAGATTGAAGTTTGCATATCTTTTAATAAAACTTATGCAACATATTGGGAGTAAAAAAGGTTTTGATAATACACAATTTTTTTTGTTACTGAGCTTCCGTTTGAGGGATCCATTCATAACCCTCTCCCAACAACTCGAGTTATTGGGATGCAACGGTTTTTAACAGTAATGCATCTTATGGAATAGATTGACATATTGGGAGTCACAAAGGCTTTAATAAGTCTTTATACACGGATTTGTTGTTACTAAGATTCGAGACATCGATCTCTTAGCTTGCATCCCAATAAATCGGAATTTTGGGAGAGAATTTTGAATAGATGATATATTGTTTACTAAACTTTTCCTCTCTTCTAACTAGTTTGTCGTTTTATCATGTAGACCAGAGTCAGAGTTGATGGATGAAATCGTCGCAAAATTGCGTAGAAAGTTGTCGGTTAGGAAGAGGCTGACTTGTCAGACCAGAAGAATCATAAACCGTTTGTCAGCTCCGGCTCAGGCCAATACAACAGCTCAACCTTGATATAGCTTCTAAGTTTCTAAACGAGGGAGCCGTTTGGTTGATGGAATTGGGTGCAGGAATTGGGACCCAATTCCCGGTCTATTGGGAATTGACTCAAATAATTGCACTACAATTCTCATTAGATCGGGAATTAAAATCCAATTTCCAGACCCAATTCCATCAACCAAACCACCCCTATATATGTTGGTTATAAATCCCTTTAATTGCTTATGTGAGTTAAATCACAGAGATTTCTTATTTAAGAAATCAAATGTACATCGTTGGATTTGTATTTTAAATCAAATGGTACTAAATGTACCAAAGGGTATATTAGTAAATGTATAATGATGAAAAATAACCACCCACCTCCCCACGTCTCATGGTTCTTGCAGTTATTTTATTTATTTTGTATTTTTCACTTTTTCTATTTTCTTTTATAAAAAATTATTCAATGTGATGGTACCATTCATCACGTAGTTGTACCATTTGTTCGTATACTGTACTTTCTGCTTATTATGTGACGGTATCATTTATTGTGAAATTGCACCATTCATGTACCTTGATATAGCTTCTAAGTTTCTAAACTATATGTTTGTTATAAATCCCTTTAATTTGCTTATGTAAATAATACTCATCATAGTTAAACTAAGATAACTATGGGGTGGTTTAGTTGATGGAATTAGGTTTGGGAATTGAATTTCAATTTCCAGTCTAATGAGAATTGTAGTGCAATTATTTGAGTCAATTCCCAATGAACTGGGAATTAGGTCTCAATTCCCGGTCTCAATTCCGGCTCAATTCTATCGACCAAACGGCCCCTATACCACATTAACAGACATACCAACATTAGGGATCTTCTCATGCTTTGTATGTTTATGGCTGGTTGGTCTGAAAAAAACAGTTATCGTGTTCAACCGTTAACGAGCATAACACGTAGCAACCATGCAATTTCCAAGATGGGATAATATAAAATAATACGAAACATCCAATCATGCATAAGCAATTAAGGATAATTTACCATACAGCTTCCAAGCTGGCACGTTCAGACATTTTCAAAGATTGCGGCTACACGCTTTTATTCGTAATCGTATAATGACATGGCAACTAAATGCAATTATATTGCAAAAGTGAATTGAATTGGTGTGGACTATAGTGGATAAAAATTCGTATAATAATCTATAGTTATTTAGTTTTAGTTGATTAGATAAATAATTTAACTATGTAATTTGTTAAATCTAAACCAAGAAAAGGTTAAATAAATATTGAATATAGATTATATATTTATGAGTTATATTTAATAAAATTTTGACGTAATTAAATAAATTTAGTACTAAAACCAAATATATATTACACAATTTTTTTTAACATAATAATAAAATAAATTATATACTCGTGTGATGCTATATCTACACTACATGTAGTAACAATGTAACTGATTCTATAAATAAGCTGAGTGTTTAACGATTCGACCTCGATATAAATTCTAACCTTTTAAACTATACACCTTAATTTAACAAATTATCGAAATTTTGGGCTAGAGGTTGAGCTTAATCGTTAACACGAGAAAGCCAACCTCTAGACCGACCATATCGAGTTTGTTATGGACTGGAGGAATCAAAACCACTCAACCGTACACTTAGGGTACATACCTCTTTCGCTTGCAACTGCGGTTAGACCCATGAGCTCTTTCTGAACTTTCCTCCTCTCGTAGAACACGGAGCAAGCCAGAGAGTTGCACTTGATCCCAGCCTCCACCACCCAATCTCCGCCTCCACATTGTCGGCATATCTGCCAACATCGAAACCCGTTCAATTCCATTTATCCGATTATCTAAACCAATGATGTCCCCTAAAAACGTCGCCAAAGATGTTAGAACCAGTGTTTTCAAAACTGTACCAGAGGGTTGAACTAGTGAGTCCTATGGTATGTAGTTCCGCCGCTCAAACCATCATAAACAGTAACTGAAACGTAATTATATTGTACCATTTTGGTGAGTGGTTCATGGTCCAACTGGTTGGACCATCCATACTCATACGGTTTAGAAAACACTGGTTGGAACCTTAAGTTTCTAAGGCAATCAATAGACTCTCAAAACTCAAAAGGGTGTTTTCAGAGGAACTTACAGCAGCAAGATGATGCATCTCTCTTTCCAGCTTGGAAGTCCTTCCAACCACAGCAGTAGCAACAGCCGCTTCATTCTTCATACATTTCCCGCAAACGTGCGCCGAGGAACGGACCAATTCGCCACATATCAAGCAATGCTGAGACAGGTAGTAGTAGTCGATCCTCATCCTGTTCTGATTCGGAGCAAACAACTGCGGCCAATGCTTAGCCAAACTTCCCCTGGCGGGGCGAGGCATCTCAGCAAACCACCGGTTTAGATCAGCACCCACGAGCCCGAACACTCTTTGCAAGGCTGGGATGATCTGCTTCGTAATGTAGTAAACATCGTTCAACCTGTACGGAGAGTTTAGAGCCAGGAGGTTCAGTGGATCAACGACCATATCGACCAAGCGAGCTCGTGGCTCCCCATGGATTACCACATAAGGCACTCGCTCCCCGTAGCGTGGCTCTGCTCGAGGATCGCACCTCATTGCTTTGGTAGCTACAATGGCTGCCGGTGGGAGTGAGGAAGCTGATTTTGTACTGTAGCTGCCTAACCGAACCTCTTTCGCGAAGATAAAGTCTTGGAGGGAAACTCTACCAGAGAGGATTCGAGTCCATTGTCGATGTAGATATGATTTAACCTGGGTAGACATTGTTTCATAACTGATTCAGTAAAACGGTAAAAGCTAACTAATTATGAACCTCTTCCAACAACTCGAGTTATTGGGATGTAACGATTCTTCACATGCAAAGTTCCGAAGAAACGGATACTTGCAGAGTAAGATACCTTGGAGATGTCTTGCTGCTCGAAGAAGAGCCTTATCGACTGCTCCATCATCTTGGCGACCGCAGTGCAGGTGTCTCGACGAACTGTCTCGATTCCCTTTGCGTCGAAGACTGGCTCGCTCTGGTCAGCTCTCTCATAGCTGTACCCAACGTATCGTTTCTTGGTGAGAAGGAAGCATGGTTGGTACACTTTCTCCATTTTTAAGGTGACCGGATGTGGGTTCATGGCAGTCACTGCTGATGCAATCTCGTTACCGATCCGGTGAGCCTCTGCTACAGTGCGCCCCTGGAGAAGAACAAACATGCTGCACGGAAAAAAAAAATCTTGATCAATATGAGAATTTATCGATTTCGTTGAACTGAGATCAAACGACGTAAGAAGTGCACTCGTAAGAAGGACATCAGAACGAACCAAGTACCTGTCAGTATCGCCATAGACGACTCTAGCCTTCCATTTGTTGTTGTTATTGACCAATGCAATAGCCTTTTCCAGTGTGCTACGGCCACATTGGACTATACTGTCAGCAATCTCTGCACAAGGCATGCGGCCACTAAATCCAGCAGCTGTATACCCGTACGTTACATTTGCTATCAGCTTTAGAGCAAGTTGTCTTGCGTTGAAAATCTGAAGAAAAACAACGGAAAGTTCCTGTATTAGCACATTGTGTGACAAGAATATGATACTTTCAAGCATGACATGGAAACAATAGTTCGTTGGTTTGATCTATACGAGTCAAATGGTTAGGGTATCGAATGCACGAACAAAGAACATCTTGAAAAGGGAGATCAGATCACCAAGATTCAAAAAACATACTCTGTGAAGAATTTGTTGGTTAGGACCCAACTTCTTCATCGCTTGTTTCACCATTATCCTGGTGGACAATATTTCCTCTAATAACCGGGGAAGAATCCCTTTGCGAACCTTTTCAAATGGGAAGGAAGAGGAACAGTCATTAGCTTCACCTTCTATATCATTTTACAGAAATCCAAAAGATAAATGAGATTTTTGTTCAAGTGCATTACCTGTGAAGGAGCATACATAACACTATTGGGAGTAACAAGCAATTCATTCACCAAGCTCTGCAAAACCTCAGGATCTGGTGAAAATGAAGTCACCCCCAAGGTATCTGCCTTCGAAGGTTCGACATTTCCAAGGCATGTACAGAAGCAAAGGTTGTAAGCAATAATCATTGATGGATAAAGTGACTGGAAATCCAAGACCACCACTGGATCTGCGTAGAAACCAGATTCTGGCTCCATTACCAGAGGGAGACACTCCATGGCTGGCTGAGAAGCAACCTGTAGAAACCATAATGACATCTTTCAGGCTACCACGGCTAGGAATATACAAGTAGAGAGTGAAAGAGAGATAGAGAGAGAGTGGGAAACCATAAAAAAACAAAGCAAGAGCTCACTTCTAGAGCAAAACACAACTGGCTATCCAAGTTTATCAGACGAAAAGCAGAAGTTGAAAAACAGAGTATACACATACTGAAAGGGAGGTCTACTGTTGAAAGGGTATCCTAGAGAAAAAATTGGGGACGAGATGCAGCAACACATTCAAAATGCTTATCATATAGCTGAATCAGAAATTATCTGTGATTCTGAAGTTTAGTTCAGAAACAAACCTGTTGACTTCCAGGAGAAATGGCAACATAGTTTTGTGTGTGTGCCAATCTGAGGAGCATAGACTCAACACGGTACTGAGAACCACGAGAGAGGACAGAAAAGAAGTCTATACCAAACACACGTGCCAGCTCTGAGGTACGGTTCACCTGAAGAAACCAAAGAAAATTGCAACAAGTTAAGGGGTAACATAACTTGCTGGCAATATACCTTGGACAGGGACAAAGTTTCATAGAACCATATCTCACTGCATCAAATTTTGCCGGCATAATAGAGAAACAAACAGAGATGAACACATTTTGGGTACTAGATGTATGGCTGACCAAGTAAACTAAAAATTAAGGCATCAACTTCTTGTGAGATGCCTCCTCCACTAGAAATATGGATAATACAGAAGATAGATAGCTGAAACTGCATTTACTTTGTAGAAGTTAAAATATCAGAAAAGCCAGCAGAGATAACTCCATGATACTGAAGGTAAAAGAAACCATGACACTAACAAAAGCAGAAATGTCAGCAACTTCAGGAAAGTTTGAAGAAAATGATATTTTAAGAACCATCATTAAACCCTTCATTTACGTACCATATCAAGTTGGTCCACAATCTCCAGATTCAGATTCACTCTCAGTACCAGAAACTCAATGCATCTGTACCTCCCTCGCCCTATGCCACTGGCGAACCATCTACTCAATACTTTGTATGGAATTGATGGGGTTTTTCTCCTCAAAACTGCTTCGCTTACGGCTTCAATTGTGTACAAGTTAAGTTTCACTTCGCTCCGTACAAGTCGCCACACATTAAGGACAATCCTACCCGTAACATGGACACCACTGGCATGCGTCCGACCCCATTCATCCTCGATTATAGCATCTTCTACCAACTCAGAGCCCGCAGCAAAAGATTCAAAGAGTGAAGTATCAGAGAGACTCTTATTAGCAGCTTCCGCATCTGTGTCCTTCCCTGTTTGAAATGGAGTCCGAGAAATGTTCCTGAGTAAACTAAGACCAAGATGTCCAGCCCTCTCGGCCAAAAAACCAATTGAACCACTTTGAATATCCCATCCAATAAGAACATCGGGATCAAATGACCGAACAAGTGTAAATAGATGTTTAAATAGCAGCTTCTCTTCAGGGAACACAAGGACCTTGTGACCAGATATTCCACTAGAGTACCTATAATTGAAGATGCATAAAACATACAATCACTTATTTAATGAAAAATGGTTGTAAAACAAACATTAAGGAATGAGTTTACTTGAAAAGTAACAAATGCTCCTCTCCCTAACCACATGACATCGTTAATATCACTGAAAATATAATACCCGTCTTTAAGAAAGCACAGCATCATTATAAAAAATTCATACCCCGAGAAGATTCACAGTCACTATGCACAAGCACATAAACTTCAGAAGCACAATCACTGTCATCACGAAAGGCAAGAGCTACCATATTCACTGCATCAAAACGAGGATCTGGCCTGAGATCCCCCCTAGATTCAGCCTGAACCTGTCATCAGATAATAATTGCTATCAAGCTCTTGGTAGCTTCAGTTGAATTGCAGAAAAAACATAAAGAGTTATAGTACCTCCATACTCAGTAGTGTTAACTGTTGTCCACCACCACTGCTGGCAGGATCCCGAAATCCAATTTGACTAAGAGGAGTGGGCCCTGATCTACCATCAGGTCCTGATATTTGAGATGCATCTCTCATGTCTCCTTCACTCTGAGATGGATCTTGAAGCTTCTCCTGACAGGGATGATTCTCCACGTCAAGGCCGTGACTTGTTTCTTTCTGTACTTGATCTGGTGTGGTTGTTAAATGAGATACACAGTTGGACTGAAGTGGAACTTCAGTATCGTCCCTTACTGAACAATTTTTTGGATCATTCTCTGAAATAGCTGAAAAACACATAAGAAATAGGACATAAATCATACAGAAAGACCGTTGAACAGCATTGGTTTCAGCAGGACAATTTGATGTTAACACTTCTTTTGATTCAATGATACACTTAAAAGTCCCTTCAAATACGTGGCCAGAGACTAATGCAAATTCTAGTTCATACCTGTTTTCTCACGCGCCAACCATCTACATACAACATCCCGAGAAGGTGGTGAAAAAGCTGGTGTCAGAAGATACAAGATTGAGCCGTCGTTTTGATAGTAAGTTGGGACACCTATCACTGCTTCACGATCAACATCCATACCACTACGTGACTGATGCCTTACCTTGTTCTTATAATGCCTTTCAAAGAAAGGAGGAAGCTTATATACTGCATCCAAGGAAAAATGAGAGAGGAAATGTCATCAGATATATTACAGGTGCAGAATAGAGACAAAAAGACGGGAAGTAATTCTAAAGAATAATTCCACAGCTCCTTTCAGCCTACAACCTAAAATACAATGAACAGGCTTTCATAAAGGCAATTGTGATGGTGATAAAATTTGAAGTCAATAAATAATAATGCAACCTGATTTCCCATCTTTTTTCACACTGGGAATAGTAGGATGAGAAGATGAAGCAATTCTGGATGGTCCATCTTTCAAGTCTGCTGCAGGAGGTTTCTTCCTGAATGTCATTCTGTACAAGCCTGTAGGTTCTCTTTCAACATTTACATCCTTGGACACAGAGCTACCATCTGCAGAAAAATCACAACTCCCATGTTTTGGAGTAGCAGAACAAACTGCTTCATATGTAAAAATTGTCGCATCCACCGACTCTTCCTTGCAAATGACATTATGAGTACTTTTTTCAAATAATTTTCCAGAATGAATTCCACGTTTTGTTGGACCTCTATCCTTCAGATATTCTGTTTCATGATTCTCCAGGTCAATAGGAGGAGCAACCGACAAACAGCTTGAACCAGCAGTGTTGTCCACCATTTTCAGTAGTCTTAGATCAGACAAGGTTGTATAATCATTCAGTCCATTATCTGGTGAGTCGGGCACGTAATTGAGATCAGAAGCTATGACTTCAGGGGTCCCACCTATATACTCAGACCTTTCATCAATATTGTCTACAGAGTGAAGCCCAAACATTGATGGCAGCCCATTTTCTGGTGAATCGGGGACGTAATTGAGATCAGAAGCTATGACTTCAGGGGTCCCGCCTTCACACTCAGACCTTTCATCAATATTGTTTACAGAGTGAAACCCAAACATTGATGCAGACTGCTTCAATCCATTGGATGCACGTTGCACACTGTCCTTGTCTGAACCCACTACTAAAGGGTTTCCCATGTCTGGCAAGAGGTCGTTCGGTTCTTTTATGACCGACATACCAGTATCCATAGACTGAACAGAACTCTTAGCAAGGTCATCATCCAGCTGCATACGCAAATCCATAAAACCTTTCCTGCTGTCAAAGGTTGCAAGATTTTTTTGCTGAGAAATTTGATGGCACCGCTTCTTTCGCATCAGGTCCCGCATTGAGCATTCCCCCAATGCATATGGTTGATAGGCACCAGGGTGAAAATCAGCACATCCTCTTCCATCTTTTTCAGATTTGTATTCGCCATCAGGCAGAGTGGATATGTTGGGCATTGCAGAAATAGGTTTTGAAGTTTTTTTGGCCGAGAAAGGCAGAGTGCCCCAAAGAGACTTCTTCCTTTTGTTCGTCAGATTTGAGCAGCTGGACTGCAATTCCTTACGAACAGAATACGAATCAGTTGTTTCTCTTTTATCTGTCTTAGATAAACCTTTAGGTGATGCAGAAGGAAATGAATGTAAGCATCAACCTTTGATATCTTTTCTTCAGGTGTTGAGTAACAATTATGCTCCAGAGAATGAGAAAGTTTCTCCTTTGACCCATCATGTTCAATAAAGTCCTCAACAGAATCAATAATATCTTGACACTCTCTCTGGGACGCATTCTCATAGTCCAGATTAGCTCTTTCTAACACCTTATCAAGGGTTGCTGAAGGCACAAGAGGACTCAGAATGGTCTCACGAGCAAGTTCATCATCAGAGTTTATCTCTTCAGCTGCCTGTGATGACGCAAGCCACTTTAGCAGGTCCAATGCTTCTGTATCTGTAACCTGCAAAAAAAAAGGCCCTACATTATTTTATGCCGGAATATTAACACAGTGGACTAAATGCAATTATACAGGAAGCAAATGCCATGATCAGAAGTCTCACCTTAGGTTCCAGTTCAATTGTTTCTAATGATTGTTCTTCGTCGGCTGATAGTGATCCTAAGCATCCATACTTCCCTTCTATGGGTGTTTGAAATAGTTCTTCCTGACACATTGAATCTTGTGGAGACAGCAGTTCAACATTTTCTTTGGTCGTGGAAGACTTGGAGGTCTCTTTGCCAATATCATTAGCACCCGTGTTACCAAGTTCAACCAACTTTTCATCATTCACAAATGTTACTGAAGGAGGATCTTCCTCGGTATTCTTGATCAACATTGAATCATCTTCTGCTTTACAGGCCAACTTGACCAGCTTTTTGTTCAGCTCGAGATTGTGTGACAATGCATTAAGAACATCCTGGGGAAGTGGTTTGCCAGGATCAGGAGGCATCGCTGCCTCTTGCATGCCAGTCCTTTCATATTCTTCCTGCAACATGCACACTAATTACAAAATGGGAGGTAAATATTAAACACGACCTTAGCTTACAATGGAACAATGTTTTGATGCAGCAAACCTCCCAAATAGGTATTAGTGACTGCACCATTTTCGCATCTGACCCTGTTTGCGAGAGGGAAGTATATAACTTCAATTGCTGATTCAGAATATCTGCAGATTAAGAAGAGTGTAAAATTTTTCAATTGTTTATAGTAGAAGACATGGTGTTAGTTCAAATAGCAGGGATGAGAGGGGAAACCATCAACAGTAGCATCTCCTTCCAGTTCACAAACAGTTTGCCTTTTGACAAGGTGAGTATACTGATCTGATGGGGTGCCATACTCAGAGGAAGTTTGCCATGTCCAACCACCAGGAATTGTGGAAGATATCCAAACCGGAGACTCCAAACTCTGACTAGTTCTCAAGTCTGCCTAGTGAAAACGACCAAAAGCATTGCACCATATGAGTAGGAATGGCGTATAGTTATATACATTTGATGCCTAATAAGAAACATACCTCAGAATGACCTGATAGTGGTACCTCCATCTCTGTGCTTTCTTGAGCATTCTGATTAGATTTTCTTTTACTGAATACATCTGGAACTGGATAACGAAACTTCACTTTTGAAACATGCACAAACCCCATTCCAGATAAATTATAGTCAACCTACACATTGTATATTGTTGTCAAAGATTTTCCAGATAATGCACAAGCTCCATTCATGCGTAGCTATTCAATGCTTGATCAATCATCAATAGCCAACAGAAATTCAATAACAAAGATTCAGATCTAACTCTATGCACTGGCACTAGTGGCACCAAGAAATAAATATCAATACAAACTACCAGCTGCAACCAGACAGCAGTAGCCAAGCAACAAAATGGCATATAACAGCCAATGATGTGGAGAAGTTCAATATTGTGGATGAAAAGAAAGAACACTATCTTCTATTATTCACTGGACACTTACCAGAAACTGGAGGAGGAAAGGAATATGAGATTCGTAAGGCTGCATGCTTTTGTCAAGAACTGCACCATCCTAAGATGAAAAAATGCCCGTGTTATCTAGCTCGGCATAGAAAGTCATATACAAATGAATTCCATGTCCAGGAGAAAGTATTAAGAGGCAGGACTGTACCAGAAGAAGACCAGCAGCACGAGACACATCATGTGGATAATAGCTATATCTTGCTAAGGAATCAAAGAGAAAATGTTCAGGCAAATTAAATGCAATACTAATCAACCAGTAAGTTTACGGGTATATCATAAACGAATGGTGACATCTCCTCGGATACAGGTATATCTTGACAAACATCTCCTCAGACGAATGGTAGCCGTAAAATTTCTTCGCTCGAACAAGAGTGCAACAATGCACATGCTGCCTTTTGGAACCCGCACTACCTCTAAGCTGATAAATCAAATCCATAAGCGAATGCATCACATCTAAACCATAAGCAACATTCACAAGAACAACATACAGAATCATTAAGAAACAAACACAAATCAATCGGTAAGGTTACCTTCAACGCTTTCTCGAGAGCAACAGACATAGCACTTGTATATGCATCACCTAACATAGACAAACAACACAAGTTTTCAGTTTCTTAACATGAATTTTTTACTAAGGAATGCCTGAATTTGTCAAAACCATGGCCAATTTCTTCCAATACCTCCTTTCCGGAGATCAAGTGGAATATCAGAACAAGGGACGTATAAATACGGAAGCACCTACACAGTCAAAACGCAAACTAATTAAGACCCTAAAATCACGAATCAAATAAGAAATCCAACAATTACTGCTCAAAACATTCCAAATAAGATCACACAGATTAATTAATCATGTCCTAGCAGTAATTCTACAAAGCTTCCTGAAATAACTTACGCCATGGATATGTAAGCAGGTCTTCTGTCCAGCAGGAGTGGAGCCATAAACACGTATAACAGGGACCTCGTTCACGTTACCGCCTTCACACGTAAACAAAACATCACCGGAATCAGATTCAGAGAAAGAGAGAGCTACTAATTGACTTCGCAGAATCATTCATTCAATTCAAAACCGAAACAAAACCTTGAAAGCTACTGTAACAGACATCGACGCCAGGGACAGGCGGGGACGTGTAGAAATCAATCGATACGATTCGGACGCTGAAGACTTCGGAATTCGACTGTGAATCCGCCATTTTCGATCTCTAGAGTAGAGAGATTTTGACTCTTTGGCGCCAGTTTTGGGCGCTTAATGAACTGAGCAGAAAAGTGAAAAATGAAGACTACAGAGTACACAGACTTCTCTTGTACCCCTCGTTTTTCGGGATTTTAAAAATACTGAGATTTAATGGATTGGGCCTGCCCATATAAGATTCGGAAGATTAGCAGCTTAGGCCCGAGGAGGCTGCACTATTGGGCCATACATTTAATAGTTTGATGAACAATCTAATTAACCAAATCAATATTTGCATTGATTAGAAAATGAATATTAAATTACAGAATTACAGAGGCTCAATTCACAAAAAGAGAACTCATCCTTCTCAGATTCTCCCTCCGATAGAGAATCTCCGAGGAGAAAACGAAGAAGCCGCCACCATCACCGGCCGCCGCTTCAATCCACTCATCTTATCACCCGCCGTCGACCCATCACCACAACAATCACCATTCTTCATCCTCCTCCCCTTCAACGGCGACAGCGACGCCAGTCTGTTAGCAATCCTCGACGGCGAGAACGACCGCCTCAGCTTCGAAGCAGTCGCCGCCGCAAACTTCGCCGGCGACGACGTCTCCTTCTTCTTCCCAAACTTCGCCGGCGGCGAAGAAACAGTCACCGGAAACCGATGAACCCTAGTTTTCACCGGAGACTTGATCAGAAACTTATGCGGAGTCGTCGCCGGACGGCGACTCGTTCCCGCCGCCGCCGCCGAAGGCGGCGGCGGCGACGAATTCAGAAAAACAGGGTTCGGAAACAGGACAGCTTTCTTCGCCCATGGCTTATGCCTCGGAGAAACTCTGTTAGCAGTTACGTTACTGCTTTCCTTTTCCTTCTTCTTCTCCGATCTTATCTTCGGCGGCGACGAGACCCTGAAGTTGATTCTCGATCGAACCCTCTGGTTCGACCGAGGGGGCGAACCGGACGAGTCTGATCGAACCGATCCGAACCCTTTCTCTCTGTAGCGTTTGGATTTAAGAGCAGAGTAGCTTTCAGGGTTCTTCGTCAGCTTCCTTCTCTGTTGAATTGGGGGAGTTCTCGGATCTTCTTGTTCATCAATGGCTTTTCCTTCAACTGATGAAACAATCTCCTTAGCAAATTGGCTTGCTTTAAGAATTTCCCCCATTGTTTCTCCTAACAACATCGCTGGTAAAGACGTCCTCCTCCATTCCCCTGAAATTCGAATCCGAAAACAGAGTTACTGATACGAGATCCATCAATTCATAAACCGAATCTGAGTTATTGATCAATGAGATATCTAGATTGAGAAGTGAACAAACAATCTGCGGTTACCTAATGAAGAAGCTTGAGGCAGCTTGCCAATGGGGGATTTCTTCGATGCAGAGCTCTTCAACCTATCATGTTCCAAATTTAAAACAAAAACAGAGTGTAAGAATTTGAGCTGAAACTCATCAATCAAAACCCAGATCATAAAATTTTACCTCAATGATTCCTGTTTGCATCTCAAGCTAGTCCTCAAGTACCCTCTAGTACTCCTGGGACTCAAACTCACTCCAGAAATCACCTTATTCCCTCCTGTAACCGTATACTGCAGCTCCTGCAATCTCGCCATACATTTCTCCACCTGTGAAAAAAATCGCAACCCCATTTTTCTCAGAAACCAAACAGAGGAAGAAAGAATCAATGATTTAAAAAAAAAAAACTCAGCTGACCCACCTTGTTTACAGTTTCACGAATGAGCCGAGGGCTAAGAGGAAGAGGATGTGGAGCAACAACCAATCTCCTCTGCTTTGGTGGGGTTCTAGCCACCATTGTTTTCTCAGTGGATTAGTAAACAAAATTGAACCACGATTTCTTTTTCGTTACCTTTCTCCCGAAGTGGGTCTCTGTTTCCACTCAGCTAAATAGCAGCCATGAGAGAGACAGAGAGATAAGTAACAGAGAGAAGATGTGTTGATTAGTACTGAGAGGAAATCGGAGATCTGAGTTCAGTTACGTTGTTCTTGAGTTAATGTCTCTGAAGTGAGTGGTGAAAGTCAAATCTAAGGAGAAAAAGGCTTGAGATGGGGTAACGGATCTTTTCTTCGGACCCTCCAACGGTCTAATTTTCTATGATTGAGAGAGAGAGGTGATGACGTGGACGGCTGGACGGAGTAAGTGGTCCGCCGAACCATGAACGGCTACTTTCGGTTTTAATATAATTCAAAAAATAAATGTAGTAAATTAAGGTGTTATTGCATGAGAGCCGTTGGATTTGGATTTCTGGCTTTAAGAGAGTATTGACTATTTGGGTGAATGAATCTGAGCCAGTAAATGGTTGTAAAATGAATTTAATTCAGGATTTGTTTTTGAAGTGCAATATTTATTATTTAATTATCGGATCACGCCATTAAAATTAATGATTACTCGTGGTTGAACCGATTATAATATCGTGGTAAATTATCGAATATTTGGTGTAATTTTTAATATGAATCTTGAGGGATAAGATTGATGATTGAAAACAAGAAATTAAAAATAAAAAACGCGCTTTTATCCTTGAAAATGATAATCTAGAGGTAATTATAACATAAAATATTAATTTAACGATTTTGAAATGGTGTTAGACCGATTTACAATTTGCTTTGCGTTACAAACAACTTAGCCAATATGCTTCTAACCATATGAAGCATGTCACTTGCTCGATATACATCTATGACTATAAGACGATAACTCATTTCAACATGTATTGCTTACATACCAATTTAGCTCAAAAAATTAAGCACTTCATCCTGAATTATGAATTATCACTCGTTTAACAATTTACTGACTGAATCTCGAACACGACATTATAGACACATTAATCTCCGATATAAACCGGCCAATAGGATGAGTTTAATCACAATCTACACTAATGAAAATCAAATTTGCACCACACTTATACAAATCATCATCAATCACGAACCAAATTAACGCGACGACCTGAGAGAATGACTTAAATTCTCGAAACATTAATCTTGTCGATTCAATCTTCGATACAAATCATCACATTAAACCTAACAATTGGTTGAACTAATCACAATCAACACCAATGAAAATCAATTTTGCACTATGCTTCTCTTATACAAATCATCATCATCAATCACAAAATCCTTAGCCAAAGGATAAACATCTGATCTAAGAACACTACAGACAGTAGTAAAACATTGTTCTGTTTCTACTTTCAGTTCCGTTGATTCATCGCAGCAATATACGACGGCCGACTCCTTCCTCCACCGCCGCCGCCGCCGTTCTTCATCATCCCTCTCAAAGGACTCCACACCAATGACTTCTTCCTCTGCAACGCAACAACCGTCGGATGCTTCGGCTTCCACGAACCAGGCACCATAGGAGGACTCCCCATGAACTTACTACTACTAAACCTCGCCGCAGCAGGCGTCCCCACTATCTCCAACTCCGGCAACGGCGAAAACAAACTCGAAAACCTGCCCCTCCTCGGACCCCTCAACATCTGCTGCACACGTGGAGTAGACACCACACTTTGTTCGGGAATGTAAGTAGCAACGGAGACTCGCCTCTTCGGCTGACGAATTACTTGCTGGGATTGGGACGACGGAGGAGGCGGTGGTCTCACTGCTACAGAGTTCCGCCGCGGCTTCATCAGATTATTCCTTGAATTGTTGTTGTTGTTGTTGTTGCTGTTGACGTTGTTGTTCTCCTTCCGCTTCCACGTGGTGGCGGAAGATGGTCCTTTGACGGCGGCAGAAGGAGGAGGCTGCTGTTGTTGTTGGGGCATGAAGTTGGTGATTCGCCGGAGTGGCATTCTCAGCTTCGACGGCGGACACAACGGTGGTTTGGTTGTAATGGTGGTGTTGTTGTTCTCCGCTGATGATTGTTGTTTCGTCGATGGGAAGAATGAAGAACGAACAGAAGCAGTGGAAGCAGCTAAAGCTCTGTTCTCTTGCTTGATTCTTGCTCTCCTTTCTTCCTCCAGCTGGTTCTCCAAGTCCCTAGCCTGCATTTCGGGTCAAATCAGTTTTGTTTCGGTTAACCAGAAGTGAAAACGGGCAGATTCGGTCAACTCAAATTAGTGAAACCAATGAACTAGAAATCAAACCATTTTCACAAACAGGTGGTAGTTGACCAGGACTCATATCGATTAAACCGAATCTGATTTTCCTTACTTTAGCTAAAAAACCGATTTGATCCAAAATCATGCAAGCATCCTAATTCTGATTGAGTGGTTCACGAAAGCATGATGGTTAAACCGAGACTGATTCTCCGATACTAAAAAGAAACCGAATTGATCAAAATGCATACATATACCGGCCTCGGTTAGACCAAAATTGGCCGAGTTTCGGTAGTTAAACCAAAAGCCAAAGTGGGAGGCATTCAAAACCGATGCAAAACCGAATTCGAAATGAAAAACGAGAGAGACAAGAACGATAACATAACCAAACTGAAAACACGTCAAATGGTTATTTAGGTTGGACCGTTACCTTCTCCTGGAGACTTCTGAACATACTGTCTTTGGCAGTAAGTCGTAGCTGCAAAGACTGGACACTGTCTTGCAACTTCTTGGTTTCCTTCTCATCATGCTTCATCTTCTCTGCCTGTAGTTAAAGGAAAGCTCCATCAAGAAAAAGCAAATGCAGTAGTACAGTACTATTTGCTTCTACTTGTACAGTTCATTGAGATAGTACAATACCATTTGCTTGTACTTGTACAGCTCGTTAAGATCACCATGTTTACGAGCAGGACCGTTTTCGATTCCACGAACCCGGGTAGCGAAATTCAACGAGCAAAGGGTCTCCCCAAGGTCACTTGAACTTGGACTTATCTGGACAAACATCAGGGTCTTGCAATCACCTCCTGCATTTACACATTTCGTTAAGCACAAAACTTCTAATAGCTCGAAATTCACTGAAACATAATCGTGTGAAATTCCTCACCTAGAGAGCTCTGCAGCATGTGAGTAAGCTTTGAGTTTCTATAAGGAATGTGGCTTGTTTTCGAAGCAAGAGCAGAGATAACATCGCCAAGGGCCGAGAGAGACTTGTTGATGAACTGTGATTCCTTCAACCGTTCACCTTCGACTTCAATCTTCCCAACTCGCTCACTTCCAGCCAAGTCCACTAGCCAAAGGTGGCTCCTTGTCTTCTGCCCGTCGATTAAGCTCTCTCCTTTTACCGTCACTCGTAACAAGCTGCACCACAAGTGAAGTAAAAGTGAACACATGGTTACAGATATATCAATCCTTTCTTGATTAGCTACTATCATATTCATACCAGTGAGAGCGGCTACTCTGCTCATTGGCACTTGTGGAACCGACGGATCGTATGCAGTTTCCAGACTGGAGCAGCTTCCATACTTCCTCAGTGCTAGAGACGTGAGATTCAATGAGTCCGGGGACTTCTTGAGTTCCATCAGCAGCTTGCTTTATATCCAACCGTTTCGATTGTTCCTTTGAGTTTTCGACCAGAAGGTCTCTTAGCTTCTCGTTGTAGACCTCCAACATGCTGACGTATAGCTCATATTTCATGTAACCCTTCCGTTCCTCAGAAATGCGAAACAGCTCTTCAAGGGTCCTGTAGTTCACTCCTCGGTTTTCGGATGTGCCTTCCATTGTAAATGTCTTGCCAGTTCCTGTTTGTCCGTAGGCAAATATGCAAACATTGTAGCCATCCAATACTGAGGTCACGATGGGTTTAGTTTCCCCGAAAACAGCCTCTGCAAAAATCAGAAGATCCAAAGCTAAGAATATAATACTTTCCCTACAAATGGATGGCATCCTGAGTATTATCCCCAGCTCACCTTGGTTATCATCTGGTTTAAAAACATGGTCGAACTTGAAATGCTTTTTCGAAGAATCGGTGGAAAGAATCTGCAGTTCATTATCTTGGGACGAATCGAATTCAACTACATTATTGGAGCCTTTCTCAAGCTCAGCTTGATTTATTGGTCTACATCTGCAGAACACCCTGATATTGCCTTTGAGCTCTATCACTTCGTTGTAGAGCCTCTTCCTTTCCGTTGACTCTTGGACAAACTTCTTCTTTAGCTGTTCGTTCTCTTTACCTGTTGCAACAGTACAACAGCAAGGATATTCATTTCCTTCGTCTTTGACTGAAAGTGATCACTATGAATTGTTTGATTAGGTTATAGGCAAGTACTTACCAAGAAGCTGAAGTGCACTTAAAACTTCAGGCTGGACAAAGAAACCCGTCGTTATCTTTTTTACTTCATCCGTGAGAATTGCATGATCATTCTTCAAATTCTGAACCCAAAGAGACAGATTAATTAGCAATTACAACTACCATTGAAGCAATTTGGATGAACAGTGAATGAATGAAATGATAAACAGTGACCGAATCTGTCCAATCATCTTACCTGAATATTACTGCTCAACTTGGTTATCTTCTGCAATATAGGCAGTGCAGGCTCCTGGGATGGCGAGAACTCTTTGCTCCCACTTGATACGTTCCCCTCGTCCATTGAAGTAGTGGTTTCCTCAGCCGGCTCAGAAGCAACTGCTCCAAACATCACACATCACATACATCAAATTTCAGATAGAAGTCTAACCTAATCACCAAATTTTCAATGTACTATCTAAATGAGGCTTAAATTTTTTCAAATACCTCCTTCTCTTGCTTCAGCAGCTGGAGTCAAATCTATAAACCATATCAACAACACGCAAGTCAACACCCCAACACGAAATGAAACAGCAAACAAAGACAGACAAAGAATACCAAAACAAACAGACGCAAAAATTCATCGTTCTCCTAGGGTTTGCAAGCAGATAAACTAAACCAGAATCAAGCAGAACTACAAAATCCGATGGGAGAAATCTTTAATCAACTGAGTAGCGAGAACACAGCAAAGTGAAAAGATACCTGATGAAGTCGCCAGAGAAGCAGGCATCGACTCGAAGTAGAGAGCGCCACCAGCTGCACCGCAAATGTTCTCCACAACTGTTGCCACTACTGGATCTGAGAGAGGAAATACGCAGCCGAGTTTTCTCAGATTCCACAATTCAAAGCACCGACAAGAAACCAAAGAAATCCGGAAATTCAGAAGAGTCCGAGCAGTACACCGTACCTTCCATGGCGGTCGAATGGATGAGGATAATCAAGATTGCACGGATATGAGCTGGAGAGAGTGGTGAGTGACTGAGATTAGCGAGCGAGGGAAGCAGAGATTGATGAGAAACTGAGATTGCAGAGATCGGAGGAAGAAGACAGTGTAGAGAGAGAGAGAGAGAGAGAGAGGGTTTTGAAATTGAAAAAAAGATACGATTCGTTGTTGAATCCAAAAGGGAAGGTTTTCTTCACTCACTCAACGGCTATTTCAATTGGATGGGAGCGTTGAGGTCTGAAATTTGAAGTTTTGGGCCGAAACTCAATGGGCCACACATAATTGGGCCTGGATTTGTTATGAGGAATTTTATCAGGGCCCATTCTTTTCACTCCATTGATAAATCTAAATATCGCATGAATAAGTAAAATTTCGATAAATTTATTAGTGGAGGCAAACTTGAGACGTGGGTTCAGAAAAAATGGTTAAGAGGTAACTATGTCACATAATGAACGGTTTTGATTATTGAGCGACAAACGGATTACGAATGGAGACGAAGTAGGGTGACAATTGAAATGAACTGGAGGATCTTCGTAACTATCACACCACTTGGTACACACGTGACAAATCTAGTTGGTATGTGAGTGTATACGAGTTTTGCATCATCCTTAATGTCAACTTGTTGAAGACTTACGTGAAGTTGTCAATGACATACATCACGAAATGTTGTATGGTTTAAGAGAAAGGAGCTAGAAAAGCCTATACATAAAGTACATACGTGACAGATCTAGTTAGTATGTGAGCGTGGACGAGCTCTATCATCCTTGATGTCAACCTTTTAAAGACCTACATGAAGACGTCAATCACAGACATCATGGAATGCAATATGGTTAAAGGAAATAGATTAGAAGAACCTGAATATGAAGTATCAACTACATGTAGAACGATCGACTATCACACCATTTTCGCACACATGTGATGGGTTCTTACAGCGTGTGAGTGAGGACGAGCTAGCTACACATTATCCTCGATGTCAACTTGTTGAAGACGTACACGAAGATACCAATCACACATGTCACGAACACAATATGGTTAAAAAGAAAGAGACTAGAAATACCTCTATATGAAGTACCAACTACACGTGGAACGATCTACTATGTGTCCCGAAGCAGCCACCCTACATCACCACCATGATTAGATCTCGAGGCACCATTCACGTTTATCTTCAAATACGTGTAAACTTGAGTACCATAATAAAGTGTTTATTCACGACTCTGTTACCCTCATCAGGTATATTTTAGTCACAATTTGTACTATAGTCACAATTTTTTAATAATTTAAAAATTAAGTGACTGCTTTGTTATCTAACCAAACGTAAGTGACTTACCATTTCATCCATAATCTCATCTGAACTGAAAAGTGGAAAACTTTCTCCTCTCCCCCTTTCAGCTTTGTTGTGCATTTCTCCAGGAAGCAGGAACTAAACTTGGGAGCACTTTCAGGCAGCTGAAGCTTCTCAGAGAGCCAGGAAGCACACCATCCATGGCTGCCTCAATCCCAAGCTGCTCATTTCACAGTAACTTATCACCATCTTCATCCCACCACCACAGCTCCACAGCTTGCTCAACCACAGCCACTCCTTTCACCTTATCCTTCCCATTCTCAGCTAGGAAAAGCTACGGAGGAGTTTCAACGTCAAGAATCTCTGCCAAATTCGAGAGATTCCAAGGCGAAGAATCGCCTGTAGAAGAGAACCCACAATCGCAAACTGCAGGAGAAGAAGAAGAAGAAGGGTTTCAGGAACAGAAAGAAGAAGATGACAGGTTAAGAAACCCTTATGATCATTACTGAATAAGCTCTTAGAATGGAGCATTTTGAACAAATTGCCAGTGATTTTGTACCTGTAATGATTGATTTGGCTTCAGTTTTCATGGATCATCATGTTGTTGATTCTGTGTTTTGTGTCTATATTCAGCTGCCTGCCATCAGATTTGGAAGGTGCTGTGAAGCAATCTGGGGAAGCAAGTGGCTTGTTCGTTTCTTCAGGAGGAATGAGAGCCATAGTATGTATGTCCTTACTGTAAAAGAATTTACCCTTTGATCTGTCATCGAAAATCGTGTCGAAATCGGAGAGGTTTATGATGAAAGGAAGGATCTTTTTTCTTCCATTATGGATATGCTAAGAAACCTCTTTGCCAATGTTATACAGGTGGAGCTTCTGATTCCACAGCTGCAGTTCCTTGATGATGAAGGAGCTCAGGCTGAGCTGTGGGATCTTTCAAGGGTTTTCCTTGAAACTCTTATGGAACAGACCGGTTCACAGGTTCGAATCAACGCTTACCGCCATTATCAAAGACCTTCAACATCAAGCTTGTTGCTTTTGCCTTATGATTTGGCTTCTTTTTCTTCAGAGGGTTAAAGCTATATATCCAGATGCTGGTGCTGCTGCAATGCTCAAGTATAGATGGAAAGAAGCAGCCTTTGGATTTGCCAGGTAAATTGGAATTCGGTTCGAGTTAGTTTCGTAACTTTTGTTATAGAACATGTCTACAATGAAGCTATTCTCCATGAATATGACACTAGTGTGATGGACGGAACTTGAAATATAGCGTTACAGGGGGAGTCGTTCTGTTCATATAAGCCCGAGTTTGGCATTCATGCTTTTGATATCTGGGTTTGGCTTGACATGTTTCGTATAATACGTCGAGAACCAACTATGTAGAATCAAATAAGAAGTTTAAAAACTGTGATTTTGTAACTCGAGTGGCTATGTATCAGCTTAGGTGACCGGAAGCCAGTTGAAAGTGAAGATGAGATTGTGGTTATGGTTCTTCCTGACTATCAAATGCTGTCATCTGTTGAGAAAATTGCAGCGAGTCTCACAGACGATCCGGTACCAAAACTTTCTTTCTATCAGATGACTGTATTAACATATCATTTAATAGATTCTCGATTGACATTTTCGTGTTTCGTTTATCCAGCCAAGGCCACTCATCATGTGGAATCCTCGCCTTATTAGCGAGGACGTTGGGGTTGGGATCAACGTTCGAAACCTCAGGCGTTACTTCCTGAGGTAATGAATGAATGAATGACTGAGACAGAATATGACAGAATGATGAACTAACTAACTGTGTATCTGTAAATCTGCAATTTTTTGCAGCACTTTCACCACGGTTTACTCGATGAAACCTCTGCCGGAAGGTGCTGTCTTCCGGTGCTATCCCGGGTAAGAACAACGAAAACAAGGCTTTCACTACCTCAATATATTAGTGATCTCAATGTTGATTCTTTTTTACCAGATTGTGGAAGGTCTTTTTTGACGATAAGGCCAGGCCGAACAGGTACCTTCTGGCAAAGGAGTTCATCAGGCGACCCGATTATGAAGAAATCGAGGTTAGTTATCTCAGCTAGACTGATTCCATTACATGAACAGAGATGGAGAAGCAATAAACAATGTTATTGGATTCTGCAGATAATATTCGGAAATGGACAAGAAGATTCGGAGCAAGGTCCATCATTCTTCAACAGAGCTGCTAGCCTCTTCTCTTCGATAAACCGGTTCATGAGAGTCATATCAAAGTAGAGAGCTATGAGTAGTGTACATCTTCTGTTCATAACAGTTTCGAAAAACAATGGCAATGCTGTTCACTAATGCTTGCTAATGTATACTGTATTATATCCGATTCTGGATTTTGATCCAACAAAATGGGAACTTCAATAGCAATCTACATGCTGTGTTGATGTCTTTGGTTTCTTCTTCGGCTTCTGTAACCGGTTGTTCTTGAACCTTGCTTTCACGATAAGTGAATACAGCAGCTCGGTCTCTGCTGAACAGTCATAGTGTGCATTGAGGATGCTGCAAACTTTCCAGAAACAGACACATTATGAAAGATCATCTTAAGAATGATTCTGAATTGGCTCCTAATAGTTCAAACTCACTCTTCTTGTCCATCAAACGTTGAAAGATTCATCAAAATTCAAATGCTTCAGATCTTGAGGTTCAGTAACTTCAATCTGATCAAACTTGGTAGTCCTTTCAGACTGTGTCGTTAATGAGACTCATGGAGACTATAATCCTTTGGCTTTCTGATGATCAAGCATTCTGGGAAGAGATTTAGCAAGGAGCCAAACCATTAGGACCTTTCGGCCTGCAACAGGTATGCATATAATTAATCTCCTCATTCTTGCAGAATCCTTATCATTCCTCAATGTTCATAACCCTTATCATCCCTATTTGCAGTTATATCTGAAACATGGAGTTTGTGTTGATCTTGTCCAGAAGCTTACACCAAGTCATTAAAGACATCATAGCAAGAGCAATTGGTGCTGCATCTGCTACTGGTGTAGATCCATACAGGTAAAGCCTGAATTAAACAAAAAAAGAACTCACATTTCGTGTTTTGAAATGCCATCAAAATGCTGACAGGGAAATCGAATTTCGCAAGTGTAGATAGAGAGGCTGCTAGCCCTACTGCATCAATCAATCTCACCATCATCTGTGATATCAGATGCTGCTAACTAGTTACATCTCAGAAAGCCCAAGTGTTCATCATCAAATGTCTATAAGCTGTTTTCTATTTATTCTAATTGTATCTGATTTGCTTGGCAAATGAATAAACGGTTTGGCGAATTCACGAATAACATTTCCAGCAGAGTGCTAAAACCATGAAGCTGTGCATTATCAACACAAACAAGCGCCGCCGGAGTTGCGGGAGCTGATTTCCAAGCAGAAGACTTTGAAAGAAGGAAGAAAACTTACCGGAACAGCTGTTAACGTTCTGGATTGGAAGTCTAAGGTAGCAAGCACAAATCTTCGTATTATTCATCTGCGACTGAGCCGACGGAAGAAAGACAATTTCGAAAAGCAGAAGATTAAGAAGGAGAAGACGATGAACTGAAGATCAAGAAGCTTGAGTTACACCTTCGTTTGAATTCTACGGCGGCTGTGTCTATCGACGGCTGCATACCAGACGGAACGCGCGACTTCTAAGCAGAGGAGCGTGAGATTCACAGGGCGCGTGAATCCCACTCTCATACGAACTACACGCGCGCGTGGAGTAAAAAGGCGCGTGGGTGCGAGTGGGAGAGTGTATTACACGCGTGAAACGAGTCGGGTCGGGGATTTTTTCCCGGGTCGGGTCAAAATGTTTGCAGGGTGTGGCCTTTAGAGCGTACGTCTGCGGGCCTAGAAAAAAAAACTAATGGGCCATTTCCGTTTCGGGTCGGGCCTTCATTAAAAAAGCCTTAAAATAGGACCTGAGCTCCAACTTTTTTAAACAACTCCGAAAATGGGTCCCACAGCTATTTAAAGAACTTTATCATTTAACTGTTATGTTGCAGGCCCGAGCCCATATTTAGTGGGCCATTTTCGTTTTGGGCCCGCCTAAACTCCAAAAGTCTTTAAAATTGATCACCCCAAACGTCGTCGTTTCCTTGAAATAAAACTACAGGCCTTCACTCCGATCAGTTTACACTCAAAGAACA